>CAWUFW010002673.1:0-392500 GCA_963921515.1 Calotriton arnoldi | reverse complement strand
CCTAGCACGACCCCCTACACTGCCCGAACACCACTGCACTGCCCTAAACCCTGAAACACCACCCCCTTCACGACCCCCTACACTGCCCGAACACCACTGCACTGCCCTAAACCCTGAAACACCACCCCCAGCATGACCCCCTACACTGCCCGAACACCACTGCACTGCCCTAAACCCTGAAACACTACCCCCAGCAAGACCCCCTACATTGCCCGAACATCACTGCACTGCCCTAAACCCTGAAACATCACCCCCAGCAAGACCCCCTAAACTGCCCGAACACCACTGACTTAAACCCTGAAACACCACCCCCAGCACGACCCCCTACACTGCCCGAACACCACTGCACTGCCCTAAACCCTGAAACACTACCCCCAGCATGACCCCCTACACTGCCCGAACACCACTGCTCTGCCCAAAACCCTGAAACACCAGCCCCAGCACGACCCCTACACTGCCCGAATACCACTGCACTGCCCTAAACCTTGAAACACCAGCCCCTGCACGACCCCCTACACTGCCCGAACACCACTGCACTACCCTAAACCCTGAAACATCACCCCGAGCACGACCCCCTACACTGACCGAGCACCACTGCACTGCCCTAAACCCTGAAACACCAGCCCCAGCACGACCCCCTACACTGCCCGAACACCACTGCACTGCCCTAAACCCTGAAACACCAGCCCCAGCACGACCGCCTACACTGCCCGAACACCACTGCACTGCCCTAAACCCTGAAACACCAGCCCCAGCACGACCCCCTACACTGCCCGAACACCACTGCACTGCCCTAAACCGTGAAACACCAGCCTCAGCATGACCCCCTACACTGCCTGAACACCACTGCACTGCCCTGAACCCTGAAACACCAGCCCCAGCACAACACCCTACACTGCCCGAACACCACTGCACTGCCCTAAACCGTGAAACACCAGCCTCAGCATGACCCCCTACACTGCCTGAACACCACTGCACTGCCCTGAACCCTGAAACACCAGCCCCAGCACAACACCCTACACTGCCCGAACACCACTGCACTGCCCTAAACCCTGAAACACCACCCCGTGCATGACCCCCTACACTGCCCGAACACCACTGCACTGCCCTAAACCCTGAAACACCACCCCCAGCGTGACCCCCTACACTGCCCGAACACCACTGCACTGCCCTAAACCCTGAAACACCACCCCCTGCACAACCCCCTACACTGCTCAAACACTACTGCACTGCCCTAAACCCAGAAACACCATCCCCAGCACGACCCCCTATACTGCACGAACACCACTGCACTGCCCCAAACCCTGAAACACTACCCCCAGCAAGACCCCCTACACTGCCCGAACACCACTGCACTGCCCTAAACCCTGAAACATCACCCCCTGCAAGACCCCCTACACTGCCCGAACACCACTGCCCTCAACCCTGAAACACCACCCCCAGCAAGACCCCCTACACTGCCCGAACACCACTGCACTGCCCTAAACCCTGAAACACCAGCCCCAGCACGACCCCCTACACTGCCCGAACACCACTGCACTGCCCTAAACCCTGAAACACCACCCCCTGCACGACCCCCTACACTGCCCGAACACCACTGTACTGCCCTAAACCCTGAAACCCCACCCCCAGCATGACCCCCTACACTGCCAGAACACCACTGCACTGCCCTAAACCCTGAAACACCACCCCCAGCAAGACCCCCTACACTGCCCGAACACCACTGCACTGCCCTAAACCCTGAAACATCACCCCCAGCAAGACCCCCTACACTGCCCGAACACCACTGCCCTAAACCCTGAAACACCACCCCCAGCAAGACCCCCTACACTGCCTGAACACCACTGCACTGCCCTAAACCCTGAAACACCACCCCCAGCAAGACCCCCTACACTGCCCGAACACCACTGCACTGCCCTAAACCCTGAAACACCACCCCCAGCACGACCCCCTACACTGCCCGAACACCACTGCTCTGCCCAAAACCCTGAAACACCAGCCCCAGCACGACCCCCTACACTGCCCGAACACCACTGCACTGCCCTAAACCCTGAAACACCAGCCCCAGCACGACCCCCTACACTGCCCGAACACCACTGCACTGCCCTAAACCCTGAAACACCAGCCCCAGCACAACCCCGTACACTGCCCGCACACCACTGCACTGCCCTAAACCCTGAAACACCAGCCCCAGCACAACCCCGTACACTGCCCGAACACCACTGCACTGCCCTAAACCCTGAAACACCAGCCCCAGCACGACCGCCTACACTGCCCGAAAACTACTGCACTGCCCTAAACCCTGAAACACCACCCCCAGCACGACCCCCTACACTGCCCGAACACCACTGCTCTGCCCAAAACCCTGAAACACCAGCCCCAGCACGACCCCCTACACTGCCCGAACACCACTGCACTGCCCTAAACCCTGAAACACCAGCCCCAGCACGACCCCCTACACTGCCCGAACACCACTGCACTGCCCTAAACCCTGAAACACCAGCCCCAGCACAACCCCGTACACTGCCCGCACACCACTGCACTGCCCTAAACCCTGAAACACCAGCCCCAGCACAACCCCGTACACTGCCCGAACACCACTGCACTGCCCTAAACCCTGAAACACCAGCCCCAGCACGACCGCCTACACTGCCCGAAAACTACTGCACTGCCCTAAACCCTGAAACACCACCCCCAGCAAGACTACCTACACTGGCCGAACACCACTGCACTGCCCTAAACCCTGAAACACCACCCCTGCACGACCCCCTACACTGCCCATACACTACTGCACTGCCCTAAACCCTAAAACACCACCCCTCAGCACGACACCCTACACTGCCCGAACACCACTGCACTGCCCTAAACCCTGAAACACCACCCCAGCACGACCCCTACACTGCCCGAACACCACTGCACTAAACCCTGAAACACCACCCCCTGCACGACCCCCTACACTGCCGGAACACCACTGCACTGCCCTAAACCCTGAAACACCACCCCCAGCACGACCCCCTACACTGCCCTAACACCACTGCACTGCCCTAAACCCTGAAACATCACCCCCAGCACGACCCCCTACACTGCCCGAACACGACTGCACTGCCCTAAACCCTGAAACACCAGCCCCAGCAAGACCCCCTACACTGCCCGAACACCACTGCATTGCCCTAAACCCTGAAACACCAGCCCCAGCATGACCCCCTACACTGCCCGAACACCACTGCACTGCCCTAAACCCTGAAACACCAGCCCCCGCACGACCCCCTACACTGCCCGAACACCACTGCACTACCCTAAACCCTGAAACACCAGCCCCAGGACGACCCCCTACACTGCCCGAACACCACTGCACTGCCTTAAACCCTGAAACACCAGCCCCAGCACCACCCCCTACCACTGCCCAAACACCACTGTACTGCCCTAAACCCTGAAACACCACCCCCTGCCCGACCCCCTACACTGCCCGAACACCACTGCACTGCCCTAAACCCTGAAACACCACCCCCTGCCCGACCCCCTACACTGCCCGAACACCACTGCACTGCCCTAAACCCTGAAACACCACCCCCTGCACCACCCCCTACACTGCCCGAACACAACTGCACTGCCCTAAACCCTGAAACACCACCCCCTGCACCGCCCCTACACTGCCCAAACACCACTGCACTGCCCTGAACCCTGAATCACCACCCCCAGCATGACCCCCCTTTACTGCTCGAACACCACTGCACTGCCCCAAACCCTGAAACACCACCCCCAGCATGACCCCCTACACTGCCCGAACACCACTGCCCTAAACCCTGAAACACCACCCCTGCACGACCCCATACACTGCCCGAACACCACTGCACTGCCCTAAACCCTGAAACACCACCCCCTGCACGACCCCCTACACTGCCCGAACACCACTGCACTGCCCTAAACCCTAAAACACCACCCCCAGCACGACCCCCTACACTGCCCGAACACCACTGCACTGCCCTAAACCCTAGAACACTACCCCCAGCATGACCCCCTACACTACCCGAACACCACTGCACTACCCTAAACCCTAAAATACTCCCCCAGCACGACCCCCTACACTACCCGAACACGACTGCACTGCCCTAAACCCTAAAACACTCCCCCAGCACGACCCCCTACACTACCCGAACACCACTGCACTGCCCTAAACCCTAAAACACTCCTCCCAGCACGACCCCCTACACTACCTCAACACCACTGCACTGCCCTAAACCCTAAAACACTACCCCCGCATGACCCCCTACACTACCCAAATACCAATGCACTACCCTAATCCCTAAAACACTACCCCCGCACAACCCCCTACACTACCCAAAGACCACTGCACTACCCTAAACTCTAAAACAATACCCCCGCATGACTCCCTACACTACCCAAAGACCACTGCACTACCCTAAACCCTAAAACACGACCTCCTACACTACACAAACACCACTGCACTACCCTAAACCCTAAAAAACTACCCCCAGCACGAACCCCTACACTACCCAAACACCACTGCACTACCCTAAACCATAAAACACTACCCCCAGCAGTACCCCCTACGCTACCCAAACACCACTGCACTACCCTAAACCCTAAAACACTATCCCCAGCAGTACCCCCTACACTACCCAAACACCACTGCACTACCCTAAACCCTAAAACACTAACCCCAGCACGACCCC
Source organism: Calotriton arnoldi (assembly GCA_963921515.1). NCBI lineage: Eukaryota > Metazoa > Chordata > Amphibia > Caudata > Salamandridae > Calotriton > Calotriton arnoldi. The sequence continues at coordinate 387,806 of CAWUFW010002673.1, read as the reverse complement.
CTACACTACCCAAACACCACTGTACTACCCTAAAACACTCCCCCAGCACGACTCCCTACACTACCCAAACACCACTGCACTACCCTAAACCCTAAATCTACCCCCAGCATGACCCCCTACACTACACAAACACCACTGCACTACCCTAAACCCTAAAACACTACCCCCAGCACGACCCTCTTCACTACCTAAACACAACTGCACAATTTGTTACAGGTGTTGCAACGCAGGCCTGTGGTGCTTACTGGAAGTACCTGGTGGGCTAGTTGGGCCCCAGGGACTCTCAGGATTCAAGGTGACCTAATCCCCCAACTTAAAACGCGCCACGGGGCGCGTTTGCACAGTGGTGAAGGGAGGGGCGGGGCCTCAGGTGACATGTGCGCAAACACGCCCTGTGGTGCGTTTTAAGTTGGGGAGTTAATTCCCTTTGAATCCTGGGGGCCAACTAGCCCACCAGGTACCTTCAGTAAGCACAACAGAGTTGCGTTGCAGAGAGGTGAAAAAGGTGCGTGGCCTCGGAACGCCTCTCTGCAACTCAGCTCTGTGGTCCTAACTGTAGGTACCTGGGGGGCTAGTTGGGCCCCAGGGACCCTCAGGATTCAAGGGGACTTAATCCCGTAACTTAAAACGCGCCACGGGGAGCGTTTGCACACATGTCACCTCAGGCCCCCCCTCCCTTCACCATTGTGCAAACGCGCACTGGCTCTGGTTAGTCAGAGTCAGTTACCACCAGTACCCGTCTGAAAAAGTTGTGGGCACAGGATGATTTTGCAACAAGGCCTCTTTCTGCTCTTCTGTTGGTTCTTTCTGCACATCTTTTGCTTCTTTCTGTGCGTTTTTCTTCTTTCTTCACATGTCCTACCTCTGTTGGCATAGTTAGAAACTAGCATTTAAAAAACCTTTGAAATTCACTTAAAAAACCATAGGTTTCAGGCACGTTATAGTTAGAAATTAGCATTTAAAAAACCTTTGAAATTCACTGAAAAAACCATAGGTTTCAGGCACGTTATAGTTAGAAATTAGCATTTAAAAAACCTTTGAAATTCACTGAAAAAACCATAGGTTTCAGGCACGTTATAGTTAGAAATTAGCATTTAAAAAACCTTTGAAATTCACTGAAAAAACCGTAGGTTTCAGACACGTTATAGTTAGAAATTAGCATTTAAAAAACCTTTGAAATTCACTGAAAAAACCATAGGTTTTAGGGACAGTTATAGTTAGTTGGACATTGCACTCGTACAAAACCCGTGAAATTCCCCTGTTATAGTTAGTTCAGCTAACTATAACTCGCGCCCCGCAATGCACTGCTGATGACGTCACATATTACATCACTCATGACATGGTCAGTGACAACACTGATGACATCACTGATGACATCTCAAATGACATCACTGATGACATCATCCATGTGATAAAGTCATGCATCTTCTCACACCCTAATATAACTTTTGATACACCCACTCTAAATTACAGACTGCCATTCTCAAAACCATAGACACTCCAACACCAAAAACTACATACCCACTCATTGATTCTTAGGTCTACACACACATCCACTCACTCACCTGTACAGTCACTCATACTTACAGTCACTCAGTACAGGACTATCATATGCTCTCATACACCTATATAAATACTCACACACCGCCACTCATCCATAGAGGTACTCACACACCTAGTCAGTCATGCAAAAAATTAATCACACACCCATTTACTCACCTATACAGTTATACACACACCAGCTCACTTACTCATACAAATACTAGCACATTCTTACGCTCTTATACAATAACTGATACAAGCACACACGCATCCATACAGCCACTCTCACAATAACACACTCTCACTTATAGCCATTTAAATACTCTAACACACATATATACTGCCTTTTACATATGTAGTTACTCGCACATGTACCACTGAGATATACATTCACTCACTAACACACCCATACACACACACTCACCCACCCAAGCAGTCCATCACAGATGCACTCTTGAAATCATGCACCCAGTGAATCACCCACTCACACATCTATGTATAGAGTCACACACACCCCACCCACACAAACACTCAGGCAGCCATACAGATACTCAGAGAACCAATCAATAACCCATATAGACACTCATGTAGCTATTCGCAAATCCATGCATCCACTTACACACCAACAAACAGACGGATACAGACATTCACACAGTTTAGTCACTAACCCATGCATTCAGTAAGATACGTTTAATCACTCACTTGTAGAGTCAGTCACTCACGTACTAAATCATCCATTCAGACACTTATACACCCACTCATTCTTCAATACGCCTTTCCCTATATATATTAAACATATTTAAACTTTACAGAAACACACAGTCACTGGATGATGTCATCAGTGATGTCATCAGTGATGTCATTTGAGATGTCATCAGTGATGTCACTGACCATGTCATGAGTGATGTAATATGTGACGTCATCAGCAGTGCATTGCGGGGGCGCGAGTTATAGTTAGCTGAACTAACTATAACAGGGGAATTTCACGGGTTTTGTACGAGTGCAATGTCCAACTAACTATAACTGTCCCTAAAACCTATGGTTTTTTCAGTGAATATATATATATATCACACGTAGAGCCCGCCCTGCAGGGTCGGGGGCCCCCGGTAAAATGGAGCATCGGTGTGCGATATATATACTAAACAAATGCACTATGCACACATGACCCACTGGGGGTCTGCGCATGTATTTAAAAACAACCAATTGGAGCCATCTGGTGGAAATCTCAGACTGTCCATGAAGAAGAGGCTGCTGCCTCGAAACGCGTCGACCAAGACTTTGAGACTTCACATGTAGACGCTGATTTTCAATGTTATTAAAGCCTTGGCTTTGCAGCATCTGTCGAGTGCGCCTCCAAGCTTTCGGGCCTAGCAGTATCCATATATATATATATATGTAAAAAATTAAAAATTAAAACGTACAGAAATATCCAAGTGGTGGGAAGCGATCTCTTTACAGAACTACGTCGATCAGGGAATGGCTCCAAGAGGCTTAAGGATTTTCACGACGCCTTCGTACGAGTCACCCAATCCGAAGATGTTAGAGGAATGGTCTGAAAATTCGACTTTGAGTTCCAAACGCATGTTGGAAATATTGATAAAGTACGCATGGATTGATCGTGAAGCTATATTATTACAAATCAAGGACATACAAGAAGATCTAAAAAACAATATGGATTTAACAGCTTTGAACAAAATGATGGAAGCGATGAGAGACCGCCTGAAAAAACACGAGGAAGACATAAAGGCGCGGAAAGAAAGGAAATTGAACAGAGACTATGCAGACTATGAGAGTGGTCAAATTTTGACATTTAGCAGAAAATACGATCATCTGTACTCTGACAAAACAATATCCACTATCATACCGACTGTACCCACTGAAAGTTCAATGTCAGATCTATCGATTGCCAGCAGTAGCGAATCTGAACCAGCAGCTGGCAATGTTTCCGAGAATGAGCGCACATTAAGGCCAGTGACTTTTTTAGACGAATACAGACACTTACGTCGAGGTTGTCAAACTAAGAGGGACACACCAGCGCCAAAAATGAGAGGACAGTGGGGACGAGGTCGGGGCCGAGGCAGAGGCCGAGGAAACGGAGGAACAGACAGAGAAGAATCCAACAACGTTGGCAGAGGAGGCAAGGGACGTGGCGGCATGGGAAACAGCAAGACACGTGCCGGAAGAGCCTACTAATGGATCCAATTACGGTTAATAAAACCATTGTCAATTTATCTAAGAGAGCGCTCAGTGACATTGAAAAACAGACATTATGCTTGGGACTTTCCTTCTGTACCTCTTCCTCTTTTGATTATACTAACACCAGGATAGACCTATTTAAGTATGTCAGAAAGTTAAAACTCCAAAAATGGCATGAATTAAAAAGATTAGGCATGAATAGGAACACTGGTGGAGGAGGAACGACTACAAACAGTGACTTAGCCATAGGAGACATTGATACCCTTGTCACCATGCTTGAATTACAACAAGATCCAAGCAGTAGGGTGACGGATATCAATGAAACACAACTGCTCACCGAGTTAGGCATCTCACATGACGCAGCGGCCTCAACCAACTTCAAACCCCGTTCTACTTTCCTTCCTATCAATCAATCAATCAGGGGTTTGTTAAAGTGCGACTACTCACCAGTAAGGGTCTCAAGGCGCTAGGGGTGGGGGGGTGCAGGTTCCATTCGCGATTACATTACATTACATTACATCAAGGAGGGGGTCTGTCGAAGAGCCAGGTTTTGAGGTTTCTTGCAAAGATGGGGAGCAATGTTGTCTGTCTGAGGTGGAGCGGAAGGGCGTTCCATGCTTTGGCCGCGAGGAAGGAGAAGGAGCGGCCTCCCGATCTGGTCTTTCTGGTGCGGGGGACCACGGCGTAGGAGAGCTGGGCTGATCGTAGGGTCCTTTGGGGTGCGTGGAATTTGAGTCGGCTGTTCAGGTATGCTGGTCCGGTGCCGTGGAGGGCCTTGTGTGCTTGGGTGAGCATCTTGAAGGTGATTCTCGCCTCGACGGGGAGCCAGTGGAGTGTGCGCAGGTGCTGGGAGATGTGGCAGTGTTTTGGCAGGTTGAGGACCAGTCTTGCGGCAGCGTTCTGGATGTTCTGTAGCTTGCGGGTGAGGTTTTTGTTTATTCCGGCGTAGAGTGCGTTGCCGTAGTCGAGTCTGCTGGTGACCAGGGCGTGAGTGACGGTCTTTTGGTGTTCGAGGGGGATCCATTTGAAGGTCTTATGAAGGAGGCGGAGGGTGTGGAAGCAGGAAGACGAGACAGAGTTGATCTGGCGGTCCATTTTGAGCTTGGAGTCCAGGATGATTCCCAGGTTGCGTGCGTGGTCTGTGGGGGTTGGCGGGTTTCCGAGGGCGGGGGGCCACCAGGTGTCGCTCCAGGCGTCGGGGTTTGGGCCCATGATGAGTACTTCTGTTTTGTTGGTGTTTAGTTGTAGGCAGCTGTTTTTCATCCATTTGGCGAAGGCTTCCATGCCTTCTCGAAAGTTGCGTCTGGCGGTGTTGGGCTCGTTGGATAGGGAGAGGATGAGCTGGGTGTCGTCTGCGTATGACACGATGTTGAGTCCGTAGGTTCTGACGATGGGGGCAAGTGGAGCCATGTAGACGTTGAAGAGTGTCGGGCTGAGGGAGGGGCCCTGGGGGACTCTGCAGGTGGTAGGTGTGGGGTCCGAGAGGAAAGGGGGGAGTCTGACCCGCTGCGTCCTGCCGGAGAGGAAGGAGCGGATCCAGTCGAGGGCCTTGTCCTGGATTCCTGCGTCGTAGAGTCTGCGTATTAGGGTGCGGTGGGAGACTGTGTCGAACGCCGCTGATAGGTCGAGGAGGATGAGGGCTACTGTTTCTCCTTTGTCCAGTAGGGTGCGGATGTCATCTGTTGCGGCGAGGAGGGCGATTTCCGTACTGTGGTTTTTTCTGAAGCCGGATTGGGAGGAGTCGAGAATGTTGTGTTCTTCAATGAATGTGGCGAGTTGGCTGTTGATGGCTTTCTCGATGACTTTCGCTGGGAACGGGAGCAGGGAGATGGGTCTGTAGTTTTTGAGGTCGGTGGGGTCCGCTGAGGGTTTCTTTAGGAGGGGGTTGACCTCGGCGTGTTTCCAGTCGTTGGGGAACGAGACGGTCGCCAGGGAGCGGTTGATGGTGTGGTGGAGCATGGGTGCGATGGTGTCGGCGGCTCTGTTGAAGATGTGGTGGGGGCAGGGGTCCGTGGGGGCCTCTGAGTGGATTGACTTCATTGTCTTCAGTGTGTCTTCGGTGGTGAGGGCTGTCCAGTCGTCAATCGCTGGTTTCCGGGTGTCGGGGGTGGTTGGTGAGGGTTCAGTGTGTTGGTTGTCTTCGTCGAAGTTGTCGTAGATGCTCTTGATTTTGTGGTGGAAAAAGGTGCTGAGTTTGTCACAGAGGTCTTGTGAGGGAGGGATGTCGGTAGACTCGCTGGTGGGTTGGGCGAACTCCTTGATGATGCTGAAGAGTTCATTGCTGTTGTGCGCGTGGGTGGAGATTCTGTCTTCAATCGCTTTTTTCCTCGTTTCTCTGATGAGTTGATGGTGGGCGTTGGTGGTGGCTCTGAAGTTGTTGTGGGCTTCTGTGGATTTGGTGTTCCTCCAGGCCTTTTCGAGGCGGTGGCATGTGTGTCTGGATTCTCGAAGTTCGGTGGTAAACCATCTGGCTTTCTTGGCGCAGGTATTGTTGTTTTTCTTGAGGGGGGCTATGGTGTTGGTGCTGTCCAAGATCCATCTATGCAGGGTTCGGGCTGCGGTGTTGGGGTCGTCGTTTTCCGCGATGGTTGGGGTGGAGTTGTTGAGTGAGGAGGTGAGCTGGTCGTCGGTGATTTTGGTCCAGTTTCTTCGTGGAAGCAGGTGCTGGTGTCTGTGGATGGTGGGTGTTCTGAAGGTGAAGTGGACGCAACGATGTTCGGTCCATGGGAGTTCGGTGGTGTGGCTGAAGGTGATGGAGTTTCCTGTAGTGAAGAGGGGGTCGAGGGTGTGTCCTGCTGAGTGCGTGAGCTCGGTCACGATCTGGCGGAGTCCAATGTTGTGGAGGTTGTCCAGGAGGGATGTGGTGTTGGGGTCCAGTTGGTTGTCGAGGTGGAAGTTGAGGTCTCCCAGCAGGGTGTAGTTGATGGATGCGATGGCCTGCGGGGAGATAATGTCCGTGATGGAGTTGGCGAAGGGTCCGCGGGGTCCAGGGGGTCGGTAGATGAGGGTTCCTCGGAGGGTGGCGGTGGGGCTGGCCAGTATCTTGAAGTGAAGGTGTTCCATCAGTTCTGTGGGCTCGTCGGGGAGTGTGCTCAGGCGGAGGCTGGATTTGTGGACGATGGCGATTCCTCCTCCTGGGTGGGTGGGGCGGTCCTTACTGTAGATCTTGTATCCTTGGGGGATGGCGATGGCGATGTCCGGTCCCGAGGTGGTGTTGGTCCAGGTTTCGGTGAGGGCCTACCCTCCCACATGATGGAATTGATACATTTCATGAGAGTGTTACTAAAGCACTCATAGACTTTAGACACAAGAGTAACAAGTATAACAAACAGTCCATGAATCTCACCTTTGCTCAGAGGCAGGCTCTTAAGACTTTAGCAGATGACAATGAGATAGTCATCCGCCCTGCAGATAAGGGTGGGAACATTGTGATATTAGACAGGGATCATTATATCAATGAAGCCCTTCGACAACTTAGTGACACTAAATACTACCTACCTATTTCCAGAGATATCTATAATACCAGTATCATCACCATATGGGACAAACTCACAGAATGGAATGACAGGGGTATCCTTGTTTGGGAAGAGTATTGTTATCTCAAAAGAGACCATCCCAAATTACCTGTACTTTATCTCCTGCCCAAAGTGCACAAAGATCCGCTCAAACCACCTGGACGACCGATTGTATCCTCCAGAGGGAGTGTGGCAGAGCATGTGTCCAAATATGTCGATCATTTTTTAAGAGAACATGTCCTGAACCTGCCTAGCTATATTAGAGACACCAAAGACTTCCTGGGTAAGATACAGGATATCGTTTGGAATGATGACCTGCTGTTCATCATTTTAGACGTTCATTCCTTGTATACTATCATTAACCATCAGCAGGGCCTAGAGGCCTGCAAACATTTTCTCAAATAGATACATGTCAGGTTCTGGGAGCACAGCAGTATGATCCTTGAGATGACAGAATACTGTCTCAAGAACAACATCTTTCTGTTCGACGGTGCACTGTATATACAGACCACCGGGATGGCGATGGGATCTTGCTTTGCTCCAAGTTTGGCCAATCTTTTCTTGGGTCTTTGGGAGGAAGAGATTCTCCATGATCCGGTTCTCTCAGGATTTTGAATGGGTCGAGATGTGGCTTCGGTACATCGACGACCTGTTCATTATCTGGAGGGGTTCCGAATCTGAAGCCAGTGAATTTGTTAAGAAACTCAATGATAACAAACGCAACATTTTGCTCACTGGGAATATTAGCAAGACCGAAGCAGAGTATCTTGATGTCAAACTCGAGATCAAGCAAGAACATATCCATACCGCGTTGTTCCACAAGACCACTGCAGGTAACAGTGTCCTGCATGCCCTCAACAGCCATCCAGAGACTCTCAAATGGAGTATTCCCTTTGGAGAGCTGCTGAGGGCTAAGAGGAACTGCAACAGCGAAGAAGCTTTTGCCAAAGAAAGCATTTCCATGCTTAACAGATTCAGGGAAAGGGGGTATCCTAATTGGGTCCTTAAAAGAGCTAAAGACAGAGCCAATGTTGTCAGTAGAGCAGATACCTTAGTGAACAAAGACCCTCCCGAGGACGAGTCCGAGGAAGAAGGCACCAGAATAATTCTGTCATACAACTCTGATGCAGACAGAGTTAGACGCATTTTAGTCAAAAATTGGGATATTCTTAAAAGTGATAACACGATTGGAAGTACCATCCATGACAGACCCAACATCACTTTTAGACGAGGCAGGAACCTTAGGGACATGCTGGTTCATAGCGACATTACCAGGTATATGACCAATAGCGAGCATGGCCTACAGGGATTTTTTCCCTGTGGACATTGCAAAGCGTGTAAGAACAGTGTGTTCCGCAATGAATTTATAAAAAGAACTCATAAGAAAGCCATCACTCAATTCCTGACCTGCAGCACCACATTCGTTATTTATGTCATAGAATGTCCGTGCAAACTTAGATACATCGGCAGCACCACCCTCATGGCCAAAAAAAGAATACTTGAACACATGAGGGCGATCACGAACAGAGATCCCAAATATCCAGTTGCACGACACTATCAAGAAAAACATTTTTCTGACTCCAGTCTTCTCAGTTATTTTGCACTAGAGCAGATTTCCAGAGATCCAAGAGGTGGGGACAGGGTTCTCAAACTTAGACAAAGAGAATCCAAATACATTGTGGATTTCCAAACCAAGACCCCGGGGATTGAATCAAGATGAGGAGCTAGCTATACATCTTAGGGAAGAGTAACCAGGCTCCTCTCCTTTTACACTTGCTGTCTTTGGACTCTTCATTTGCTGTGTTGTATATATGAGTTTTTTCCAAAAGGCTTTTTACATACTGCTTTGACATTTCTCTGTTTTTAATCTTGTGAAGCCAGCATTGTGCCAATAATTTTCACATATTTCCTCCCTGTACTTTTTTGTGCATAAGAAACTGTAGAGCATTTGTGCCCAACAGCCATTTGTTTAGTACTTGTGACTAGTAGTCTCACCTATCAGCATTAGTACGTATGGTGTCTTACCATTTTTAACCTTGATTCTTTTTTCTTTCTGTTTCTTTTGCAGGAGGGAAGGAAGGGGCCCATTCACTTGGAATCACTTGACGGGCTTCCTAACCTTTTCTTCGTCTTCACTTCTCTTTTTTATGGAATATTCAACATGGTGTGATACTGTGAGTGGTGATAGGCGGGGCTCCGCCTGTTAGATTTACTGACTTTATGTTTCTCCTGTTGGTAAATTTTGCATCCAGGATGCCACCATTGGCATTGATTCATTAATATCGCCACACCTGTGTCAGGCCTCAGACACTTCCGTGCAGGGCACTGATAGGTCTCTTCGCCTTTTGTGTAGACACATTGGGCACTTGCCAATATTGTGATCTCCCATTTGGACACGGGGGGTCCCACACGGTTTCCCATAGCTGTAACAGGACAGACCATTTCCGTACTTGAACTCATTGATAACACTCGCATTGTATGCGTTTTATTTATTTTTCATTAGTCAGGTGATTCAACAGGGTACACAACTCACACAAGGGGCACCACAGCAAATATGGTTGCTAAATGCACTAGAAAATGTTTACACAATTCAGTATCATTGTGTAGTGTGATATATGTTACGGGACACCAATAGCGCATGGTACGTTCATTTAAAGGAATTGTCCTTTGTTATTGTTGATTACATCTTTAGTACTTTATTTTTGCGCATAATGTGTTTTTTCTTCTACACGAGTAAAGGCTGAGACACATGATTTATATATGTTACGGGACATCAATAGTGCATGGTACGTTCATTTAAAGGAATTGTCCTTTGTTATTGTTGATTTGCAACTCTAGTACTTTATTTTTGCGCACAATGTGTTTATTTCTTCTATACAAGTAAAGGCTGAGACATATGATGTATTTTTTGTCACCACTCCAATATGGTCGTAATGTTTACGTGTATTTGACTCTGTATATAGCCGTTTTCTAGTTTCACCATGTTTTCTTACATAAGCCAGTCACTGGTGGTGCACTTTACACGTGACCAAGACTGCAGAAGCAGTTGAAAAGCGTTGTGTAAATAAACACTGTGCAATTTATTGGAGTTTGGTACCTGGTTTTTCCTGAGAGCGCACGGATTTGGAGATTTGTTTGGGAATTATTTGCCGGTATGCTCTGCCGGCGTGTGCGCCACCTCCCACGGGTCCCGCAGATCTGGAAGGAGCAACGTGGTGAAAAAATAGATATATGTATATATATACCAATAACATAAAATCTATTTTAAAAAACCCATTCTATTATAAATTAAAACATTAAACTATTTAAAAACAGTAGGAAAAGTGTTGGACAGCGGAGAGGTAAAAATTACTATTCCCACTCCAGTGAGTTCAACAGTAGAGAAAGTGTTGGATAGCGGAGGGGTAAAACTTACTAATCCCACTCCAGTGAGTGTAACAGTAGGGAAAGTGTTGGATAGCAGAGGGGTAAAAATTACTATTTCCACTCCAATGAGTGCAACAGTAGGGAACGTGTTGGATAGCGGAGGGGTAAAACTTACTATTCCCACTCCAGTGAGTGCAATAGTAGGGAAGTTGTTGGATTGCGTAGGCGTAAAAATTACTATTCCCACTCCAGTGAGTTCAACAGTAGAGAAAGTGTTGGATAGCGGAGGAGTAAAACTTACTAATCCCACTCCAGTGAGTGTAACAGTAGGGAAAGTGTTGGATAGCAGAGGGGTAAAAATTACTATTCCCACTCCAATGAGTGCAACAGTAGGGAAAGTGTTGGATAGCGAAGATGTAAACCTTACTATTCCCACTCCAGTCAGTGCAACAGTAGAGAAAGTGTTGGATTGCGTAGGGGTAAAAATTACTATTCCCACTCCAATGAGTGCAACAGTAGTGAATGTGTTGGATAGCGGAGGGGTAAAACTTACTATTCCCACTCCAGTGAATTCAATAGTAGGGAAGTTGTTGGATTGCGTAGGCGTAAAAATTACTATTCGCACTCCAGTGAGTCCAACAGTAGGGAAAGTGTTGGATAGTGGAGGGGTAAAACATACTATTCCCACTTCAGTGAGTGCAACAGTAGGGAAAGTGTTGGATAGTGGCAGGATAAAATTTACTATTACCACTCCAATCCGTGCAACAGTATGGAAAATGTTGGATTGCAAAGGGGTAACGATTAATATTCTCACTCCAGTCAGTTCAAAAGTAAAAACAAACAAAATCTTAACAAAAATATTTAAAAAACAAAATAAATAAAAAAATATATACATATATTAAAAGTTAAAATACAAATATATTTAATATAACAAATTTAAAAAAAACATATTATAATGTTAAATGCATATGACAAATACTTACAAATATTATATTAAATAAAATAAAAGATAATTTTCAAACAACTAAATATTTTTAATTAGAAATTATTTAGAATCAAAAACATTAATTATTACATAAATTTACTTTTTTTATTTCCTACCCTATAACACCACACAACTCACAACCCACATCTAAATTTTATAAACAAATGTACTTACATAATTAACATAATTAATTACCCATTAAATAATTATTATTAATTAAAAAACAAGTTAAAACTCATAAAAATTAATAAACTTCTCACACTTTACCCCTATAATCCCCACAAACCACTGGTAAAATTAAACTGTAAAAAAATTATTTACACTATTAAAACTTATTTTCAATTAAAAAACTAATAGTACATAAAAACTAATTATAAAGTAAGTAAAATAATTTACTCCCCACCCTTTACCCCTAAAAAAGTAAAACCCACACACACAAAATATAAACTACCCTAATTAAATATCAATTAATTAATTAACATTAATGATCAACCAATTATTAATTAATTAAACATAAATTACTTCCCACACTTTACCCCATAAACCCCACAATCTGCACCTAAAATTAATTACACAATTTCCATAATTAATTTTCAATCAATTAAATAATATTAATTAAGAACTAAATATTAATTAATTAAAAATAAATTTCTTCCCACCCTTTACCCCATAATCCCCACAACCCACACCTAAAAAAAGATCACACAATTACCATATTTAATTATCAATTAATTAGATAATATAAATTAACAACTAATTATTAATTAATCAATAATAAATTACTTCCCCTATATTTTTGCAAACAATATTTATGAATTCTATATTTTTTGAAACGATATTTCTTACCTTAAATTCGATATTCTTGACCACGATATTCTTGCTGTCGATATATCTGAATCACAATATTTCCAACTCGATATTTGTGTAAGTCGACATTTCCAACTCGATATTCTGTCTCAACACCTTTTTGGGGCATATGCTTGCAATATATTTTTTAAACCTGATTGCATCAGCGTGCCAATGCAAGAACTATTGGATTTCAAAATGCTTGTTTCTATTAATTGGAATATGGTAAGGTTGCTCTTTTCACGAGAGACATGGAAGGAGTTATGCCACTCTTTCATTGTGTTGTTAGTTTGGGCTTCCTAGGATAGTGTGTTGTTGAGTACATTCCACCAGAACATGTGAAACCTGGGTAGGCCTCTCTGTGATGAATGGTGCACGTGTCCATCCAAAATATCTTCAAACTCATCTAAGAAGTGTGTTAGTTTTGCCTAATTTACATGATAAAGGACTGTTTCTACTGTTAGGAGGTAGTGTTGTTTGCGGGTTTTCGTGGGGTCTGGTGCCATGGTAATGGAACACACATGGGCAAACTTTTTATTTCTTAAATAATAATTCTTTATCCCTTTACCTTTTGTCCCTTCAAATGGATGACAGTTTTGTGTTCAGAGGTTGAAAGGCGTAGTGTCCATAAATAATTGACATCATTACTTATACATTTGCTGAGGGGAGAACTTCTCTGTAGGGTGAATAAAGTAAGCTTAACAGTTTGTCCTGCTATCAGGTGACACTTCTGAAACTGAGCGTTAATATTCTACATGCAGATCTAAACCTCTGCAGTTAAATGTAAATTCAGGAGTGGCAGTTTGAGATGCACAAGGGCAAAGACAATATTTACCAGACAGTCATACAGGCAACAGCACAAACAACTACATTTTTCAGATTTTTTTTTATTGCTTGATTGATTGATTAAAGTGCTTTCAGCCCACATTGTAAAAACATAGCTGCCTTTTGCACAACCATTATAAAATAAAAAACTAAAATTTTACAAAATAAAGTAAGACACAATTTATGACATATAAAACAATAAAAATTTGTTAAAATGATCATAATTAGCATGCTTGACACACTAAAATCCCATAAAAGTTTTCCTCATAAAAATATATACAAAACCTCCTATAATCTGCACTGTTAAGTGTCCTGGAGTTTTGTGCTGATATTCCAGCTTTTCCCAAAATAAAAAACTGGTTGCTTTTGTCATGTGGCCTATAAGGTCACTTAACAGACCAAGGGGCAGATTTACGTTGAACTAACGCAGCGGGGTACAGCAAGTCATTTTGCTGTGCCGCGCTGCGTTAGTTTTGAAGCACAGGGATGCGACATATTTACAAGAATATGTCGCATCCTTGTGCTTCCCCCTGCGCTGGCGCACAAACTGCAACCATGAGCCGGCGCAGGCACCCTTGCACCATGGTGCAAGGATGCCTGCGTCATGGGGAGATTGTTTTTGTGCAGGAAGGGGAACCTTCCTGCACAAAAACAATCACTACAACCATTTTCCTCTTTCAATGCGTGCTGCAGAATTCAGCACGCATTGAAAGAGGAAAACGAGGAGAAATGAAAACATTTCTCCTCGGTGCGCTCTCGCTACGCCACCTCTAGGGTGGCGTAGCTTTCAGACGCATCTCCAGAGTTACGATTTCTCGTAATTCTGGAGATGTGTCTTGTTCCATGAGTGTTGCGTGGGAACACCCACAGCAACACCCATGGAATGCCCCTTCACCGCAAAGTGCTGCGTGTGAAGGGGCCGTATTTACAAGGAGAGGAAAAGTCACACAGGGTGGCTTTTCCTCTCCTTGTAAATATGGAGCACCCCCCTGCGCCACCAGTATGTCACGAAAAGTGATGTACTGGTGGCGCAGGGGGCTCGTAAATCTGCCCCCAAATGTTTATTCCACAGGACTTTTGATAAGATCTTTGTGTAAGATCTTCAATATTGAATTGGATCTGACTATATTGTAAAACTTGCAGGTCAGCATAAAGTGTTCCATGTCCTCCCTCTCGCCACACAAGCATTTGTCTGAATCCACGGGGTTTCTTGTAATCTTGGTAGCATTTATTAACAGGCAACCAACCCGCGCCAATGCAAAAAGTCTTCTATCTCTTTGATTTGCCAGCACGACAAGATATTGTTGGGCGTTCTGTGATGGTTTTTGCTACCAGGATGGAATCATAAAGCAGTGCTGGACTCTTAAAACCAAAATGTCATCAGTAGCTTTTCGGACTTCTTGCTACAGGTCGTTTATAAAGAGGGGAACAGTAGTGGAGCCAGTCGGCATCCTTGCTTGACCCCTCTGCTGGTGGGTAGGTTTTTTACTCATCTAAGTTTTCAGTGTTTAACAATTGAATTAATGACATAAGCCATGGTCAATGTCCAGAATGTTAAATTTTTCCCAAGTTCATTTTCTTGAGACCAGATTGAAAGCAGATGAAAAATCTAAAAGGCAACCCATAGGGACGTTTTTATTGCTGTACTGTATTTAATAATTATATGAAGGAAGGTTAAATACCTGATCTATCGTAGCTAGTCCTTCTGCAAACCCTCCATGTATAGATGCAAGGATGTTTTTATCAGGGGCCCACTCGTCCATAGTCTTCAGGATCAGTTTGGAAAAGAGCTTACAATCGATATCAATTAGACTGTAGGATTTTGGGTCATCTTTGAAGGCTTTCTTATATAATGGCACGATGATGCTATTAAACCAAGAATCTGGGCAGCTGAATGTAACTGCTACTGCCTTGACTGCTGTTGCAAGGATCACTGCCCACCAATCAATGTCGGCAAGAAACACCTCTCGGAAGATTCATATTGGGGCCCTGTGCCTTTTCTTTATGGTGTTCCTGAATGGCTTTCTTTACCTTATCTTTTGAGATTGCATTTAGCATGTTACCGTTTGGCACTTTGATGGTGACTCCATCATTAGTAATCGGTGGCCATAAATCGTGGTCAGGATCACTTGTGGTGTTAAAGATGATATTGAAATGGGTTACCCAGGTGTCTCCTGTAACCTTCCACTCCAAGAAAATTTTCCTGACTCCACGCCATTCCCCGATCTTCCGCCAGACGGCTTGTGTGTCCTTCTCCAGGTCAACTTTTTCTAACTCTTGCTACTTTCTATTTGCTAAATCGATTTTCTTCTTCTTTGTTAGGGCTTTATAACTTGATCTTGCATGCCTTATGGCCTGTCTGGAGGACTCGCTCTGGAGCACTATCTGTAGTTCTGATTTTCTTTCTTTGCATACTTCATTGAACCAGGCCTCTTCGTCATATGTATTTGTAGCCCTAGGTTTGTCAAACGTGCAAGCTTTGGAGACAATAGTAGTTAAAGATTTCAGTAATAAATCATGTGGCAGGAGAAGGTTTGTAGTCATCATAGACAGAAAGAGGAAAAGCCCTTGTAACTGTATTATAAATGATATTAAGTGACAGTTTTGCTTCTGGATCAATTGAAGCCCTGTCTTTTCTTTTATTGCCATTTTTCACACTAAATAATTTTCCTTTCGTTATGTATGAATCACATGTGAGAACCGAGCACATTACTTGCACTTTTCTCTAATCTTTTGCTTTGGTCTATATCGCATTAAATAGCATTAATAATTTTTTTGCTTTGCATTTTTGTCTTCACCTTTCTCTGTCTATATGTAAATTGTTTACATTTATTATACTGAAAAATCAGGGGTCTATTCATGAAGGTAAATTACAGTTTATATGTGCAATTATCTCTTATTCTTTTGAGTAACTTTACCATCAGAGAATGAAGTTACTCAAAAGTGTAGACTTACGCGTCACCACCCCCTGAGAAAGGAGGGAGAGACAAATTTACGAGTGTAACTTACTACTACCAACAAGAAACAGTAGTAAGTCCAGCACCACACTTGGCCAACCACTGGTACTGCAACACCTCTCATAGAAATAATGGAGATATGGACGAGGTGCAGGGAGGAACTGACTGGACAATGGTTTATTGGGTGGAATCTGCAGCAAACACTGAACTGGGTATTAGCTCACACCACCTCCCCTGAGTAACCCTTGGACTGCTCTGCTTCGCTACTCTGAGGGAGTCAAGTCCTACAATGGAGAATGTGATTCCCAGTAAATGGAAAACTGCAGACGTATAACTTGTGAAGGACTCGCATCCTTCCCAACTAATAACCCACTATCTTGCAATCAGATTTTCTGAATTTAAAAAAAAAATCGTGCATATGCTACTAAAACTGCGATGCCTCATTTTTAAATACAGCTAACAGAGCATTTATTTCATGTACAAAAATGGTTAAAAGTTATTGCATGTTCACAAAAAACATAAGGAACACACTGACGATTTATCACATCAGCAAGCACAGACTGGGCAAATGTGCCAGAAGAAGAGAGAGGGAAAAATGGAGAGAAAGAGACAGAGAAAGAAAATGAGAGGGACAACGAGAATGAATGGAATGAGAGGAAAGGAGTGGCTCTGGCTTTAACATTTTTGCCTGTGCTGTTTTTGGTTCCCAACCGGCCCAGGGCTGATATATATATATATTTTTAATAATTCTTCCTCTCACTAAAAACAATCTAGCCTGTCAACTTCACCTACAATCTCAAATGTTCACTTTTAGTTTAATATTTTTAGAGTTTTGCGCAGTAAAAAGGTATTTCTCAATGGCATTCTCAACCATTTTAACTAGCTTTGTGTCTCGAACTCAAAAAAACACAAAGGTCTCTGAAGGTTATAGATAAAGAGGAGGAAAATAACAATGTTTTAAAAAGTGAAGGACTCACCTTTCCTTATTTTTAATCCGCATAAGTCAAATGCTTTTTCTAATGTTATAACCGGCTGAAACCAAACGCCTAACAGGTGAGCATAAATAATGTTTGTCTGTGTGAATAACAGTTTTTATCAGCCACTCAGTGGGATGATAATGTATTCTTTCAATCTGAACCAAAGGTAATAGCAGGAAGCTATTTTATAGATTTCCTGGTAATCTGAGATGATGTTATAACGGTTACAGGGCATTTCTGATAAAATAGAAACACAGCAGGACAAAAAAGATACAAATGGGGTTTTTATACCAGTCAATAAAAGCATGCCGGCAGTTAATAGAAAATGTGTTCCTGAATTGTGCGGGAGTAGCAGCGCAGTTGGTATGGTATTAAAATAATTCATGTCTTCCCATAGCTGTTGCAGAATTCCTGCTAGCACGTGTGTGCAGTTGGACATGTATCAGCTCTGAGCGTTCTGAAGGGAAGTAAGACCTTAAACATAAACTTCAATATATTTGTCAAACAAGGGGGAAGAATCCTTTGCACACTTAACTGGCACTGCAATAAATGTAGAAATTATGAGGATGCTGCATTACATGTAGACCAGGTCTGAAGTACTGGGAATTTGGTATTTTAAAGAAACATGGCAGCACAAGGCAGATTGCCACCTTCTTCAGGTACGGCACTTAGCCATGAGTACAATCAAAACAAAATTATTTTGGACTTGAACTTTCGGTTACGTTATTAATAATGTATAGAGCTCTATCCCACCCATAGACTTTCTTGGATTTGGGCTTGATTTTGGAGAAAGGCTTTAACAGTTGTTTTGGCAAAATCTCTGTGTGCACCTTAAGTGGCCGAACAACCCCATTTGTAGCTTGTTCGCCACAGCATGACACTTTCTAGAGTTACTGCTCCACCACGATGTCTGTCACAATTAGGTTCTTTCAGTTCTGGCATTAAAGACATGTTAGACTTTCTCATGAAAAGTAAAGACATCGCTCCTAAAATGCTGCAAAACGATGCAGCTTTTTGGGGAGACTAGATATATGTGCACTGACAATATAGCCCCACTTCTAAAGTATATTCGAAGGGCCTATTCACAAAGGTAAGTTCACTTTTGAATAACTTTACTTTTGGCTATCCACCATTTAGGCGTATAAAATTACTCAAAAGTGTAATTCTACATGTTTGCATTCACTGAATTCAGGAACTGGAGACCAATTTATAGGTGTAAGGTTACTACTTGTGACATTTCACACATAAGCGGAGGTCTCCACCACTGGCGTGGAACTCTCTCTATGGTAAAGCATAGGGAAAAGTTATCAAGATTATTAATTTAAAAAATAAATTAGTAAAAAAGTGTTAATATTAATATAAGTTCAAATATGTACTTAAACATAGAACAAAAAATGATACATTATTAACTTAACGTTTAAATAAATTAGGAACTAATTTAATATATTAAATGTAATTAAAATATTTTAAGATTTAAATAAAATATAAATTCTCTCCTAAATTATACAAATATATTGGTTATGTAGTAGAAAGTATTCAAAGTTATCTCTGGAATTAATTTCAAATAGTTAAAATGTTTTTAAAAATTAGTCATATTAATGTTTAAATACATGTTTAAATTAAAAAATCTATCAACACATTTCATAATGAACTAATATTTAAATTTTATTTATGTATCATTTCTACCATTAAATTACATTTTATCTTTTTTAAATTTAATACAAGTTAATTCTAATGAGCGTTCATTTCAAGTCCCAGTCTCCATAATTTTCTATGGGAGGGTATTGCAGTACCAGTGTTGGCCACATGTGATGTTGGACTTACTCCAGCTCTGAGCAGGAGTACATTTACAACTGTTTTAGTTTTCTTTGTCTACAGTAACTATAGAAGTGCAGTTTGTGAATATCAATGGACTTTCTCTTTTGCAGCTGGGTGCAGGTTCCTTCCTAAACTCCTCCCATAACACCTCCCTAGCCCTCCTTTATCACTCCTTACGCCTATCTACTCCTGCATAATCCTCTCACATTTATTCTTAAATAGTCCTGATTTTCCAGCCACTCCCCCAGTCCCTCCCACACTTACTACTAAAATGTATATGTGTGAGATAATCTCTGTAGATAGCAGAGGTGTAGATCTTTGCATGTAGGTTAGCAAATAACATTTGTACTAAAATGGTAGTACTACTGTAGTACTATAAACGTAGTATAAAATGCAGTTTGCGAATAGACTTCTAGAGTTTAGAATTGGTAAGTGAAGCTCTGCCTCTAGCCCTGAAAAAGAAGGAATTTTAATGGGGCTTACACCACTGAAGCAGGCAATCCAAAGGCAGAGTGTTCAAAAGCAAAGCTAGTCAATGTGGTCGAGAAAACTCTTCAGCCATGACAGAGAAACCAAAATGCAGTGACATTTCTACCAAGAAGAGTGTCAGAGGACATGCTGCGAACACACTTTCAGTGGGACATTGCCCTAAGAAACATACATACTTTAAAAGATCTGGTAAAAAGATATGATTGCAGAGCAAATGAACTACTTTTCAGAACAGTAAAAAAACTGCCAATTATTTAGCATCAGACCAGGTTAAATTTACATATTCTTAAAGATGGTCATGACACTATAGTTTTAGTTTACCCGAAGAATCCTAATTACAAAGAATCTAAACCTGTGAGCCAATGATCCAATTGCCTAATCTAAGATATTCTCTGTTTAGGTTTCACTTAACTTGTACAAGAACCCACGCACATGGCTTTCCAAACATTAGACCTAATCACTAATTGAGGTGCTGTTGTGGGTTATGTAGAAGTAACCTGGCATTTCTAACTTCTACTCTTTAGAACATATCTGAGGGAAAGTGATGGGTAGAAGATGGTGAAGACAGGGTTGTGTAAGGATAGACTGCTCGGCAACATTTATAATTAGTAAAGCAGATAAAGAAAGCTTCTGACATCACAAACTGCTGTTGACACGTTCACATCGCCAGAATAGCTCAATCTGTATAAATATTTCATCATCGATTAGTCAGGCTTCTGTGAAAAAAAATCTAATTCACAATCATTTCAATTTGGATAATGAAGCATTTTTAAATGAAATCCAAATATACATGTAAAATTAAACATTGTGGCGGTTTTCATATTGACATGGATTTTGAATGAAAATCTAGTTTTGGGGGTATTGCCTGATTGCATTTTCACTTCACTTGTTTGTTTGTTGAGTGGCTGCTCGATAAAGGAGCATGATTTTAAATCAATCATCTAATAGTAAGGGAGGGCGATATCACATTTTTTTTCCTGCTAAATATTTTTAGAATTGCCCAAAATTGAGTTTTCAACATCAATAGTGATTTTCTGGTATCTCACGTGACTTTTTTAATGTGAGTGAGCATATCGTGTAAAAAAGACTCACGAGATAGTGACAAGGGACTGGGTTGACCAATAATGCCTCTTGGTGACATATTTTCTTATTGAATTGGTCCTCTAATGGAAAAAGTACTCAAAAGTATGTGCTAGATCTGGCATCTTTTGGCATGTTTCCCCTATCTTTTTGCTTTCTTACCTCCTGGTTTGATGGTGTGCTGGACTACGTTTTTGCTGGTTTAGTGTCTCTGCGTACTTTCGCACTGCTGTTCAGTGTTAAAGTGCAAGTGCTCCTGCTGTAAATTGTGTTTATGGATTTGTGTTTCCATGATTGGGATATTTTATTTACTAGTAAGTTCCTAGTACAGTGCACTGTGTGTGTCCAGGGCCTGTAAATCAAATGCTACAAGTGGGCATGCAGCACTGGTTGTGCCACCCACACAAGTAGCCTTTCAAAGGTGTCTCAGACCTGCCCCTGCAGTGTCTGCATGTAGTTTTTACTGCTGTGTCAACCTGGCAAATGCACCCACTTACCAGGCCCAAATCTTCCCTTTTCTTACATGTAAGGCACCCCTCAGGTAGGCACAAGGTACCCCTTTGGGCAGGGTGCAGTGTGGGGGAAAGGTAGGACATGTACTGGTGTTTATTACATGTCCTGATAGTGAAATACTGTGCATTTCGTTTTTCACTATTGCAAGGCTATCTGTCCCATAGGCTAACATAGGAAGTAGCTTTGTAACATCTTACAAGCATAACTTTCCATTTGGATAAGATAGAGAAATGGAGTTTAGGCTTTCTGAACTTGGAATCTAAAAATACTTCTTGAAGTGAAGATGATTTTATATTGTGTATTTGAAAATGCCACTTTTATAAAGTGGGTATTTTCTTGCTTAACCATCCTGTGTGCCTCTGTCTTTTGTGTATTCCCTGTCTGGGTTTAGAGTGGAAAGAGAAGGGGATGTGCATTCACACTAGACAGAGACACAAGGGGGGTTGAGATGTGCCCTGGGTTTCCTGGGTGACTCATAGCCAGGCTGAATAGACCTGGCTGCATTTAGAGTAGGGGGAGAAGTTGTCACTTGCACCTAAATGGACTGTGGCTGCCTTCTACAACGCTGTCTCCCCCTCCTGGAGCAACATGCCCTGAGCCAGGCAGAACTGGTTTATGTATGCCAGTGGAACTTTGTTTGTACCAACTTCAAAGGGAAACGTGGTATAAATATTGGGGCCCTGACCCCCGGACTTTAGAACTCTTTTGGATCAAGAAACCAGCCACGAAGAAGAGCTGGAGAAGTTGTGAGGAGAGACTGCCACTTTGCTATGTGATTTGCTATGTTGGCTTACTGTGGATGCTTCTGTCTTGGGCAGTGAAAGGACTGGACTGCACTTTCTGAATCTTATTTTCCTGAGTTTCTCCAAGGGCTTGAGGTAGAGCTTGCCCCCAGTTCAAGAAGTCTCAGGAACAGCAACTACTTCAAGTTCATCTGCTTCCAGCACCAGAAACTGTGTGTTTTGTGCTGCAACAGAAGAAAAAGCAACCCGATGCTGTAAACAATACCGCTGCCGGCTCTGTGACCTTAAGGCACCGCAGAAGGCACCACCGCATCTTGCACTGCAATCCTGGTCTCACCGATGATGCCGGCCGATGCCACCACCAAGCCGCTGCTTGCACAGAGACCTGTGGCCACCGCACTTTGTACCACCTTGCTTCACACCGCCGCCCTGGTATCCCTGATGAAGCCGCTCCACGCCGACATTGATGCTGCTGTCTGCATTGTGGGTTGGGGGCACCGCTCGTAAGTTACACAATGCACCGCACAGTCCCACACCACAACCTTTGGCCACCGACCCCGGCGCCAGTTCGTCAGCCGATGACCGTGCTTCAACAACGATGACACCGCTGCCTGCACAGTGACCTGCTAGCACTGCAACGAGCACTGTTCCACTTCCCACTGCAGCTCTGGTCTCACCGACGCCGTGTCACGTGGTTACTAGAGACATTGTCAACATCTTTAAGTTAGCATGAGCCCAGTGGCCATGATGCTGCTTTTGCGCACAACACTGCATGTCTTTATTTTGCACTACTCTGTTTATGCCTTTCACATGAGAACTCTCTGCTGTGCTCATTCTCTGCCTGTTCCTGGAGTTTAGTCTGAACCTAGTGAGCAAGGTCGATAAACACTGACTCTTGTTATTCTATTCTGGTCAGGCCCTAGCACTTAGACAAAACATACCAATGCAGCTGTTTTTGCTGGAGACTCGTACTTCGATATTATGGGGATGCATGTTTAGGTGACACACACTTGGAGAAGGACCTTTCCAGGGAGAAGAGCAACCCGCACCTGTGATGTAGAAATACGATCTATGGCCTGAGGTATGGGGTCTGCTGACAAAGCCCAGAGATCTTCTATTATATAATAATACTTCTGCTTACCAAGGGGAGGGTGGTTAGGCCTTATAGTCCTTTATCCACTGTCTTTATAAAATGACATCTCCCTTTATGATATATGGCCTTGCTGCAATGCTAACTCTATTGATATTATGCATTTTGCTGCTGGTGGTGGCACGTATACTGCATTTTAGAGCACGTTAGTTAAAATAAATATTTTAAACTATTTTCGAGTCTCTGTCAGATCTTATTGTGGACAAGAATGAGAATGTGAGCGAAAAGGTGTGTCTTGTTACCGCGATTCCTGAGAGATCCGGGAGTGTTGTGTTCTGGGGTGTCTAATCATTGGTTTCTCCATTTCTGAGTAGGAGAGCGAGTGAGACACTATAGCTAGTCGGTCCTAGGCTCGTGGGCACTAATGCGGTAGGAAGGCTTAGCCCCTATACACCGAGGTCCCATAATCCTGCGCATAGTTCTGTGTATGAGCAGAATCCCTGCAACAGCTGCTGGATGCCGTTACTGAACCGCTGCCTGCACTGCGACCTGGGGGCACCACACGCCGCTGCACTTTGCACTGCAGCCCCGACACCCACTGACACTGGATCTCCCGCCTTTAACCGCACGGAGTTCGATCTGCAACACGTGACTTCAAGGGTCTGACGACTCCTGCACCGACTTCCAGAACCAACGCATGCCGATGCCGGAGCTCACCGTAAGGTCCCCAACGCACTGCATTTCCAAAGGTACTGGTTTGCAGGTCTTCCTGACACCGTAGCTGGCCCACAACACCGCGGTTGGCCAGAACTGTTGGATTTGTTTGTTCATGATGCCGTGATAGCCCCGCACGGAGCTATCGACTTCAAGGAACTGATTTTAAAGCCTATTTTTGCTTATTGATATTTTGGAATAAATGTATGTTGGATTCTTATCGTTTTGGTATTGTTTTATACAGATACATATTGGCTATTTTTCTAAAACTGGTGTGATGTCCTTTTGTGGTGTTTTCACTGTATTACTGTATGTTATGTGCAAATGCTTTACACACTGCCTCTGAGATAAGCCTGACTGCTCATGCCAAGCTACCAAGGGGGTGAGCAGGGGTTATTTTAGAAGTGTAACTCCCTTATCCTGACTAGAAATAGAGGTCCCTACTTAGACAGGGTAACAACCTGCCAACTAGCGACCCCTATTTCTAACAGTGTGTAACATAAAATGTCAAGTAATTTTGTGAACTTCATGTTATGCAAAATTCTGGAATTATGTAAATTTAGCCAGCATAATAAAATTTCTCCTGGTCTACCTAATAGATAATGTGCGAGTCACCTGTGTGAAATAGAGAGACATCAAGTTGTGGTATGGAAACATCCATTGTTGGCTTTCCCAGCTTTGTGTAGACTGCACAAACACAATCTGACTTGCGCCTGGCAAGTCTGCTGTGCACCCACAGCATGAATTCATTGAGCAAACTTACTAATGCACTTGAAATAAAATGCCTATCAGTTAGGTTCCAGTCAAGTTGGGCAAAGAAGCCGATTAATTAGTGGAAATTTGTAGCTCTCACCCGTTTGGTAGAATTATCCTTCACCACAAATTCATAGTGATGAATAGACAAGAGATAGAGTGGGATGTACGGAAAGAAAAGGTATTTGCCACATAAATCACCTGATTGATTAGAAATGATTTAAAATATTTGCGGAACTGAAACAGCAGTTTGGCTTCCCACACTCCCAATTTGGGCGCTATCATCATCAATTGATGCACTGCCTACAAGCAGCACTTCATCCTCAACCTATTGCTTTGGTTATTTCTCCAATTCAAAAACACTTGCACACATGGGGACTATGCAAGTGGCAATATCTGAGTTATACAGCATCCTTGTCAGGCACACAAATTCAATTCTACCATCCCAAGATCTTAAAGACACCTAGTCAAACAAATTCAGGGCCTGATTTATTGATTTGATTACTCCATCACAAATGTGATGCATATACCGTTTGCTTTACCTCAAGTCCATTATATCCTATGGCACTTGAAATAAGGTGGACAGAATATCCAGCATGCTTGTGATGGAGTACCTGATTGCCTAAATTTATACCAGGCCCTACTTGTAGAATGTACTGACAAGGACTTCAATGACTTACTAACCGCACATGATAAGAACTTACGAGAAGCCAGGCTCAAGCTTGAGTATTTCAAAATCTTATACCTATGACACTTGTCAACAATGAAATTCTTGAAGCTGGCCTCAGTCCCTTTGTGGAGTGCTGGAGTTGTAATGAACCAAATAGTGAAATAGTACACTTACTATTGGACTGCTGTAAATGAACTCAATGGATAGAAGTCTGGTCCACTATGAAGGACATGCTGCAAATCACACGCACACTACTTGGGCAAACCTCTATGCTGCATGATGTCTGTTACTGGAGGAAATAAGTCACTGTTGCAGATGGCTTACTAGAGTAGGAATCCTTAGATTGTGGAGGAAGACCACTATCCTCTCTCATGATATATTGTTCCATGACATGCATATTACAGCACCTTTTAAAAGGATAATCTGCCCTTTAAATGATCAAATGATAACATATGAAATAGACTGGGGAATGTTGTTGTCGAAATAAGGTATTGGTTTTGGAAATATTGTTCGCTATGGCATACTGGTGTAAGCATGATTAATTTTGCATGCAGTAAACTCATTTATGACTATTGATGTGTGTCTATCTTCCTTATCCTTCATCTTTTTTGTTATTAATAAGATAAAATAATTTGTTTGATGATCTTTACATAATGTTTAGTAATCAGTATAAGATGCCATATGATGCTGTAATATCAGATATAATCAATGGCAGAACAATTCTTACTGATGATGTTAGGGTCATACGGTCAGACTGCTGAGAGAAAAATATTGGAACTGAGAATAAATATTACAAAATGACCTTTGTATAGACATACTATAGGTTAAGTATAAAAATTATTTATGCATTGATTCTATGACTGTTTAATATTGATAATGTTTTTTATCTTGAAACTAATAAGGAATAAATATAAAAAAACGGTGTAACTCAGTGCACAAAATGAATACCCCTTCCTCATCCTATCCCAAATAGAGTTCTGTGGGTGTGGAAGGCCCTTTAAAAAGTGCTGCAGGATAGGTGAAACCAAGTAATCTATAAGAAATATCTGCAATAGCAATAATATTTCAATAAAACACAATTAAAAGCAATCAGCAAAGCACAGTCCAGTGTTGGAAAGTCATGATTTTAATAAAGATACAAAGCTAACTATTACCATGCCATTTTTTACTAGTACTTGTTCTAAAGACTAGCCCTCTTTCAGGATTTCTTGTCTTGTTATCTAGTTCTTGGTCCTGGGATTT
Organism: Calotriton arnoldi; assembly: GCA_963921515.1. Taxonomy (NCBI): domain Eukaryota; kingdom Metazoa; phylum Chordata; class Amphibia; order Caudata; family Salamandridae; genus Calotriton; species Calotriton arnoldi. The sequence continues at coordinate 361,485 of CAWUFW010002673.1, read as the reverse complement.
CACATTTCTGATACCTAAGCAGACCTTTTAATTTCTCATTGGCCTTTTTCACTGCATCTTTAATTTCCTTCTCTTAATACCAGAACTGAGGTCAGCTTCATGGCTTATTTGCTCATTCATAAGGAAAAAGTCAAGCACTGATGGATAGTATCGTGTTGGATTTTGCCTTCCATGGTTTCTAGAAGTTGGCGTTTTTGACAATTGGTATTGATTGACTTTGCGGCTCCTAAGAAGCAAAGAATGCACTGCCAGCATTTCAGCATTTCAAGTGCTTTTTGAAAATAAGGACATTACCGTCACAATAGCTTTTACAATCTACAAGTGCAATTGAAATCTACGAAGAATAATTTTCGATTCCCTTTCAGTTTATCTAGCAATGAGTCTTCAACCTTGAATGTACAAGCCTAATGCACATATCTGATATTACCTACTGCATATCCCTTGAGAAAAACATTTCATAATCATGAAAAAACTGGTATACATTATCTGCAGCAAAAATGCAGCACTAGCATGCCACATTCGATTGTGATCATCCTGGATGTGCAAGTGGATATATTTGTCTCGGGGAAGGGGGGGAGCAGCACAGACCACTACTACAGGTTTGCTGGAAAAAGGCTGCTTTATTAATAGGTGCACATAGCAAAACAACCTTGGCCTTTGCCTTACAAAACTACAACCTCACTATACAAAGTTAATCACCTATGTTAAGCTACCCCCCACCCCTAAAATTTCCCCCCCATCACAAATTAATTCAGCAATATCATACATGCTCCAGAGCTGGTCAACTGCAACTGAGAACTTTAAACTCCCTTCCCTCTTTACTACATCTATTAACCTCTTAACCAATTAAACTTCCTGGCTCGTCCAGGCGTGAACTTGCCCGGCCGTTACCTTTCACCCTGAATTGCTGCTGACAACAACAATAAACTTCTGTAAACCAAGGCAACTTCTCTGCCAACTGCCACCCAGAAAAAGGGGGCCCACTAATGTGCCCTTTTTATGCCTCCCACACGCTAGGGAATGAGTTTCGAACTAATGGTTGTTGAGTACTTTCACCAACACCAGCTTTAGCTGCAACACGTAGAGTTCAATGCCTATGGAGGAGAACCATATCATATCACCTTGAAAATACCACATCTTCGTAATGAAGATCTGAATGCTCAACTCTGCCCAGGACGATGTCCTTGCAAAAAAGGGGGGACGCATTTCCTAGCACCTCTACCTCCTAGCCCTAACTATGGCTCCTGGCTTCACAGACCGACGCCCAAACCTTCGTGGAACAAACTCCTTCTACCAAACGTGGCAACCAGCCCATATCTCCTGATTCTCCCACAGGTCCTCCTCCATGAAGTTAACACTGACCAACCTTGCGAAGCAATGACTCATTCCCACCTAAATGTATAAGCAATATATCAGGACACAGATCCCCTAATGGTAATCTAATTCCAAAAGGGGAGGGGGGCCCCTTCCCTCTTCTTCCCCTTTTTCATAGCAGCTTATGGAGTACATAGCGACAAAGAGAACCCAAAAATGCCTTGGGACTGCTGGACTTCCAATGTCTTCCTGCCCTACTTGACTTACGGGTGGCCCACAATCCATATCTTCAAACCTGCAGCCTGATGCCTGGGAGCAAAGCCTGTAAAACAGAAACAAAGTTGACAACTTGTACCATTATACAGCAAACACTCCTCCCACTCCCTAACATGGAGCTGCCCCAACACTAAACGAGTCTGCATGGCTGCCCCCAGCGAACCAAGCAAACCTAACTATGGGACATAACCGGAGCCACAACATCCTGCCATAACTCTTATGATCTGCCTTAGATTTGTAGATCCATACCCCCCGGCCCACGACAGACCAACAAACTACCTCCCAGAGTATGGGCCCTACTCCCCCTACCCCCAAAAGTTCATGGACCCGCAAAGCTTCGGAAAAATATCCCGGCCATAAGGGCTGAGTACAAAAACTGAACCGCTGGTCCCACTGCACATCCTGGGGAGAACCCAGTGCCCACACTTAAAATGCAGAATGACAAAGGGCTCCTCTTACGCTCACCAGCCAGCTTCCCTGGACCCGCCCTCTAAATATTCCCCTCCCAATCTCGCCTGCGGAGGGTGCATAATCCCATCAAAGCTTGCCTGGAAAGGCAATATCTGCCAGGTTGCCATAAACGGTCAACCTTGACTGTCCTTTGTCAATTAGAGAATTATAAATTGCATTATATCCCCAGTCCTATCCCATTCCTCCAACCTTCCCATGGCTCCACCTGCTAAAATTCATACCATGCCTTGGCATAAGCCGTCCTCGTCTACACTTCTAGAGAAACGGCTATCAACTAAACCATCCTACCCCCTTAATGACTAAAGATCCTGAGTCATCCCGGTCCTGACCTTTTTCACCTCTGTGGCCAGCCTATGGAACCTCTCGCACTGCACTAAACAGAGCGTCTGCGATGTTGGCGTCCCCACATGATGCCTGCCTGGCTCCCAACAAGATATCAAGTTGCCTGTATTTTTAGAACAAAACCCACTGACACTTCAAAGCTGCCTTACTGACTAGCTACTCCCCACCCATACCACCGACCTGGCGTCAACTCTAAAGTGAACTTTCCTGTGTGCCCACTGCTCCCCCCATAATGCCTCTGCCACTTCCAAATCAACAGTTTTTGAAGGCCATGCTGTGGCCACTCCACGTCCCCTCCAGTGGCCACTCCTCAGCCCACCAATGCCCCTACCAAGAAAGCCCAAAACAAAACCCACCACCACTCCTGCAAATATCTGAGTGACCAAGTCCCTGTCTGTCAATACTCCTAGAGGAATCCCATTAAGAGTTGTAGAAAAGACTTGCCACCTCTGCAGCCAGCTTGATAAGATGGTGTGGAAATCGTAACCTGAGAGTGAGACCGCAACCTCTTACCCCTGCCCACCTCGCTCCCATTACCCTGCATGCAAGGTTCCTAATGTCCCAACAGGATCTGCACCTCCCTGTCTGTTACCTTCACCTGCCCCAACATTGCCTCCAGAAGCCTCTGCTCGTAACTTTCCTGTACCACAGCAACCAGGATTCCATCATCCATGAATCAAGCTCTATACCAATAAAAAAAATGTCCCATTGTTGGGTCCCACCGTGTTGTTCTGCTGCCAATGGCATACCTGATAACTCAAGAGCTCCTGGAACTTACCAGCCTGTGCTGACAGTCCACGTCACCGGGTTTCCCTTCAACTAGGAAGTCATCCAAATAATGCATTACGTGCCCGTGACCCGCGCACCATATTGAAATCCAGCAAGAACATACTGAAGGACTCCAAGAGAGCACCCAAAAAGGAGCCACCCCTTTGACGCAGTTTGCCACCCTACTATTTGACCTGGCATTAGATTCTCACACAGGTGAAGGTCGGAGGGTGTACTGGCAACAAATGGAAGGCAGATTTAATGTCGCTCTTCGCCATAAATGCCACCTGTCCCACTCTTTCCCGTAAAGTTAATGCTACATTCACCGATGAGTATGTCTCCCAAACTTGTCCCTCAGGTATAAACGTATTTACTGACTATCCATCCGACCACGAAAGATATTGAAGCAACCTAACTGCCCCTGTTTCTCTTCGGTACTCCTCTGAAAAAGGGGGGAGGCACAGCTAACTCAGCCCAAAGGAGCCCCACCAGCCTACCTTATTTAATCTCTTTGCCCACTTTGCCTCTCGCTACCTGCCTATGTGCGCTGGCTGATTGCAAGGTAGCCGCCCAGTGTAGCACTCTCGGGCCTTCCTCCCAGACTGAAACCCCACGGGAAGCCTTGTAACCATAGCCTTGTTTCTTCCTTCCATTCACAGTGGGAATGCCCCAATTCCAGTCTGTCCAACTTGACTGGCAGAAGAACCTGTACCTCCAGACCCTGTCCGCCCCACCCTGCCTGTGGTAAACTACAGCAGCCCATGTCTAGCTGGACCACTGGACCGATCCCGGCCCCCAGCCATTTGCCCACGCCTGTCTGTCTGCGCCTTTATAACGTTCATGTCAAACTTTATAATGCTTCATCATGTAGCGCCCTCCTTTCCCAATAAGCTCCAAATTGACCACCCCCTCCTTTGACAAACACCCCTACCCCTCCCAGGTTGTGGCGCCCCTGGAATGAATGATATACAAACTTTGTACTAGAGCTGTAAAATAGTTTTACCAACTTAGCTGGACCCATATTATGGTACCATAACCACAGTTAATGTCGCCCAAATGTACCACTGGATAGTAGGCCGTACGAGCCCTGCGTTCGTCATCCTACCCTGCCCAAGTGTAACCTCCATACTTTATTTGGTCTTTCGGGCCCCGCCTTCTCTTCCCCTCAGGGCCCTAAGCCACACTAAGCTCTCCCACCCCAGTTACCCTGTCAACCTGTGGAAAACAATTACAGGCCCGGTGTGCTGGTACCCCCTAAACCAAATGCCTCCAACTACACTGTCCTAAGCTCGACAGTCATGCCAACCCCACCTTCTGCCTGAGCCTGCTACACCAAACCCCTATAGTCCCCCCCAATGTCCTCTGTCAGGCCCCTACCAGTCCTTCCCTGCCCTAGGCTTCCACGCTCTCACAAAGTAAAAACTCCTTCAACGCAGTCCTCCTGCTCCCTGCCTTCCAGCAGGCCCTGATCCCAGATGACCCTCCTTCAAGCCAGCTATACCTGACCCCGTCAAGGGTGTGCCGTTAGCCACCCATACCATGAGGTCCACCTCAATGCCCCCTAAAAGTATGTGTAGGCTCCTGCTAGTAGTGCTCCCCAGAGCTTTAGTGGAGTGACAAACTGGGGGTTCTCTCAAAGGGGTGTGGCTGATGTAATTGAGGGCATAGTTGACAACATGCAAACTGAAAATCGGTGCTTAGCATAGGATGCTGCCTGACTGGTATTTTGCTGCATCCAGATATATAGAACAAGTAATCTTACACCTACAATAAGCCAGGGCCATCCGAGGGTGCAGGAAAAATGTAGAGCCCGATAGGGACAGGTCTCCGCACCAGCCTTTTGAACTGCCGGCAAGACCCGGCCCACTCAAAGCACCGGTGTTCCCCATAGCACTCCCTCTCTCTTCCCTATCCTTTCCCGGGGCTGTATGCACTTCCGCCGCAGTCCTGCCCACCTGACACACTGCGAGGCCTCTACCAACTACCAAGAGGTATCGCGTTCGCACAGTGCAGCCCCCGCTGTCGCGCCACGAAGTGGAGCTGGGGGGCTAGCCCTCCCAGATGTTGGTGCATTTCCGCCCGCTGGCCCTGCCTGATTACAAGGCACCCCAGGCATCCCACAACAAAAATAGACCCATAGGACATCTGAGACCTCACGGGCCGTTCTCCGGGTGCGAGTGGGGACCTGTCCCCCTACCTGGATCGCTGCACTTACAGGGGGCCCACGCTGCGGTGAAACGACCCATGCCGCCACCACGACCAGTCAACCACCTCATGACCATGGGGTGTGCCATCAGCCATGCGGTGTACCATCATCAGCCTTGGAGCCAGGGCAAAATTGCTCTCACTGGCCAAGCTGACGGACGCCATCAAAACCCCGCAGGTACAGATACTACCACTACCTTCAACAAAAATGCTATCTACCAGGTACCAACCACTGTGTCACCAAGATAAAATGGTGGCTGGTACCGTAAAATGGCTGCATATATATCCCTGGGCTACTTAAGAAGCCCAAAAAACACCCGGACCCCGAGCAGTCGTCCGACTGCTCCACTTCCCCAAATTACCCAGGGGGCAGACCTCCCTGTGGTCGGCTTCCCCCCAAGCCCCCTTAAACCAAATGTTATCTCTGAAGACAATATGCCGCTAAGAACGTCTAGTCAAGTCAAGTCACGTCAAGTAACGCTTTATTCGATTTAAAAAGATTAAATCATAAAAGCACAGAGCATTAAAAAGCAGGAAAAATATACTATATTTCAAAGCATATATAAAAGTTTAACAATCATTATAAACACGTTACTTACAAGTTAAAAATTACATCAGAAAATAGATTAAGAACATATAGAGCTTTCATTAGATTTATGTACAGTTTAAGAAAATACATTGCCTTGCATAGATTTCCTGGTTCGGACCACCCCCTTCAAAAATTTTGCTATATGGTCAAAAAACTTTGGTTCATCTAACAGTTGTAGTTTGGTAAAAGCGGGTCGACATTGTCTCATGCCTTTATATTTTAAGATGGACAATATCCATCTTTTCCTGAGTAAGGAATAAAACTTACAGAAAAAAAATTACATGAATTGTGGACTGCACGGATGTTTCATCACAAGGACAAAGGCATAGAGTACGTGACCAAGCATTCATCTTTGGGAAAGAGACCATAATGTGAATTTACCTAGCTGGAGACGGGTCAACAGCATCCTATCGTAATTCCCAGGAGTAGATGTTAAATAAAGTTGTAACCCTGAATAGGTCAGGAGCAGCTGATTGTCTCTGACAGATGGTTTCATGATGTTAATGGACAGTCTTAACATCTCAAGGTGATTTAGACATGCTAACTTTAATTTCTTCCTAGAGATGCGAAACAGGCTATCGGGGTTATTAAAATACTCGGGAAAACCTATATCATTCATAAAGTCCTTAATGAATTCGAGCCAGGGGATGCGATTTACCCATTGCAGGTTCAGGCAATCAGTTATCAAATCCCGGTTAAGGCCAGTCGCAGGACTTGTCCATACCTTATGCCATAATAGGGCTGGCTGGATTTTAATTAGATCCGAGAGATAGGATAATCCCAATTCAGCATGGCAAATGTAGGTGGCTGTGCTGTTTGGAACGGCTAAAAGATATTTTAAAAACCTATTATCGACTAGCTGTAGGGACTCCGCATTTATATGTCTGCAGATACCAGCGCCATAAGTTGCCACGGGAATACATTTGGCTTTGTAGACCGTCAGCAGGTCATTAATCGGGCGCTTGCCTAGTTTCCTTGCGAAATTTGTCAGGGCCCCTACGGCTTTTGCAAACAAACGTTTTCTAGTATTGATGGCTTTGACCCAGGATCCCCTCTTATCAAATACAATTCCCAAGTAAGAGAAGTGATTAGTAAGTTCGAGTTTTTTATCATTTATAAAAATATCTCGACACTTGGCCTTGGGGTTACAACATTTCATAACAAAGGTTTTAGCAATATTTACATTGAGATCTAACCTTGACATGAAATTAACAAAGCTCGTAACAATTTTTTGCAGACCTAGAGGGGTACGTGACAAAAGAACGGCATCGTCAGCATATAACAATGCACCAATAAACTGTCTACCAATGCTCGGCAGGTCCTGACATTCCCTCGTGAGGGTGGCACCCAAGTTATATATATAGAGGCTAAAAAGGAGGGGGCTAGGACACAGCCCTGCCTTACCCCCTTCTTGACTGGAAAATTATGACTGCCCAGGCCCATAACGAGCGCTAGCCTGGGCATCTAGGTACGATTGTTTAAAAAAATTAAGAAGTGGTGTTTCCACCCCCATCGACTCTAGAATGCACCATAATTTCTGATGGTCAACGCAGTCAAAGGCGGAACTTAGATCTACAAAACACATAAAAATATTCCCCCGTTTAGCCTGAATATATTGTCCACATAAAAGACTTAGGGGGATATTCTCAAGAACGTGCGATAATCATCGCCAAAATAGGTTAACGCAAGTCATGATATCGCCGTCTAGCACGGGAAAATAACCCTGTGTTAACGTGGCATTCACAACACAGCGGTAACATGCGATAGTACCCCGATAACGCGGCAAATGTCTGCGATAATACTACCAAGACGGCAATAAAAATCTCAACCCGAACGTGAAAAAATTTGCGATGTGCCCAACCGCGATAGAAAAATCAGCGACAAGCATCGGCAGGCTTGCAATTCCCACGTCAGGCGGGTAAAATCACCATAAGAGCAGCAAAAAAACCAGAAAGAAATAAAAAAGACAACAACTGCGAAGCACAATGGAGGGAGCTGGAGCAAGTACAGAGGACAACCCGAACCCCACAAGCCCCACGGAGGACTAGCCTGGGACCTCGGGGCCAGGGAAGGGCAAGGAGAAGAAGAAGAGGAAGACGCAGTTCAGTCCGCAGGAAAACAGGATCCTGATAACAGAGGTGACACCCCCACCATCCAATTGCCATTGGTGAAATTGTCAGCACTAAATGTTGCACATACACTTGTCCGAGCGATGTGCCAATGCAGAGGAGTGACATGCACACAGGGAATGTGTCTAGGAATAAATTTATTTGCACATGCTGTGCATGTGGTCACTCTGACCTGTCCCATGACTGCAAAGGACAGTCCCCATGTGACGTGCCTATGTGAAGAAATTGCGAATGATAGTGTCCCTTCGGGCTATTCCAGCTGCTGCTGCACTGGGGTATGGTCCACCTGCCTCATCTTCATCATCATCGTCCGGTGCATCAGGCACTTGGATCCATGGGGCATTGGTGCGTACACATATGTTGTGCAACACACAACATGCAATGATCATCTTGCACACTATTTGCGGCCTGTACAGGAGTCTTCCACCTGTGATGTCCAGGCACCTGAAACGTGACTTCAACATGCCAAATGAGCGCTCCACAATGCCCCTGGTGCGTATGTGGGCCACATTGTACTGCCTCTGGGCCTGGGTGTTCGGGGCTCGGAGGGGTGTCATCATCCACGGGCAGAGTGCATATCCTTGATCACCTGTGACAGGGGAGAGAGATGTGTCAATCGGTGGTTCGGCATTCTGTGTTGGCAGGCTTATTAGTATATTGGTGTGTGACGTGTGGGACTTTGGGATACATGTCTGACATGTCTTGCATGTGGCAAATGAGCAGCATCCATGTGTAGTACGGTGCCTCACAGCTGCTCCTCACTCCCCCGAGCCTATTTACTTGTGTGCACTGCGCAGTTGCATCACTTGCACTCCTAGGACACACCATTGTCATGACTGTCTGCGCATGTCTACAAGCCTGACAACGACACTGTGATATTGGCCGTTGAAGGTGGTCGGCCACGTGTGTGTAGGCCTATGGTCAGGATATGGCGGAAACAGAGACACACGCAGTAGTTGCCTTGGTGGCCATCCCGGGAGTGAACCACGCCCTGAGCCCCGGGCTATTGATTCCAACTCCTACGCTGGCCAAGCCCACTCCGCTTACGCTTACAGGGGGGACCGACATAGCTACATGTCCAGGGTCTACCCCACTGCCTGAGGTAACATGGTTGTGCCCACTGTCTACGACACTACAAACACCAGCAGTATATGTCCACATGGACATGTCTGTGCTCTGCATACTTAAGTCTGTCCAGCACAGCCCCGCCACACTTGGCATTGAGTGCATTCTGATTCATGGATCACTTGCCTCCCTCGCACATACTTGGTTCCCGCTTCTCACCACATCCTGCTATTGTGTGGCAGAGGTGCCATTATGTGGATGGCTTGTCTGGATGTCTGGCCCCTGTTACCACATTTCCATGTGTTGCCGTGTCTGGTAGGTGGGCATGTTGTTTGGCATGTCGTATGTGATGTTGTAACGTGTGCATTCCCACAGTTGTGAGTTGTCTGATTGTGGAGTTGAGGTGTGTGGTGTGTTCCGTTGGTACTTACCGATGAGCAGTGCATTTCCGTAGGTGCCATCCTGGAAGCGCTGGTTGATGATGGACTGTCGGAAGATGTATGAATCATGCACACTGCCTGGGTAGTTGGCGATGACGTTGGTGAAGAGTCCCCGGTGGTCCACTATTGCCTGCACATTGATGGAATGCGTGTGCTTCCTGTTGCGGTAATTGTGTGCAGTGTCGGCAGGGGGCACAAGTAGGACATGTGTGCAGTCAATTGCCCCCAACACGTGCGGGAAGCCAGCTATGGCGTAGAAGCCTTGCTTGGTCTCCAGCTGTTCCTGCGCAGTGTGGGGGAAGTGAAGGTACTGGGGTACCAAGCTAATGATGGCATCCAAGACAGGTGTGAAGAACTTTGATAGGGCTGGCTGTGAGACTCCTCCGACTCTGGCAGTTGTTGGTTGGAAGGTACCAGAGGCTAACAGGTGCAGCACAGCCAGCAGCTTTGTCTGCGGAGGGATGTTGGTTCTCCGCTGTGTTGGTACCGTCAGCCTGTGGGCAATGTGGGTCAGGATGCGGAGGATGGTCGTCCTTTTGAGCCTGTAGTGGGCAATGACTTCTTCTTGCGTTAAGTCTCCGAGGCTGGTGCGTTTTTGGAAGGACCGCTGTCTCATTCTGCGCTGACTCGGTGGAAGTCCGGGGGGGTGGTCCTGAGGGGGTGGGGGGCCAGGTGGGGTGGCGGTGGGTGTTGTGGGCCTCTTGGGTCTCCGAGCTGCATGATCAGTAGCTCCATGGCATCTGTTGGTCTTCAGATGTGGCTCTAGGCTGGGCTCCCTTTTATACTGCAGTTTGTCATCCTGCTTAACACCAGTAGAAGGCAGGTGTTAAATCCCTGCTGCTAACACGCCTTATCGCCTGTTTTTGGATCGCATCGCAGATCTGGCTGGTCGTTGTGAATCTCGCGAAGTGGTGTTTTCGTGAGTTTTTGCACGGGAACGCCTACTCTGCATATCATTAGCGTTAGTTGTCTCTTTCATCCGTGGCGATGTTTTTTGCGGCAGCTATCGCTGGTAAACTGGCGATATGGGCAGTTTGCACCAGCTTGTGAATAGGGCGATAAGTCTATCGCCACTTTATGCGCGCTAATGTGCCGATAAATCGGCGATAAGTCCTTGAGAATATGCCCCTTAGATTTAAACCCTGCTCTATGGTACCTATACCTTCACGGAATCTGTACTGAAGTTCTGACAATATGCATGTATTCTCTGCCCAGGTCTGTAATCTGTTTAAAACAACATGCCCTGTCACTTTCACAAGAGAATCCAGGAGTGAAATGGGTCTGTAGCAGGCTGGGTCTTTACGATCGCCCTTTTTAAAAATTGGGAAGAGTATGGACTCGGTCCAGGTTGATGTAAAACCCTGCGTGCAGCAGGCCTTTAGGACCATAGTTAATAAAGGGCCCCACAGCAGCGGACAGGATTTGTATAAGTCCATGGGTATACTATCTGGTCTAGGGGCTTTTCCTCCCGCGCTTGCATTAATCGCCAAAATCATCTCATCCACGCTGAATTCGATTTCAATCGGGAGATGGCTTGCGTGACTTGAGCTGAAGTCATCCCAAAGGGTCAGATCTATAATGCAACTATATAACCTGGTGACGTGAGTCACCCACTGGTCTTCCCCAATCGAAATTTCGATACTAGGGAGATCAGTGGGTGCCAGAAACGGGGCATTCACCGCCTTCCAAAAGCCTTTTGTATCTTTTAGCTCAGAGGCTTTTTTAAGTGCCTCCCATAGTTCTGCTCTTATGGCCTCTTTTTGAGCTTTAAGTGTTGTTTTATACACTGCCTTAGCTCTTTTTATTACTTCCTGGACTCTCTGGGTCTTATGAAGGGCAATTTTTAATGCAGCTTGGGCTTTGCTACAGTTAGTATCGAACCAACCTATTTTGCCGATACGCGATCTTTTCGCATCTGATTGTAGATTAAGTTGGATAGCCTGTGTAATTGTTCGAAATGAATTAAGAATGACAGAGTCTGGGGTGGTCTCGTCCAGACAGGCATTAACGTCCTTTTTACAGCTACTTAATATTGACTTGGTTAACATTGTTAAATAGACACCCTTCCACTTGATCGTATAACCATTAATTCTGTTTAGGACTAGATCTTGAGTAGGTTTAGCAGTATTAGTTCCTCCAGATAATACCTTAGCCGGTAGGTCCAAGGTGACACTAATTGGAAAATGGTCGCTGAAGGCAACAGCGTGGTTTGTAAAACTATGTAATCTGTTAGCATGTCTGTTAGAGATTAGAACGTAATCTATGGTTGAAAACAGCCCTCGAACGTTAAATGTACTGCTAAATGGTATGGTTGGGAGACACAAATCATTTGCAAAGCCCAAATCCAAGGAATATTTAAGCAGGTTTAGTTGTTCCCCGAGGGAGGTATGCAGAAAGTGAGAGTTATCTGTCTCATCATTAAATGTTAAACCGCAGTTACCACCCTCGGATAAAGTGCAAAGGCTGAAATTAAAATCCCCTCCCCAAACTACGCAGTAATCCATAGAAGATTGCTTTTGGATTTTATCCAGGTGCTTTTGTAAGCCCCTCAAGACAGCCTCCGTTTGTGGTGCTGGAATGTTGTTATAAAAGTTTATTAAGATGGTGCAGTGTGAAGCATCGATGGTCATTTTTATAACCTGGTAAAAAATATTGAATTCCAAAAAGTCAATCTTTTTAACATTTAGCCTATGGGTGATATAGGTGCACAAACCACCCTTTTGTCTTCCGTGGCTAGAGGATACAGCCGCGGTAGAAAAGGTCTTAAACCCGTTGATATGCTGTGGGCTATCCACCCATGATTCTTGGATACATATAATATCGTAGCTGGTTACAAAATCAAGCCAGGCGGGGTTAGAAATTTTAGAGAGTAATCCCGCTACATTCCAGAATAACATTCGGACAAGGCTAGTCCCATTTTTAACCTGTGTATTGCCCTTGTTATGGACAGATTCAACAGAAGATACTGTGGTATTATCATCTGGCTTACTAGATGAATTTAAGGGAGGAGGACTTAGGTTTATCGATACTACTCCCTTCTCATTGTTACAAGACAAAGAAGTCAGACCTACTGGGACAGCAAAAGATGACTTGTCCTCCTGGGGTCCTGTACAGCAGGATTGGGTGCCCACGTGTGAATCCTCAATAGTTCTTGGGGCACCTTGGGTAAATTTTCTAAAATCAATAGTTGTCTTGTCCGGGCTGGGTTGAAATTTAACATAATCCCCTATTTGTGCTGCATGATTATCAATAAAGGTAAGTCAATCTATATCTTCCAAGGATGTAAGTATTTCAAACCTGTTCTGGGTAGGTATACGAGATTGATATTGATTGTTGGGAATTGAGAATCTCCGCTGTGGAACATGGTATGTTTGTTTCATGGGGGGATAGAAGTATCCAAGGGGCAATACATTTATGCCTCTATTAGTCACAAAGTCATTGCCCAGTCTACATTAGATCTTGCTCACTAGTCTAGGCGCTCCGAGAGTAAGGACTATACAGTCGCCAGATAGTGTTTTTCTCCTACTCCCCACCCATCCCACTCTTCTCACCATTTTAAATTCGGAAAACAAGGCCTCTGTTAGGCCGGTTTTAGTGCCGAGCCAACAAAGGGCCTTGTTTCTCAGTGCCTCCCACATTTCATTTACCTGGGGTGAAAGGTGTGGTACGTTTGCTAATATGATGATGTAAGGGGTGGCTTCAGGTGGCAAATTAAGTCGCACTTCTACCGTGTCCTTTGGGGAGGTGCTATTTGGGGGGGATGGAAGAAATTCTCGTGGCTCCCTGGGTGCCAGAGCATCCCTGTTATTTGCTATAGTACTACTTTTGGCTGCAAGGTGTATGGTGTCTGTGGCTTGAATAGAGGGCGCCAATATGGGAGAAGCTACCTTATCAATCTCAACAGCGGGATTAAGAGTTCTAGTCAGGGGGGGAGTGGAACGTACACCATGACTGCTTCTAAGCAAATCCTCAATAGCTGTAACCCTGATTAAAAGTTTCTCTAAGGGCTCCATAACTGTTTTAAGGAGGGCATCTAATCTCAAACAAATTTGATCTTGGCTCTCCTTAATACCATTTTTATCAGAAGATGCTTTTTAAGAGCTTTGGGGAACCCGTACCCGCTTTTTTTGCTTTAGCTTTATTCTTTGTGTTTCTTCTCTTAGGTTCTTTTATTTTAGGGTTACTAGGGGATACGTCGGGGTTCAAGAGCGCGACAGACAGCTCTGGATTTCGAGGTCGCTTGGCCGGGGGCTGATTTTCCCGATCATAATCTAAGACGTATATATTGTCTGACGTGTCCTGCACACACCCATTTAACGGCATGATTGGAACTCCAGGAAGTTCCTGGGATAAACATGACTCTGACACAACAGGGGTTAGAGTGGCCCCAGATTCCCCGCTACCCCTTGTAGCCTGATTTAAAGATTCTTCTACAGTATGAATTTGCTTCTCTATAGTTCCTAGTGCCCCAGTTAGGTATTTCATAAGTGTGTTCTGTGACCCATCAGCCCACCTTATAGTTGTCTCAGCTTTTCTTTTACCCATGTGGCCGGCCTGTCCCCTACTTGGGATTAAAAATCCCACCCCTTAAATTGTGTGATTTACCCCAAAACTTGTTGCTTAGAATGCGCCAAAATATCGTACAGAGTAAAATACCTTAAAATTTGACAAGAATCAGTCATGTTAAATATTAATAATAACGTAAAACTGCATGTTACGCATGCAGCAGTCTATATTCGTCTGCTTACAATTATACTAAAAATGAGAAAAGCAGCAAGAATTCAAACAACTAGGGGATACAGAAGGGTTAGGGAGTCCGAGATTGTGACCAGTACAGTGTGTTACAAGGGGCTTATCCGCAGGTTATAAGTACTAACGTCCCACCTGAAGATCTAATTGGAGCGGCCCAGCCCGGCGCTGCGGGGGTCGAGGCAGCGCTTTATAGCGTGGTGGTCACGCCTCCCCCCTCGGCAGCTGTGGCTAGTTGAAGCAAGCGATGCACCCTGGGACTCCGAGTCCCACCAGGGTGTTGTAGCAGCAGGGGCCCGTACACCGGCAGAACAGGAGAGCAAAAGACCAACGGGACAGCCGTGTCCCTTACAGGAGGGAACCCAGCAGTAGATAGTGCACAGACAACAGGACAGTTCACCAGCGCGTCCCGTGCCGCGGGGGGTCGAGGGAGCGCTTTATAGCGCAGTGGTCACGCCTTCCCCCTCGGCAGCTGTGGCTAGTTGAAGCAAGCGATGCACGCTGGGACTCCGAGTCCCACCAGGGTGTTGTAGCAGCAGGGGCCCGTACACCGGCAGAACAGGAGAGCAAAAGACCAACGGGACAGCCCGTGTCCCTTACAGGAGGGATCCCAGCAGTAGATAGTGCACAGACAAAAGGACAGTTCACCAGCGCGTGCCGCTAAGAACGTCTAATATTCAGCATTTATCGATTTCAAAACCACAAAGAGAAGATGGCTAATTGGGCAACGGTTTCAGATGGAGATTGTCAACCCAGCACATACCTAAAACTATATCAGAAAAAGAGTGCATCAGTTCGTAAAATTTGGTGGAAAAGTTCCCCAAAGAACCTCTTTTTTCGAAAAGTAAAGTAAAGGTTGTTTATTTACATATTTCCTGTGGAGACAAAAAAGATGAAAATCTTTGATATGCAAATGTACATTTGTGCCACACTTGCTAAAACATCTGCAATAGTTTTAAGCAAGAATAATCTTTGAGACCAATAATTGTCATAACTTTTCGTGACTGCACCTGAGCATGTGAGTTAATCCTGATTAATACTTCACTGGTACTAATACTGGATGACTCAATCAATACAGCCACCTATCCAGTTGTCTGGAAACACGCCACAGTGCTCCCACTCCTTAAGAAACTCTCAGCTGACCCAAAAATGCTAGCACTCTGCTGGTTGATCTCCCTGCTGCACCACCTGGTGAAAGCCATAGAGAAAATCATCAACAAATACCTTGTTGCCCACCTCAATGACCACAATCTCCACAACACCACTCAGTCCAGATTCAGGCCCAACCACAGCACTGACACTGCCCTCATTATTGCCGCAGATTACATCTGACTGATCATGGACAGCGGAGACACCACTGCCCTCAACCTACTAGGCCTACCTGCTGCCTTCGACATAGTCTCCCACTCCATCCACATTCAATGCCTTCTCTATGCTGGCATACAAAGTCCTGTGCGCCACTATATCTGCTCCTTTCTAACAGACCGGACCTAGTCAGTCAGCCTGATTCCATTGACCCTGGCCCCTGTCAGCCTTATCTGCAGAGTTCCCCAAGGATCATTGCTCATCCCCATAGTCTTGAAAGTCTATATGGCACCTCTTGCCAGCAACATCTGTTCCCATTAAGTCAATGTCATATGTAGACAACACCCAGCTCATCCTCTCTTTCCAATAAAACACTTAGGGCCATAGTTATGAAAAAGTGGCTGCATCATTTGAAAAGGGCAGGAATGCACCGCATTTAAGGCAATATGGCTCATTCCTGTCCTTTCCCCTGCGCTGTTGCACAATGGACTGCTTAGCACCAACGGAGGCACCCTTGTACCATGGTGCAAGGGTGCTTGCGATGCATGCAGGATTGCTTTGTGCAGGAAGGGGCACCTTCCTGCACAAAAACAATCCTGAAAGGCTTTATCCTCTTTCTATGTGTGCTGCAGAATGCAGCACACATGGAAAGTGGAAAAAACAGGAAGAAATAAAGATATTTCTGCTTGTTACGCTTCTCCTGGGGAGGGTTATCTTTTTGGCGCATTACCAGGTTTATCTTTTCGTGTAAAGCTGGGAATGTGTCAAAATCTATGGATGTTGCCGGGGAACACCCACACAATACTCATTGAAATGCCTCCCTGGCACAGAGTAATGCAACGCAGCGATTTACACTGCATTACATTACTCGAGATTTATGAAGCCACGGTGGCCTCATTATGAAGGCAAGGTGGCATTGCGTGGCTTCCTAAATCCCATTTTTCATTTGTGTCGCTCTTGCACCACACTACGTGATGCAAGAGCGATGCAAAGGGGCTCATAAATATGCCCCTTAGCACCAAGACCATCTTCACCTCCTGCATGTCCGAAACTGCCAGATGGATGAAAACCAACTGTCTAAAACTCAACACAGACAAAACGGAAGTAGTACTCTTCGGCAAAGACACCTCACTATGAAACTCAACCTGGTAGTCTACAGAACTTGGATCAACACCCAGCCCGGGAACCCAAGCTAAGAACATCAGTATAGTGTTTGACAACCAGCATGGACCCATGAACACAGTTTCTGCCTCTTGTTTCCACACCTTCAAAATGCGCAAGAAAATCTTGAAATGGCTACTAGTCAGCACATGTCGAACCATCACCCAGACCCTCATACCAGCAAACTGAAATATGGCAATGCGCTCTGTGTGTGAATCAATGCCCAACTGATCAGAAAACATCAAACCATACATAAGTCAGCAGTCAGACTCCCACTCAGACTACTTCACCACACTCACATCACCTGCACCTCAAAGACCTTCACTGGTTCCCTGTCTACAAACGTGCACTCTTCAAACTCCTCACACACACATATAAAAGCCCTGCACAACCCTGGCACCACCTACTCCAATAATCGCATCAACTTCCACACACCCACTAGACACCTTTGCTCAGTCAGTCGCCTACTCAAACACGTCCCTTGTATACCTAGAACCAGAGCCGGGGGTCCTTCCTTCTACTTCTCTCCCAAAGCCTGGGATCACCTACCCCCTCACATCAGAGCCTCCTCCTTAGTAGTTGAGTTCTTCAAGAAACTGAAGACCTCGCTCCTTACATAGGCGTGGCTCAGACACATACTGCATAGTGACTGCTTATTAGTAGCAGGATACCCTTCTGGGTGAGTCGTGCACGAGTCGTGCAGTCTACAAATTGCTATGACATGACATACAGGTAGGACCACGAGGAAATTGCATCTGCAAATCAAGGGTGTGTTTCATATTTCCGGTCACCCTGTGATCTACACCAAGAGAAACAGCCAGCTCAAAAACAATTTGCGCCCAGTTTTTAGTTTCTTCAGCACTCAGACTGAGGCCCTTTGTAAGCTGCAATGCACGTCACGGACACACAACATGCCAGTCACATCCTTTAAAACAGCAAAGTGCGAGTGTCTGCGCTTCTGTCAAAGAGCACTGATGTCCCTGCTTGTTCACGAAATTCGAGTTAACTGTTTAAATATTTTGCCTAGAGCTAGTGCAGATGGTGCTCAAGCAGCCAGCTTCGCAACTGCCTCCGGTTCCTGCCGAAACAGGGGATCTTCTCCTTCATCTGCAAACGTTCGCCTAGTCTGAAACTACTCCTGACTTAGCTGCACCTCTATCTGCTTCCCCCATACCTTTCTGCTTAACTCAGGCTACCTCAAATGCAAGTCTGCTTGCCTCACATACGTCTCTGCCTGTGCCAACTGAAACTGCCTGAACCTCAGTTCTGTCTGCCCGGACTGTGCAGGCCTCCCAGAGCCCATTATACCCTAAGGCTAAATCAAACTCCTTCCCCTATCCGACCAGTTCCTTTAGTGTCCCTTCGCCTCCTCCCAGATTGTGCTAGGGACTATTTAACACCGTGACATGCACACGCAAACATCTGAAGTGAACATAAAGCTACTCATGCAGATCTGCGACCCACTTTGAAATTTGCCAGGTTGTCACTTTGTGAAAACAGTTTTTGTCAATCCAGCATATTCGGAGTATCATTTACTGGTAAGATTTGTTTTTCCCACCAACAATGGCTGTCGCTTTCAATCCGCCTGTTCAGGGCTGCTTCCTGTAGCTCATCCACCCCCTCCAGCATTCTGGATCCATAATTCATGCATGTACTGCTGGAGTAACCTTCCTCCTTTATGCAAATTCTCTCTTCTTTCTGTGATAGCTCTCCCAATCTGTTTTCTTTTTCAGAACTTCTTTTTCAAAATGTAGAACTTTGCAACAATGCTCCCTCATATTTATTTATTTCATTTATTTATTGCTATGATAATTCCAGGTCTTCCCCACGCCCCTATTTAGTCATCTCTTCCAGCATCAAGGGGTGGATCGTTTGAGACAAAAATGAACCATCCACCTGCACTTCCTGTCATTGCGAAGATTGCCCGAACGCAGCAAGAACAGACATCTATTTTTATATGCATCGATTTAGTCAAATGTTTTTTAAAAGGATCTGAGAGTTCTTGTTTAATAGGTCCCATCATGTTCAGTTCTTACTGCTTATTGCTTCCTCTTTCACATTCTGCTCCCTCGTAATTCTAACTCAGACAAGCAGAAAAGATAAAGATTCAAAGCCTAAAGAAAAGAGTCTGGACGCGTGGTGCCGGCATCTCTCCAATATGGCGCGCCTTCCAGCCTCGAAGACCCCTTCCTTATTAATCACTTGACTGATACAGTACCGCTGTGTCCCTCTATATTTATAGGACTGGTTATCGCCGTTGAGAGGTACTTCAAGATAGGATAATCCATTTCTACTTGACACCACACAAATTGCAAAGGCTGTCTTCGACCTGTCCGATATGAGCCTGCAAGATTTTGCAAAGCAACGTGCAGACAATACCTCACAAGCGGCACAAGCAAGGTGGACGTGATACCTCAGTCCTAAACAATGCGGAGGCGGTGCCCACAACCAATGTGCGAGTGAATCCTCATTGATAAGCAATCTGCAGGGCAAAGCTCATTCATAAGTCCTGTAAATGTGATGCCTCACAAGTAATGTGCTTGCAGGACCTCAGTAATAAACAATGTGAAGGTAACACCTCACAAACAATATGCAGGCAGTAACTCAGTCATAAACAACATGGAGGCAGTAACACACAATCTATGTGCAGAGATTATCGTTTTTGAGAATAATTACTGTGCTAACTCTGATACAGACAATAATGTGGTCAAACAAATACCATATGATTGTCTCTCTAAGATCTGTCATAAGGGAGCAGTATGAGCCAAGTAGCATTTTATGGAATAAGTAAAGTGAAGAACTGTCGTGTAAGAAAGAAAGGAACTATTTTGCAATGCTAGCTGATAGCTGACGTTTCACCTCTACTCCCTGGCATAACCTCTTGTGTATAACCCTCCTGGTGGAGACCAATAGAATAACAAGGGTGTCAGGACCCTTAAGGCAAGCAAGGACAATGCCCCCAACCTTTGTTGGGTAGTAAAAACAGCCATAAATTGGCTACATTGCCTCCCCCTTGGATTGTGGTGTTGCTGTACCTGCTGAACTAATGATATCCACGCCCCATGGCACACCTTCACCCAGTCTTACCTTTGTAAGCAACCGCGCTGTGCATTCTGACACTTTTGTTTTCATTTTTTGTAGTACCTATAACTCCTTACACTTCAGAGCATGGAAGGTGCAGGGAGCTAAAAGCCCACAACTTAACCGATGTTTTAATAGACAAATGACATCTTAGAAGCAATGGACTGGGTCCTAACTCATCTAACTCCATGAACCTTATGCAAATTATATAAAAATGGAAGTCTGTGTCCTTAACCCACAATCACCCAAAAGATGAGTAATGGATTCCGATGTTACTAGATATACTCCAAGCTAGCCTTAAAGAGAAATGGAAACCTAGTGGCATAACCGGTCAAACCATTGTGACTCCTCTTACTAAAAAAAGTCATTTCCACAAGCACGGTGTGGGTTAAAATAGCATGCATTTGTAACTTTCACTCCTCTCCCTCAAAAAGAGAATTTTATTCTTCCTGTTGAGTCCTTGTTTCAGACCCCGTTCAATGGCTCTGGGGCAAACAAGGCTTCAACTGAGATGTCTGAGCCTATTTACCACTGATGTCAATACACCTGTTGCCCCCCCCCCCCCTATGGACACTGATAACTGAACAGCACGTACACCCTTTAGCACTTGACTCTCGAAATGGAGAGGCAAGCAGTTCAAAGATTATCCAAGGAGGTGGTGAGGATTTAGACTCAACAATGCACCAAATACCTTCCAATAACGTGATGCGTTTATTTGATAATAGAATGCACTTTAATGTACTATAATGTAATACTATAATAAGATATGGCATGCAAGGATACTACTAAGGCTAGGCCTTAGGGGAATATGTGATAAATGAAAACCTTAGACAGGTGCTCTCACTGTATGCAAGGTGAGTGACTTTCTGCAAGTTTAGTGATCCAAGGAATAGTCACTGTAATGTGACTTATTGGTCATTTGCCCACAAATCTACTCTGTTGAAGGTTCTCTCATATAAGAAATTGGGTTATTAGTTGAGCAGGATGGAAACTCCACTCAAATAATAAACACAGTCCTTGCCAGGTGAACCACAAAAGTCACTACATAAACCTGTGCTTAACACTCTAGTAGCCTGGCACAAAAGAATCCAGGCTTAATTGAGAGGCAATGTGTAAGGTATATATGCAGCACTCAACAGTATTACAGTGAAAACAGAAGAAAAATCCAAAACCTGTTTAGGAAAATAGAGTAACATTTTCTAAATACAATGACACCAAAACAAGAAAAATCAAATTACTAGAACTGTAGATATGAGTTTTTAAAATTTTAGGTGGAAATAGTCCCAAGAAGCACAAAGTGCCTCTCAGAGTTATCTGGTCACGCTTGACCAGGGCAAACTCACAAGTCCAGGCTGAATGTGATGGAGTGCAGGTCAGATACAGGAAACAGATTAGTCCAGCTAAAGAGTTACCTTCTCAAGTCCTGAATAAAGAGTGCTGTTCAAGTTCGCTGGGGCCACAAGGAGGAGGCTGGATCGCTAGGAGCATGTAGAGCGTCGAGGAAAGTCATTGCTGTAGCAGAAAGAGCAGGTCCTGCTGAAGCTTCGCGTTGGCGGTCATCACGGTTGATTCTCAGCAGGTAGAGGCAGTTGTAGGGAGACCTCTGGAAGCTAGTTGTGTCCTGTAGCCACTGACCCATTGAGTTATCCACGGTTCAAGGCAAGCAGTTCCCATCTTTCTTCTTCAGGCAGCAGGGCAATCCTTCTTCTGAATCTTCCAGAGGTCCAGAAGTGTTTGGATGAGAGGATCTGAAGATGCCACATTTATACCCAGTGTGGCATTTGCATGGGGATTCCCTGACCTACCCCCAAAACTGGTTCTGGTCTGAGATTTCCCTTCCCCTGGGTTTGGCTCCAATATTTCTAGGGTGACAAAGGCAAGGGCAGGGAGAGCGCTGGGTGGTAGGAAATTTGTGTCCGCCTGGTGGTCCTACAACTTTCCCACACAGAAACGTGAGGGAAATGTGATTTTTTCCAGCTAAATTTGAGGTTTGCAGGGGATTCTGGTAGGAAATGCTTGGGGGATCCACACAAGTGACACCTCCCTGGATTCCCCCGGGTATCTAGTTTTCAGAAATGTGTGGGTTTGGTAGGTTTCTCTAGATGGCCGCCGAGCCCGGGCCAAAAACCCAGGTGCCCCCTTGCAAAAATAGGTCATTTTGTGATAGGTAATTTTGATGTCTACACAATACATTTTGGGCACTTTCCTGCTGTGGGTACTTGGCCCACTCACACAAGTGAGGAGCCATTTTTATTGGGAGACTTGGGGGAATGCTGGGCGGGTGGAAGTTTGAGGCTCCCCGCAGATTCCAGAACTTGCCATCACAGAAATGTGAGGAAAATGTGTTCTTTTGACAAAGTTTGAGGTTTGCAAAGTATTCTGGGTAACAGAACCTAATGAGAGCCACACAAGTCACCCCATCCTGGATTCCCCGGGATGTCTAGTTTTAAAAAATGTACAGTTTTGCTAGGTTTCCCCAGGTGCCGGATGAGCTAGGGTCCAACATCCACAGCTAGAAACATTGCAAAAAAAAGGGTCTGTTTTCACTGGAAAAATGCGATGGTCCATGTTGCGTTTAGGGCTGATTCCTGTCACAGGCACTAGGCCTAACCACACAATTGAGGTACCATTTTTATCAGGAGACTAAAAAGAACACAGTATTGTAGAACCAGTGTTATTACCTATTGACTTTCTATGCATTTCGGCCTTCCAAATGGAAGACAATGTGTAAAAAAGAACTCACTTTGAAAAATGTCCTCTAATTAACATTCTTGTATGGGCAATTACAATTTCGGAGATGTGCAAATAACTACTGCTTCTAAACTCTATATTTTGTTCCATTTCGGAAATACATAGGTGTCCTTGATGCCTATTTTTCACTCTTTATATTTAACCAAATGAATTGCTATATACCCGGTACACAATGAAAACCCAGTGCAAGGCCCAGCTCAGTTATTGGCTCTGGATAACTCTGGTTCTTAGTGAACCTACAAGTCCTATATATCACCACAACCAGAAGGGGCCAGCAGACGTAACGGTATATTGATTTTAAAAATCTGCCATAGTTAGAAGAAGTTACAGGTGAAAACATTGGCACAAATGGTTGTTTTTTTCAACTCAATTTCAATATTTTTTATTTCAACTGTTAGCTTCTATAGGAAAACCTTGAAGGATCTACACAAATGACACCTTACTAAATTCAGAATTTTGTCTACTTTTCTGAAATGTATAGCTTTCCAGGATCCATTATTGCTTTGACACCTATTTCTACCACTAAGTGGAAGGAGGATTAAAGCACAGAAAATAGTAAAAATATGTCCCAGGGTTCACTGACAAAATATCAATGTTAAAAATATAGAAGTAAAAAATATCGGTGCAAAAATATAGAATGCAAAAATATCGACTCCCTATACTTAAACATGTAAGTACAAACATATTGGAAAAAAAAAAGATGTAAAAAATATAGTTGTACAAAATATCGAATTTTATATATATATATATATATATATATATATATTTTTTTACAGAAAGCGAATTTGTCAAATCTAAAACTGATGCTTTCAAAAGGTTTAGAGCCCGAGGCTACTCGGAAGGAGTGTTAAAGGAGGCAGAGAAGAAAGCAGAGACTCTAGAAAGGGAGAATCTGTTATTGACAAGAATTGAAACACAAAAACAGAAGCAGGATGAAAAAGGGGCAATTAGGATGATAACAGAGTACACTACCCGGTCCCCTGAGGTCTTTCAAATCTTTCAAAGAAACTGGAAGTTTTTGAAAGCTGATAACATAGTTGGCCCTAATATTTCTGAAAAACCCCTTATGACGTACAGGAGGGGCTCCTCTCTGAAAGACCATTTGGTAAGGAGCCATTTTTCAAAGATACCCAAGAAGAAAGACACGGTAACAGGTTTCTATCCCTGTAGGAATTGCAAAGCTTGCAAAAAGAGTGAGAAGGTAAAAGAATTTGATATCCCAGGGAGAATAACCAAAAGAAAGATTAACAGATTCATGAACTGCAATACAGAATTTACAGTTTATTGTCTGACCTGTCCCTGTAAAATGAACTACGTTGGAAGCACTATCCATCCAGCAAAAAAACGAATTCTTGAACACATGCATGCCATAAAGAATCGGGATAGTGTTTATCCCGTGGCACGCCATTTTCAAGAAAAACATAAGTCGGACCAAAGCCTTTTAAAGTTTTTTTGTATAGATCAGGTCCCCAAAGATGAGAGGGGAGGGGACAAAACAAGGAAACTGAGGCAGTTGGAGTCTAAATATATTGTAGAACTACAAACAAAAACCCCCTTAGGCCTCAATAATGAGGAAGAGTTGTGGATTCATATCCCATGAAAGAGGAATTGATTAAATATATGATGTATCCCTATCGGCACTAGAAAAATGACAAGGGTATATAAGGAATTTGATAGGGCAAAAAATTGATGTAATGAATTTGGCGCCTTTGTATGCTGTTTTTAAAATATTCCGAAATGTATGGAATGTACAGAAATGAATTATGAAGAACATATATTTGGCCAAAGTCCGATTGAGGTTGCCCATCCAGGACGCAATTGCAAAACTCAGGGACGCTTAAATGAAAATATGTATAATGAGAAATGAATGATGTGTTTTTCTTAAAATGTACATTGATACTGAAGTATGGAATAGCAAACGTGCATGTAATATCCAAGATATGCCTATACAAGGCTCAATGGGAATGTGATGGAAAGTACGAGTGTTAGACTTGGCATCTTTTGGCGTGTTTCCCCTGACTTTTTGCTTTCTGACCTCCTGGTTTTGACTCTGTTTTTGCTGGTGTAATGATTCTGCGCACTTTCCTCACTGCTGTCCAGTGGGAAAGTGCAAGTGCTCCTGTATAAAATGTGTTATGGATTGGTGTTTCCATGATTGGCCTATTTGATTTATGTGTCAGTCCCTTGTAAAGTGCACTGAGAGTGCCAGGGCCTATAGATCAAATGCTGTTGGTGGGCTGCAGCACTGGATTGTGCCACCCACGCAAACAGCCCGTAAAGTGTAACTCTGGCCTGCCATTGCAGAGCCTGTGTGCAGCCTGGGGCTGCCATGTCGACTTGGCAAGTGCACACACTTGCAAGTCCCTAAACCTTCCCTTTTCTACATGTTAGTCACCCCTAAGGTAGGCCCAAGGTACCCCTGTGGGCGGGGTGCATTGAATGTGAAAGGTAGGACATGCCCTGGTGTGTGTGGCATGTCCTGATAGTGAATTACAGCCTATTTCGTTTTTCACTATTGCAAGGCTACCTGTTCCCCATAGGCCAGAATGGGCAGTTTTTATTATTACAGCTTATAATCCTAACTGACCCAGGGAACATGGTAGAAATTCGAGTTTAGTATGCCTGGACTCAGAATGATAAAATGCATATTTTAGTAAAGTTGGTTTTAACATTCTGTGTTTGAAAATACCACTTTTAGAAAGTGGGTATTTTCTTGTCTAACCATCCAAGCCTGCCTCTGCTAGGTTGTGTATTCCTTGTCTGGAGTGTGAGTGACAGGGGCTGGGGGATGCCAGGAGACAGGGTGAGTCAGCACAGGGCTGAATAGCAAGATCTACATGTAGATGGGTGGGAGGAGATGCACCTGGGACCTGAATAGGGCTGGGCCTTCCCTCCACAATGCTGGCTCCACCTCCTGTGGTGCGTCTGATGTCCCTGGCCTGCACTGTGAAAGGAAAGAAGGAGACTTGTCAACAAAGTGCTCCAGGACTGACCAGAACTGGTTTGGACTAGGCAAAGGCCTCTCTGCCTTCAGAGAACAAAGAGAAATTGAGGATAAAAAGGGGGACCCAAACCCCAGAAGATTAGAGCTCGCTGGAATCAAGGAACCTGCCAAGACGAAGAGCTGGAAGAGCTGCCAGGAGGAGTACTGCCCCTTTGCTGTGTTGTTGCTTTGTTGGGTTGGCCTGCAGCTGCTGCTTCTGCCTTGGGCAGTGAAAGGACTGGACTGAACTTTCTACTACTTGTGCTGAGAATCTCCAAGGGCCTGAAACCGAGCTGGCCTCCTGTTAAGAAGTCTCAGGGACTGCAAAGACTTCACAACCCTCTGGGTACCGCTTCTGGAACCGCTGTTTCAGTTGCCACAGAGGAAGGGAACCGCAACCGACTCCGTCAACCGACTCCATCGCTGGCCCGGTGTCCTGTTTGCACCGCAGACCGCACCATCCGCATCTCGCACCGCAACCCTGGTCTCACCGACGACGACGTCCGACGCCATCGCCACCGAGCCGCTGCTTGCACCGTGACCTGTGGGCACCGCAGTTCGCATCGCATCGCTTCACTGCGCCAGCCGGACCAGACCGACGCTGTCGCTGCAACTGGCTCAACAATCGTGACCGCATCGCAGTTGGGGCACCGCTCGCACGCTTCGCGACGCACCGCTCCGACTCGCTCCGCTGTCCGACGCCAGCTCCCGCACTCCGGCTTGGTCGCCTGCATCGCAACCTGCCAGCACCGCATCGAGCACCGTCTCACCCTGTCCCGCACGCCTTGGACTCACCGACTCCGTCTGCACGATTGTCACCGAGCCGCTGCCTGCACCGCATCGAGAGGACACCGCGCCCCTGCACCGCTTCCATCTTGCACCGCAACCGCGATGTACGCCGACCGGCTCGCACACTCCGTGCCCGCCACAACGAGAAAAGGTACTGTGACCGAGTCTGTTCACGACTCTGCTGGCCCGTATCGACGCGGTCGGCTGGAACTGTTAGACTCTGTGGTTTTCAGCATCGCGGTAGACTCGGACGGAGCTACCAACTCGTACGAACTTTGTTTTTGAACTATTCCTGCAAAGAAGAAGTTATCTTGCAACATAATCACTTTTAAAGTACTGTACTGTGGATTTTTATCGTATTTGGTCTTGTTTTAAAGTATATAAAAATATTGGATATTTTTCTAAACTGGTGTGGTGTCAGTTTGTAGTGCTTACACTGTATTACTGTTGGTTATGTGCAAATGCTTTACACACTGCCTCTAGAATAAGCCTGACTGCTCGTGCCAAGCTACCAAGGGGGTGAACAGGGGTTATTTTAGGAGTGTAACTCCCTTACCCTGACTAGGAAGAAGGGTCCCTACTTGGACAAAGGTGCAAGCCCTTGCCAACTAGAGATCCCATTTCTAACATTGGTGGCAGCAGTGGGATAGGACATGTGTTTGCACTTGACTTACAGTGATTGGTGTGCACTACTACCATATCGCAGACCATTACGTACCACAAAAGAGGTTCTTTTTCTTTTTGGCCTATTTTTAATCTTGCCAGTTTGAACTTGCTACTTCAACATGCCTGAATCAATAGTATCATCAATTGCATCAGTAGAAATTGCCTTTGAGGAGGATCGATTGGAAGCCTACAATGTCAAGGAGTTAAAATCGATTTGCAAGAACCTGAAAGTCCAGGTCAGAGGACTCACCAGGAAGGATGAGCTACAAAAGGCGCTGAGGGCCTGGGTAGCAGCCAGAGGTGCCAGTGGGCAATCTGGTGATCTCAATGGAGATTTGGAGGAGCCTGTTCCTAGGGTGGATGTGCTTTTGGGAGGGGGGGAACCCTCCAGGCCAGGCAGCAGTAGTTTGTCCCCAGAGGAGCTGGAGGACAGGCGGGAAGTAAGGAGGTTTGAATTGGAGAAACTCAGAATAGAAAATGAGAGGGAAGAGAAAAGAATAGCCATGGAGGAAAGGAAAATGATACTAGATCATGAGCGAATGATCAAGGAGCTGGAGCTAAAGAGTAGATCCGGTTCAGATGGTGGCAGCAATTCTTCAGCACACACAGACAGGATTGTACACATCCCCAAGAATGTAGGTAAAGAGTACAAAAAGGGTGATGACATACAAAGGTGGTTTCAAGGGTACGAGTCGTCTATTCATATGAATGGGGTCCCTAAGAGGAACTGGGGAGCGGGGTTGTGGCCTCTCTTTCCAGAGGAAGCTAGGGATACTCTGATAGCTTTGGGTAAGGGGCAGGACCTCACCTATGCTGACATGAAAGACGCTCTCCTCACTAGGTATGGGCTCACTCCTGAGAAGTACAGGGATCAGTTCAGGTCCAGTAAAAAGTCTGAGGCCAACACTTGGTTGGAATGTGTGGATATGTTCTGTAGGTCGCTGGATGGTTGGGTGAAGGGCAGTAATGTAACAGATTTTCAGGGGCTCTACAATTTGATTGCATGGGAGCACTTGTCTAGTCTATGTTTTGCAGATCTGCGCCAGCACCTAGTTGATAGTAAGCTAACTGACCCCAGGAAGCTAGCTATGGAGGCGGACCGCTGGGTGAATACCAGGGTCCACAAGAAAGCGTTTGGGGGAGACTCAGCCAAAGGTGGGCAGGGTCCCCAGCAGAAAGGTGGGGGGGACAAGGGTAAAGCACAGGAGTTCTCTAAAGGGCCCCAAACTAGTACCCAGGGTAAAGGTTCCCAGCCCCCCTGAGATATGAAGAAAGGGGTCTCTACAGGGAAGCCTGTTGAGACCGGCCCCCGCAAGTGTTATGCATGTGACCAGGTAGGTCACTTTAAGGGGGACCCCAAGTGCCCAAAGGGGACACAGCCACCCACCGGTGGACAGTCCAAAGTGTTGGCTAGTGTAGCGCTTGGGGAGGAGGGGTGCCCACAGGAGGGTGGGGATCCTGCAGAAATGACCCTTGTCTCACTAGGGGACAGTGAGATGGTCCCAGGAAACCAGGTGCCCCCTAACACAAAGAAATATAGCACCTGGCTGACCATTAATGGGAACAGGGTAGAGGCTCTCAGAGATACTGGAGCCAGTGTGACCTCAGTACGGTGTCACCTGGTCTCTGAGAAGCAGGTAGTCCCAGGGGCATTCCACCAAGTAGTTGCTGTAGACAACTCTGAGCGCCAGTGTATGGTGGTGCAGGTTCCCTTTGAATGGGGGGGGTCTCAGGTCCCTTGAGGGTGGTTGTGAGCCCTACCATGCCTGTAGATTGTCTGCTAGGTAACGACCTGGAGCAGTCCTTATGGAAGGATGTTGAGCTCAGGTCTCACTTGGAGATGCTTGGGTTGCCAGAGTGGGCATGCGTGTCTACTCGGTCAATGGCAGCCAGAAAGGGTGATCAAGAGGATTTGGAGCCTGGAACAGTGGCCCAAGTCTCTGACAAGAGGAAGGGCAGGGGACGCGGGAAACCGGCCCCCGAAGTTCCCATGGACCGGGAGGAGGCGGACCTCGAGGGGGACGCCCCGGTGCCTACAGGGGAGCAGGTAGCCGAACTGGGAGACATCTCTGAGCTGACCCATTGGCAGCAAGAAGGGGGTCCCACCAGGGAGGAGTTCTGCAGGGAGCGGAACGAGTGCCCTACTCTGGAGGGTCTGCGGCGGCAGGCTGCAGGCCAGGCAGCTGGTAATCAGTCCGGGTCACATCTGATCTACTGGGAGAATGGTCTCCTATACAGTGAGCCTAAGGTTGCTGAGCCTGGGTCAGCCCGTGTGCTGGTGGTACCCCAGCGCTTCAGGACCTTCCTACTGGGTCTGGCTCATGACGTGCCTTTGGCAGGACATTTGGGTCGGACAAGACCTTTGACAGGCTTGTCACCCACTTCTTTTGGCCCCAAATGCGAAGGCAGTCAGATGCACAATGTAGGTCTTGCCAAACTTGCCAGGCAAGTGGTAAGAGTGGGAGGAAGGTCAAAGCTCCTCTCCAACCTTTTCCTGTTGTTGGAACACCCTTTGAAAGGGTAGGGATGGATATTGTGGGGCCACTGGATCCCAAGACAGCCATGGGCAACAGGTACATCCTGGTCTTGGTGGACCATGCCACCCGGAACCCGGAGGCAATCCCTCTCAGGAGAACGACGGCGCCAGTGGTGGGCCGGGCGTTAATGGGGATCTTTTCCTGTGTGGGATTCCCCAGAGAGGTGGTTTCTGATAGGGGGACCAATTTCATATCCAAGTATATGACATCCCTGTGGAAGGAGTGTGGTGTAACCTACAAGTTCACCACTCCTTACCACCCACAAGGAAACGGTCTGGTGGAGAGATTCAACCAGACCTTGAAAGGCATGATCAAGGGTCTAACAGAACCCATGAGGCGTAAGTGGGACGTCCTCTTGCCATGCCTACTCTTTGCATACAGGGAGGTGCCTCAGAAGTCTCTTGGGTACAGCCCCTTTGAGCTCCTGTATGTCCACCCTGTCAGAGGACCTCTGAGTTTGGTAAAGGAAGGCTGGGAGGCAGCTCCCAGGAAAACTCCCCAGGATGTGTTTAGCTACATGCTGTCCTTTAGAAACCAAACTGCCCGCTTCAGGAAACTCGCTCAGGCGAACCTAGAAGCAAGCCAGGAAGAAATGAAGAGATGGTATGACCAGAATGCCACTCTGGTCAAATTTCAACCTGGGCAAAAAGTGTGGGTCATGGCCCCAGTGGAACCTTGTGCCTTGCAGGACAAGTGGACTGGGCCATATGAGGTGGTGGAGCGCAAAAGTGACGTCACCTACCTGGTGGATTTGCAGGCTCCAAGGAACCCTTTGAGGGTCCTTCACGTGAACCGCCTCAAGCCCCACTTCGAGAGGTCCGAAGTGAGTATGCTCTTGGTGACAGATGATGGGGTGGAAGAGGAGAGTGAGCCTCTCCCTGACCTCCTGTCTACCAAGGAGCATGATGGGTCAGTAGAGGGTGTGATCCTCTCCCCTACTCTGACTCAGGAGCAGCAGGGGGGCTGTCACCAGTTGTTGGGACAGTTCGCCCCACTGTTCGCCCCCCGGTGTTACTCACTGCTGTACCCATGACGTGGACACTGGTGACAGCCCTCCTGTGAAGCACAAGATTTACAGGTTGACTGACCGGGTCAGGGCCAGCATCAAGGAGGAGGTCTGTAAGATGTTGGCGTTAGGGGTGATTGAGCCCTCCAACAGTCCTTGGGCCAGCCCAGTGGTCTTGGTCCCAAACGCTGCTGCGCCCGGTGCCACTCCAGAACTCCGGTTTTGTGTGGACTACCGTGGGCTCAATGCCGTCACCAGGACTGACGCGCACCCCATCTCCAGAGCTGATGAGCTCATTGATCGGTTGGAAGCTGCCCGGTTCCTCATCACATTTGATTTAACGTCTGGGTACTGGCAGATTGCCTTAACCGATGGGGCCAAGGAGAGATCAGCATTCTCAACCCCAGAAGGTCATTACCAATTCCGGGTGATGCCCTTTGGGTTGAAGAATGCCCCTGCCACCTTTCAGAGGTTGGTCAATCAGGTGTTGGCTGGGCTGGAGGATTTCAGTGCCGCCTACCTGGATGACATTGCTGTGTTCAGTTCCAGCTGGGAAGAACATTTACAGCACCTTGAGAAAGTGTTGAGGGCTCTGCAAGGTGCAGGCCTCACGATCAAGGCCAGTAAGTGCCAGATCGGGCAGGGTTCTGTGGTGTACTTGGGACACCAGGTAGGAAGTGGCCAGGTGGCGCCCCTACAACCCAAGATTGACACCATTCTGGCTTGGGAGCCCCCAAGACCCAGACAGAGGTGAGAGCCTTCTTAGGTCTCACCGGCTGCTATAGGAGATTTGTTAAGGGCTATGGCACCATCGTTGCCCCCTTAACAGAGCTGACTTCTAAGAAGCAGCCCAGGAAAGTGATCTGGACTGAGTCCTGCCAGAAAGCTTTTGATGCCCTGAAGGCAGCCATGTGCACGGCGCCCGTGCTCAAGGCACCTGACTTCTCCAAGGAATTCGTCGTGCAGACTGACGCTTCAGAGCATGGTGTGGGAGCGGTGCTCTCACAACTGAACGAAGAGGGCCTGGATCAGCCTGTAGTCTTCCTTAGCAGGAGACTACTCCCCAGGGAACAGAGGTGGAGTGCCATAGAAAGGGAAGCTTTTGCTGTGGTCTGGGCACTGAAGAAGCTGAGACCATACCTGTTTGGGACTCACTTCCGGGTTCAGACAGACCACAGGCCCCTCAGATGGTTGATGCAAATGAGGGGTGAGAATCCAAAACTGCTGAGGTGGTCCATCTCCCTACAGGGAATGGACTTTACGGTGGAACACCGTCCTGGTACAGAACACGCCAACGCAGATGGTCTGTCCAGGTTCTTCCGCCTTAGTGAAGAGAACTCCAATGGGGTTGGGTAGTTCTCCCTACTTTCAGCTGGAGGGGACATGTGTTAGACTTGGCATCTTTTGGCGTGTTTCCCCTGACTTTTTGCTTTCTGACCTCCTGGTATTGACTCTGTTTTTGCTGGTGTAATGATTCTGCGCACTTTCCTCACTGCTGTCCAGTGGGAAAGTGCAGGTGCTCCTGTATAAAATGTGTTATGGATTGGTGTTTCCATGATTGGCCTATTTGATTTATGTGTCAGTCCCTTGTAAAGTGCACTGAGAGTGCCAGGGCCTATAGATCAAATGCTGTTGGTGGGCTGCAGCACTGGATTGTGCCACCCACGCAAACAGCCCGTAAAGTGTAACTTTGGCCTGCCATTGCAGAGCCTGTGTGCAGCCTGGGGCTGCCATGTCGACTTGGCAAGTGCACACACTTGCAAGTCCCTAAACCTTCCCTTTTCTACATGTTAGTCACCCCTAAGGTAGGCCCAAGGTACCCCTGTGGGCAGGGTGCATTGTATGTGAAAGGTAGGGCATGCCCTGGTGTGTGTGGCATGTCCTGATAGTGAATTACAGCCTATTTCGTTTTTCACTATTGCAAGGCTACCTGTTCCCCATAGGCCAGAATGGGCAGTTTTTATTATTACAGCTTATAATCCTAACTGACCCAGGGAACATGGTAGAAATTCGAGTTTAGTATGCCTGGACTCAGAATGATAAAATGCATCTTTTAGTAAAGTTGGTTTTAACATTCTGTGTTTGAAAATACCACTTTTAGAAAGTGGGTATTTTCTTGTCTAACCATCCAAGCCTGCCTCTGCTAGGTTGTGTATTCCTTGTCTGGAGTGTGAGTGACAGGGGCTGGGGGATGCCAGGAGACAGGGTGAGTCAGCACAGGGCTGAATAGCAAGATCTACATGTAGATGGGTGGGAGGAGATGCACCTGGGACCTGAATAGGGCTGGGCCTTCCCTCCACAATGCTGGCTCCACCTCCTGTGGTGCGTCTGATGTCCCTGGCCTGCACTGTGAAAGGAAAGAAGGAGACTTGTCAACAAAGTGCTCCAGGACTGACCAGAACTGGTTTGGACTAGGCAAAGGCCTCTCTGCCTTCAGAGAACAAAGAGAAATTGAGGATAAAAAGGGGACCCAAACCCCAGAAGATTAGATCTCGCTGGAATCAAGGAACCTGCCAAGACGAAGAGCTGGAAGAGCTGCCAGGAGGAGTACTGCCCCTTTGCTGTGTTGTTGCTTTGTTGGGTTGGCCTGCAGCTGCTGCTTCTGCCTTGGGCAGTGAAAGGACTGGACTGAACTTTCTACTACTTGTGCTGAGAATCTCCAAGGGCCTGAAACCGAGCTGGCCTCCTGTTAAGAAGTCTCAGGGACTGCCAAGACTTCACAACCCTCTGGGTACCGCTTCTGGAACCGCTGTTTCAGTTGCCACAGAGGAAGGGAACCGCAACCGACTCCGTCAACCGACTCCATCGCTGGCCCGGTGTCCTGTTTGCACCGCAGACCGCACCGTCCGCATCTCGCACCGCAACCCTGGTCTCACCGACGACGACGTCCGACGCCATCGCCACCGAGCCGCTGCTTGCATCGTGACCTGTGGGCACCGCAGTTCGCATCGCATCGCTTCACTGCGCCAGCCGGACCAGACCGACGCTGTCGCTGCAACTGGCTCAACAATCGTGACCGCATCGCAGTTGGGGCACCACTCGCACACTTCGCGATGCACCGCTCCGACTCGCTCCGCTGTCCGACGCCAGCTCCCGCACTCCGGCTTGGTCGCCTGCATTGCAACCTGCCAGCACCGCATCGAGCACCGTCTCACCCTGTCCCGCACGCCTTGGACTCACCGACTCCGTCTGCACAATTGTCACCGAGCCGCTGCCTGCACCGCATCGAGAGGACACCGCGCCCTGCACCGCTTCCATCTTGCACCGCAACCGCGACGTACGCCGACCGGCTCGCACACTCCGTGCCCGCCACAACGAGAAAAGGTACTGTGACCGAGTCTGTTCACGACTCTGCTGGCCCGTATCGACGCGGTCGGCAGGAACTGTTAGACTCTGTGGTTTTCAGCATCGCAGTAGACTCGGACGGAGCTACCGACTCGTACGAACTTTGTTTTTGAACTATTCCTGCAAAGAAGAAGTTATCTTGCAACATAATCACTTTTAAATTACTGTACTGTGGATTTTTATCGTATTTGGTCTTGTTTTAAAGTATATAAAAATATTGGATATTTTTCTAAACTGGTGTGGTGTCAGTTTGTAGTGCTTACACTGTATTACTGTTGGTTATGTGCAAATGCTTTACACACTGCCTCTAGAATAAGCCTGACTGCTCGTGCCAAGCTACCAAGGGGGTGAGCAGGGGTTATTTTAGGAGTGTAACTCCCTTACCCTGACTAGGAAGAAGGGTCCCTACTTGGACAAAGGTGCAAGCCCTTGCCAACTAGAGATCCCATTTCTAACAACGAGCATGTATCCATATGAAATTAGGGACAATAATGAATTTGCCCATGCAAAGATGTCTGCCGTGGAAAAGATATGGAGCTCTATGTGCCTTAACCTAACCCTTTTTCTATGTCTATTAAGAGCCAATATGCACCGTTTTCCATTCTTTATGTTTACATTTGTGTTTAAAAATGGTGATTTTCGTTTGCTTCACCGACATTGACAAAGGCGTGTAGCCGAAACGCATCTGTCGGTTGTTTTGTCGAGTGGTGAATACATTTTGGAGAACTATCCGCCAGTGTGCGCCTCGTTTTATGACTTGGAAGAAGGTCATCGCCTGGGACTATATATATATATATCCCAGATTCCGTTGTCTTCCCCGGATTCCTCCTACAAACGGGCACGGACCACCAAATTAGTGCATAAATTCCTTTATTGCGATGCAGCCATTATGCGTTTCGGCTTGATCACATGACAAACGCCACGGCTTCAGCCTTTTCTTTTTAAAGTGACAAGTGCGCCATGCAACGTGCAACGTGCAAACAGTATGCAGTCAAAGACATAAAAGAAACCAGAATACATTACAAACACATTTAACAAATTTGAACATCGTGAATAAATATTTTAAAACCATGAACATTTTGTTAGAATTGTATGTAACTCATGATTGTTCACAATTTGATTTATGGGAATCAATTCGTAGGTAAAGACATCATTCAAACAATGTATATAAAAATAACTGTAAAATACGTTATTTCCCTCGATGTCTTAATTCCACAACCTTCAAGTTCAAAAATCTTTAGGTATTGTTTTATCGGTTTATTTTATGTGTGCAAAACGACCGCCTTAAAGTGCTAATGTGCTTAGTCTAGTCCCCTACTCTCATGAAGTGTTTAAAGTGCCTTAGGGGCTGATTACGATGGCGGGCGGTCTAGGTCCGCCCGCCATCGTAGCGGTGTCTGGGACCGTCCGCCAAACATGCGGCGGTCCCGCCACTGTGATTAGGATGCGCCCGCCATACTGGCGGGCGCATCCAGGGCTTTTAACATTGCGGGCGGTGATGCTGGCTGCAGCACCGTACGCAATGTTAAAAGTGCGTGGCAGGCACCATGCGGTGCCTGCCACTTGGTGCATGGAAATGCAGGGGGGTACCATGGGTACCCCCAGTGCAGCGGCACCCCCCCAAACAAGGGGGTCCCGCAACGGGCCCCCAAACCCAATCCCCGCCAGCCTTTCCATGGCGGCATCGCCGCCATGGAATGGCCTTGTTTTACCCACATCCTAATTTGGTGGACGGTGCCTGCTAGGCACCGCCACCATTTTAGGCACCCAGCACCGTCCGCCAGGCAATCGGTACGATTGCCTTTGACGGTGAAGCGGCGGACGGACTTTGCGTCCACCGCAATACCCACGCCATCCTAATTTAGCGGTGGGTAATGCGCTTGGTGATGGCGGAAGGACAGCCACCGCCGGCCCGGCGGTGGCGGTCCTTCCGCCATCATAATGACCCCCTTAGTGCCTCTGTGTTGGTTAAAAACAATTTATTCCTTTTTTCTATTATTGCTGAATAAAATTCAACAATAATGACTGTTACTGTTCCATTAATAATCACTGTTTTATAATATATTTTTTGTTAATTTATTTGTTCTATGTACAATTCTGATTCTGCAGCTGTTAATTCCGTTCACCGTGACAAATATTAGGTTTAAATACCTATAGTCCCATCTTCCACAATGTGTTACTACACTACAATATACAGTCTTGTGTTCAATATGATTCTCGTGAGTGGAGCGGTCTATCTTGTTTCTCACAAATTCCCATCTTTTGCTTGTTACTGTTACATATGGGCATTCCTTCATTCTCTTATATCTATAAAGATTGCAGTACCCCTAGATAAAGGAACTGGAATTCTCTCTATCTTTTTGCCCTCCTCTAAATTCAACAAGCTGGTATTGGATATTAGAGGCATGTATACAAATCCTCCGATGTATTGAGTCCCCCTGGGTGTTTAGAGTCCATCTCTAAGATATACTGTGTCTCCAATCTTCTTCATTTAGTTTCTCTGTTACCTCCAATGAGGTAATAACTGAGATCTTGACTTTTGGAGTTGTGGTACTCTTGAAAATGACGTGCTACCGGATATGTGTTATCTTGATTCACTATTGCTCGCATGTGTTGGAGTATCCTTTTATGTGCTTGAACTTTGGTACTGCCTATGTATTGTAGGCCACAAGGGCACTGTAACACATATATAACGTGGTCTGTTTTCAAGTTAAAATTTTTGTGATTTTATGTTCTCTTGTACTGAACTGGGTCTGATAAGTTG
This sequence comes from Calotriton arnoldi, assembly GCA_963921515.1. Classification (NCBI taxonomy): domain Eukaryota; kingdom Metazoa; phylum Chordata; class Amphibia; order Caudata; family Salamandridae; genus Calotriton; species Calotriton arnoldi. The sequence goes on along the minus strand of CAWUFW010002673.1, from coordinate 324,749 downwards.
TTTTATTTAGACCCTGCTGGCAAGCTTTTCAGGTTTTGCATTTATAAAAACCTTTGTGTGACATAAGCCAGCTTGTCCCCTCAATCACTTCAGGGCTTGTTTTCACTAGATTATCTCTCATGAAGGGTCCCCTGCTATGAGTAATCGACACTTTATGCGGTAACAAGGGTCCTATCACTGGGTCACTAAGTATTAAGGGATATTATGTTTGATTATTGACCTCAGACTCTGATCCTGTTTACTGAACCCGGGAATTATTCATAATTCTTTAACCTCTTGCTTCTTTCTATTTTTGAGTTGATCAGGGTAACTTGTACAATCACTACGTTTGTCCCTGAGTAATTCTGCCCTCTCATGTGACATGGATTTGGAAATTGCCCTGTTTATGATTTTGTGAGAGTAGCCACGTTCTAAAAATCTGACTTTGCTAGCTGCTTGGGCAACCTTGAGGTGCTCGATGTTACTACTGACTCTTCTCAATCTCAGCATTTCCCCATAGGGGATGCTGTTGACCAAATGTCTGGGGTGGGAGCTGCTGGCATGCAGAATTGAGTTGCCAGCCGTCTCTTTGCGATAAACCCTTGTCTCAATTCTCTCATTTAGTATATACACTTGAGTATCCAGAAAGTTCTCAGAGGTATCAGTGATAGTGGCAGTAAAATGCAGAATAATATCATTGTTATTGATCACTGTCACAAATTCAGTTGCTAATTACTGTGTACCCTTCCAAATTATAAATAAATCGTCGATAAAACGGAGCCAAAACCTAACGTTGTTGTGTAAATACTGGCTGTGTATGGTACCTAGAACCTGCTCCTTCCACCAGCCCATGTGGAGACACGCGTAGCTGGGGGAGAAGCTGGCTCCCATGGCCACCCCACGTGTTTGTTGGTAAAGAACATTGTTAAACATAAAGACATTATTGTTAAGACCAAAATTAACCATCTCAACCAACAGTTTACTGTGCTGCAGCATTTATCCCAGACTTTTGCTCGAATAATGTTCTAATGCCTTCACTACGTCTTTGTGATTTATACTTGTGTATAATGATGTTACATCAAGAGCTATGAGGAGGTAATCACTTTTTCACTCAAAGTTGCTCAGCTTGCTTAAAAAATCACTTGTATCGCTTATGTAGGATGGAAGAGATTGTACAAATTCCTGTAGAAAATAGTCCACGTACTGCGAGGTATGTTCCAGTAGGCTATCTCTGGCTGAGATAATGGGTCTCCCCTGTGGCTTCATCGGATTTTTATGCACCTTTGGGATAAAATAGATAGAAGGTATAGTAGGCCTTTCCTTTTTCAGGAATTTGTACTGCTGCATGCTGATTAGACCCTTAGTCTTCCAGGCCAATAATTTAGTATAAAAGTCATTATACAAAGCTTTTAAATTTAATACATTGCTCTTAATGTAGCATGTCCTGTCTTTCAATTGAGATAATGCTTCATTTGTATATTCCTCCTTGGACCAAATCACAATGTTACCTCCTTTGTCGGAGTTTCGAATTATAATCCAATTGTTGTGCTGTAATTTTTTCATTAATTCATGATATTGATGATTGCGCCTATTGTATTTGATCTTGGTGTTCTGTACTTTACGATTGAGTTGTTTGATGTGAGATGTCACCAGTTCGTTAAAGATATCTATAGAGTCTCTTGGAGTGATAGGATTGAACGTCGACTTAAGTTTGAAAGGCGTGAGTTGAGTCATACTCAAACTTGTTGACATTGCAGGCTTAGCGTTTGGATTCATGCAGCTAACTTCGTTCAATTCTGTATCTTGTGAACACGATGCACCTCCCTCTCCCCACAGTTCTTGCATGTCCCTAAGAAGAGGCATATCTGACATAGACAAGTTCAGTGTTGGGTGTTGAGTATTAGATTCCTCTGCTCTGACTGTCGTTTGATCCTTATTTAGCAATATATGATACTTTTTTAGTTTTAGTTTTCTGACACAGCGATAGATGTCCATCCGGGTGGTCGCATAGTCAAAATTGCTCTCAGGGCAGTATGATAAGCCCAGACTAAGAAGTTGTTCCTCAGCTTTGGATAGATCGATGTTAGCTAAGTTGATGATTGTTTTATTTGTCATTGCGTTGATTTTTATTTCCGTTTCCATCTGCCCGTTGTTTGTTTTTTGGGTTGGTTGTGGTTCCTGTTAGCTTTCCTCCTCTGCCTGCGTTTGAAGTTACTGTTGGATCTACTTTCGTTCTCTGTGTTCTTGGACGAAATGATAAATATTAAATATGTTAAATAATAAAATTAATATAAAAAAATAAAGTAGATTTAATATAAATTGTAAAAAATATAATAAATAAACTTAATTAAAAAAGTTAAACACACATACATAATAATTCATATATATTTACTTTAAAACAATTAATAAACTATGAATTTTAATTTATTTTATAATTTCAAAATTATATAAAAATGTACAAATATATATATATATATATATATATATATATATATATATATATATGTGTGTGTACCAATAACATAACATCTAATTTAAAAAAACATTCTATTACAACTTAAAACATTAAACTATTTAAAACTCTTCAAACTTAAATTTCCCACTCCAGTGAGTGCAACAGTAGGAATAGTGTTGGACAGCGGAGGGGTAAAAATTACTATTCCCACTCTAGTGAGCGCAACAATTGGGAAAGTGTTGGATATCAAAGGGGTAAAAATTACTATTCCCACTCCGGTGAGTGTAACAGTAGGGAAAGTGTTGGATAGCGGAGGGGTAAAAACTACTATTCCCACTTCAGTGAGTGCAACAGTAGGAAAAGTGGTGGGATAAAATTTACTATTCCCACTCCAATAATTGTAAAAGTAGGGAAAGTGTTGGATAGCGGAGGGGTAAAAACTACTATTCCCACTTCAGTGAGTGCAACAGTAGGAAAAGTGTTGGATTGCAGAGGAGTAACAATTAATATTCTCACTCCAGTCAGTTCAAAATTAAAAACAAAAAAAATATAACAATAAAAATATTTAAAAAACAAAATAAATTGAAAAATATATAAATATGTTGAAAATTCAAATACAAATATATTTAATATTCAAATTAAAAGAAAAACATAATATAATGTTAAACACACATAACAAATACCTACAAATATTATATTAAATTAAATTAAAAATTATTTCCAAACAAATAAATATTTTTAATTAAAAAAGTATTTAGAAACAAAAACATTAATTATTACATACATTTACTTTTTTAAAATTCATTCCCTATAACCCTACACAATTCATAATCCACATCTGAATTTTAAAAAAAGTACTTCCTCAACTAACATAATTAATTACCAATTAAAGAAATAATATTCATTAAAAAACAAATTAAAACTCATAAAAATTATTTGACTTCCCACACTTTATCCCTATAATCCCCACAACCCACAGCTACAATTAAACTACAAAAAAATTAATTACACAATTAAAACTTATTTTCAATTAAAAAACTAATAGTATTTAACAACTAATTATAAAGTAAGTAAAATTAATTTACTCTCAATTAATTAATATTAATTCAGAACTAATTATTAATGAATTAAAAATAAATTACTTCCCACCCTTTACCCCTTTACCCCATAGACCCTACAACTCACACCTAAAAGAAATCACACAACTACCATAATTAATTATCAATTAATTAGTTAATATAAATTAACAACTAATTATTATTAATTAAACATAAATTACTTCCCACCCTTTACCCCTATAAACCCGACAACCCGCACCTAAAATTAATAACACAATTTACATAATTAATTTTCAATCAATTAATAAAAATTAACAACTAATTATTAATTAATCAAAAATAAATTACTTCCCACCCTTTACCCCTATAAACCCCACAACCCGCACCTAAAACAATTACACAATTATCATAATTATCAATTAATTAATTAATATTAATTAACAAACAATTAATAATAAATTACAAATAAATTACTTTCCACAATTAACGCTATAAAATCTAAATTAAATAAAAAATAATCATTAATTTATTATAATTAAATTACTTCCCACCCTATTCCCCTAGAAACCCACAACCCGCTACGGAACTAAAAAATGCTAAATTTAATTAAAATAAAATTCATAACTACTAAAAATGTAACACATATATAAAAAAATATAATACTTATACAAAAAAACATACATCACATACATTTAAAATATAAACTAAAATACATAACACTAATTAAAAAAATCGATATTTTAAACATCTATATTTTTGCAAACAATATTAATGACTTCTATATTTTTAAAAATTATATTTCTTACCTTAAATTCGATATTCTTGACCACGATATTCTTGCTGTCGATTTTTCTGAATCACAATATTTCCAACTCGATATTTGTGTAAGTCGACATTTCTAACTCGATATTCTGTCTCGGCACCATGTCCCAGTAAAATGCCAAAACTGTGTAGAACATTTTGGTTTTCTGACAAAGGTCTGCCTGTCCCTGAAATCTGGGAAGATGTAATATAAGGTATATTTGTAACGCGCAGCTGTCACCCCAAGGGTATCCTGGCGCTGATAGTGATTTCAGCAACATAATCCCTATGTTGATACCTTTTGCAGGGAAAAAAACTGAGGCATTCTTCTGAAGCACTTTTTCACCATTTTAAAAAATTTTTTGCTGTATTTTGGCTCATTTCTGGGTCCCTTCCAGAGGAATCCACAAACCCTGGGTACCTTTAAAATCCTCAGGATGTTGGAAGAAAAGGACAGAAATTTGGCGTGGATACATTATGGGGCATATTCTCAAGGACTTATCGCCGAGTTAGCGGCACTTTATCGCAGCCAAAGTGGCGATAAATTTATCGCACCATTCACAAGCAGGTGCTAACAGCCGATATCACCAGTTTTCCTGCGATAGCAGCCGCAAAAAACATCGCCACGGATGACACCGCCAACTAACGCTAATGAGATGCAGAGTAGGCGTTCCCATGCAAAAAGCCGCGGAAACACCACTTCGCAACATTCTCAACGACCAGCCAGATCGGCGATAAGAAACAAAAACATGCGATAAGGCGCGTTAGCAGCAGGGATTTAACACCTGCTCTTACCTGGTGTTAAGTCGGACGACAACCTGCACCATCAAAGGGAGCCCAGCCCACAGCCACACCAGAAGAACAACAGATGCCATGGAGCTACTGATCATGCAGCTCAGAGCCCCAAGAGGGCCACAACACCCACCGCCACCACCCCCAGGCCCCCCCCAGATCCTCCCTGGACTACCACACCGGCAGTGGGGTATGTGATGTGCTAGGCCCCTTTGATTGGCAGGGTCACATGTCCTGTGACGCTTGTGCTGGATGGGTGCGGTGTGGGTCTGAGCGAGCCCCCAGGGAGTGGCTGTGGCATGCTGACGACTAGACCAGTGATCAGCAGATCACTACAGGGATGACCTGGGGCATTTAGCATTGTCGTCCCCCCCTGTAAGCGTAAGCGGAGTGGACTGGCCTGGCGTATGGCAGGCCAGCGTAGGGGTGGGAACAATGAACCCGGGGCTCTGGGCATGCTCCAGTTCTGGGCTGGACATGGAAGTAACTGATGCGTGTGTCCCTGTTGTAGTGACTACGCCACCCGGACCGCAATTGGCACTGTTGCACCCTGTCAGTCAAGTTCCACAACATGAGCAACATGGACGTTAGGGGGAATCTCTCACCCTACATTCAACCATACTCACATACGTGAATGATCAAAGGCATGACACATCTGTGCGATTCTGAATGTCTAATTCACATCCAGTGGAGTGTTGCAGCTGGAGCAGTACAGGGCCATGCAAACCCCACTTCACATTATTGGCCCGTGGAGGGCCAGCCAGAGTCCTTCAGGGAATGACAAGTACATCGGAAGAGGAAGAGTTCAGTCCGCAGTCTGATCGCTGTGTCATTGGTAACCAAACAGGAGATGGCAGTCCATGTCGATGCCCAAGGTGAGTGTCGTAGAGTGTATCGGGGGACAGTGGAAGGTGATGATGCAAAGGGCAGGACCAAGCAGTAACATGCCATTTTGCGGAGATGAATGCTACTGCCTCCTCCTTACCAGTAAGGTTGTTTCACCCGCATCTTCGTCCTCTGATGGCACATGTGCCTCACACATGGGTGGTGGTGGATTGCCTGCCACACTATGAGGCACTGACACATCAGGGGGCGAAGATGTGGATGTAGAAGCTGCAGCAGCATTCATCTGAGCAAGGCCTTGAGGCAGCAATGCCATGACGATGTGCTGCAGGGCATTGAAGGCCCCAGCCACATCCCGCTGGTGTTCAGCCATGGCAGCCATCCTGTTCTCCGTCATCCGCACCATGTTCTTCATGAGCCCCTGCATCTGTCCCAACTCCCGGCAGACATCGCTGGAGCCACTCTGACTGGACAGTTGTTCTTGTCTCAGTATCATGACTCCAGCGATGTCAGCCATGGATCATTGGAGAGCATGGAGCGGACTGTGGGTGTCCTAAAGGGACTGTAAGTGGTCCCTGATGGGAATCCGACACCCATGTATGGCATCAAGTTTGGCTGCCATGCGGTCGAACCTCACCCGCACCTGATCAGCCACCTTCTCCTGGCACTCCAACACACGGCGTTGGAAGGCCATGTGTTGTTCGTGGGGGTCCTGGGAGTCAGCCTTGGTGGTAGGTGCTTCCTGCTGTGTGGTCTGTGCAGGGGGTGGGGTTTCCTTGATGCAGCTGGGCTGCCCTGCTCCTGGGCGTGGGGTCCTGAGGGCATCCATGAGCTGTTGGAGGGCGTCGGGTCGATGGTGGTGTGGTCCTCTTCGTCATCAGTGAAGAGAAGTTGGGTCTGCTCTGCAGGAGGTGTTGGTTCTCCCTCTGCAATGTGAAGGGTAGATGCAGTTTAACATTGTGTTCACAGGTATGTTGACGCATTGTACAAATTTACATACAGACTGCATGACAATGTACATTGTGACTGTTTGGGAGGAGCTGCCTATTTGATGCGGGACAGCGGACATTTCGACAACATCACGGATGTGTGTTTGTACTAGTACATTTTCATCCCACATTTCCCTGCTATGCCAAATGTGATTGGCCAGTTTCTACACACAAGCGGCACCACTTGGGTCCTCTGTTCTGTTGTGAACGTGTTGCAGTTCATACCACATTGTTGTCAATGTTGATGTGCTCTGAATGTTATGTGTGTGTGCTGCATTTTGGGAGAGTCGCCCCTGCAGCTCTGATGTGGCTGGCCCTTATCCCTTTCAGGCGGTGTGCCTTGACTTCTGTGCTTCTACAGTGCTGAGATGTTGCATACTTGGGTAAATTGGGCTCTTGGTGGGAGTTGGGACTGTGGGGCATGGTTTGTCCGCAGGTGTGTTGTTGAGGTCAGGGGTTGTTTGTGCAGGTGGATGTGTCAGAGTGTGACCTGCTCCTTTACGGATGTGGTCCACACTCACCCACCTCAGTGTTGTGGGGTGCAACATGTCATGATGTATTGACTGCAGCCATGCTATTCGTCATGCAGTGTCACTTGCATTGTCAGTGTGGCTCACTGACACTCCGCTTTGCTGGGTTCGGCACATGTGCATGGGTGTGTTGTGAGATTAGTGATGTGTGGGGAGAGCCCCCTCTGTGCACATTGTGGACGGGGGCCCACTTGCTGTTTCTATGTGTGCTGCAGTATGCCAAGGAGATCAGGGGCATGATCCAGAGTCATTGTGGGTGTGCAGTGTGCTATTCTTGATTGTGCATGTGTGCCATTGTGCCCATCTCCCCCATCCCCCCAGTCCCTGGTGGTTACTCACCCTGTTTCTGTTGTGTCCGGTCATGTTGAGCAGTGTCCGGTCCCCCAACTCCTGCCACCGTCTCCCCACTGATGACTGTGGACACCATTTCCTCCATCTCATCCAGCTCCTCCTGTGGCGCTGGACTCCCACCTCCAGTCTGCCTTCTGGTTGTTGGCGAGTTTCTGCTTGGTTTTGCGCTTCACATCATTCCAGCGCCTCTTGACCTCTTCCATTGTCCTCCTCAGCACTCCGACTGCATTCACCTTGTCCAGGATGGACTGTCATGTTGCATTTTTTGTTGCCAATGACACAGTGGAGGTGATGAACAGTTGTTGGTGGTGTTCTATCACCTCCGTGATCAGGATCCTGTTATCCTGCGGACTGAACTTCGTCTTCCTCTTCTTCTTGTCCTTGCCCTTCCCTGTCCCCGAGGTCCCAGGCTGGTCCTCCGTGGGGCTTGTGGGGTTCTGGACGTCCTCTGTACCTGCTCCGGCTGCCTCCATTGTGCTTCGCTGTGGTTCGGTTTTTGTTTGTTTTATTTTTTTTCTGCTTTTATGGTGATTTTTTCCACCTGACGTGTGTGATTTGCAGGCCTGGCACTGCTTTTCGCTGATTGTCTTATCACGATTGGGCCCATCGCAACTTTTTTCACGTTCGGCTTTGGATTTTTATCGCCGTCCCGGTGAGTTAATCGCGGTCATTTTCCGCGTTATCGCGAAACTATCGCATGTTACCGCCGTGTTGGGAATACGACGTTAACACAGGGTTATTTTCCCGTGATAGACGGCGATATGTAAAGTTGCGTTAACCTATTTTGGCGATGTTTATCGCACGTTCTTGAGAATATGCCCCTATGTGTACAAAACGTTACAGCGGCCTTAGCGCGAACTACCCCAAATAGCCCAAACAAAATAGCTTAGCACAGAGAGTCGTCGGGGGGGTTGGAAGGCCTAGCAGCGAAAGGGTTAAAGTCATCAGCAAGGATTATTCTGGGACTACTAGTCATGGAGAATAAATAATTTTCTAGCATTTGTGTTGTCAGAGAATCTTTATTTAAAGGAAGCCAGTGATTATAAACATAAAAAATGTTTTAAAAAAAGCCCCTTGCTAGTCTTTACGTTTAAGTATAAAATGTCAGGCAGTAGAATGCTCAGTTGTTTGATTGTACATTCAAGTGAGATGTTCAGCATTGTTAATAGCCCTCCAGACGGTCTGTCAGCTTTTGAGGGTATTGCATCTATAGTGAATGACCTATAGCCTGGCCTCTATATTTGTCTTGTTGCCCATGTCTCCTGTAAAAGACCAATATGATATGTGTTTATGAAGTTATTTCGCTCAGGACTCTGGGGGACCAATCTTTGTTATCATCACTAGTAGAGTAGCTATACTGAATAGGATAAACGTTGGAATTGAGAATCGGCAGGATGGTTTCATCTTCAAGATCAATATCTTGGTTATTACATGGTAGCGAAGAATTATCATCCCTATTTATGTACTCAAGAGGGAACGTCACAGTTGATGGTCAGTCAATTTCACTAAGATGGGAGTCTACAAGGAGTTACGGTTGTGTTGACTGAATGGTCTTCTGCAGATGACTTGCAAAGTGCTGTGGGGTAAGTAAATTAAGCACAAAGTGGCTTGTGACCGGAGGAACATTAAGTTTAAACTGTATCCTAGAACCTGTATTCGAGGGATTCCTCAGGTCTAGGGATACTAGTTCTTCAGCTAATTCCTTGGTCTTTCAACTTAAGTTTAGGTCCAAAGAACCTGATCTCATTCGGAAGTGCTGTGCTGATACTATATTGGAACGGATGAGGGAACAACATTGTCTGTAGTGTCTAATCCAATGTATCACTTTATTTTGTGAGGGCTCATGGCCCTCTCTCCTTTTTCCAGTATATTTAGAAACGTTTATCATATAAACCTTACCTGTAATGGCATGTGGGGCAAAAAAAATGTTGGTTTGTTGGGGTTAAAGAAGGTTTGTGTGGGAGAATCCTATGACCTCTATCAGACCCCACCTTAAGTAACTTTCTGCCTAAAGATGTGGGTCAGGGTTGAAAGACAGACTTCCTGCAACTGCTGCCAAGAATGTAGTACTGAATGCCTATTGATATAATGAAAGTAGATGCCTGCGTGGCTGCACGCAGAGAGGTACTCTTGTATACACTTTATGGGACTGTCCAAAAATCTACGTTTTGGAAGGAGGTCCATAGCAGAATCTCTCAGGCCCTAGGGGAACCTCGGGTATTAAATGCCAAGTTTGTGATGTCGTTGATTTGGGAGGAAAAGACGCTCGATAGATACATGCCCCTGTTCTGCAATGTGGCCCTGATGTTGGCACACAGAGACATGATACAAAAATGTGGGAAGCTAGCAGGGCCCAATAAGGCGGCAATGTGAGGCTAGCATGAGCTGTTGTATGAGAGCGGTAGAGCAGATATACATCGCACGGGGATGCCCAAACACATTTAATAAAGTGTGGGGGCATGGAAGGAGATGGAAGAAGTCTTGTCAGAAGATGAGTGAAAAGGGAGAGTCGAGATTGATAGTATGGATTTTCTTATAGCATATTGTGGCCAGACATTGGGAAGTGGCTTCAAGGGTCGGTCTGTCTGTCGGCTGATGTAGAAAAATAACAATATATCCTTTGGTTGGCACATACTGAGAGAACTCTTACTCATTCACTCACCTAAATCACACACATCCAATCATGGGGGATACAGTACCAAGTGAAAAAGCAGTGTGCCAGTACAATATATATTTTTTGTAAAGGACACTTTTAAGTGCAAGCTTAGATAAAGTTCCCTGAACCGATCAGATAGTATTTTTGACCATTCCAGGATGGCCGAACTACTTTTGCGGTCTTCATCGCGTTAGCGGTTTAATGGTTGACCCGCCTCCTGATTCTACAATGTAGGCAGTAAAGGTTTTGCATGAAAATACAGAAGCCGCTGATTATAATATATATTTTTTGTAAAGGACACTTGTAAGTGCAAGCTTAGACAAAGTTCCCTGAACCGAGCGAATAGTACTTTTGACCATTCCAAGATGGCCGAACTACTTTTGCGGTCTTCCTCGCGTTAGATATATTTTCTCCTTGGGGGTGTGGTCGAATTATTGGTTGGCCCGCCTCTTGACCTAGTTTCAACATGGCAGGCTGTATAAAAAGAGTTTAGTGGGGATGAGATGCACTCCTAGTAATCCAAAAAGTTAATCATTTGTAAACCACATTCCTCCTTTCAAACGTTGTCGGCATGCAAAGCTTGCTTCGTGCTTCGTCTCATTGCGCTGCAACATTACTAAACAACGAAGGAACCATCCTTGGTTCCACCAAGCTGCACAGCCTCGTCACTGCCTGAATCCAATGAATTAAATTCATCTGTTTTAAACTTCATTTTCCATTTTTTCTTCATTAATTTTCATCCTTCTTTTTCTTGTTCAATTCATTTTATTCAATCCATGTTCAAAGTTAGTGTTCAAAAAAGGCTCAGAAGCATAAGGTGGGTTCCATGTCATGATTTATTTTGTTGTAACAAACCCAATTTCAGTGAAATGCTTGGTTGTTAATAACAGTTACAAGTACATATTTGCTTATATTTTTAGATGCCCCTGATGAAGGGAATTCATTCCCGAAATGCATTGGGTTTGTTACAACAAAATAAATCATGACATGGAACCCACCTTATGCTTCTGAGCCTTTTTTAATACTAACGTTGAACATGCATTGAATAAAATGAATTGAACAAGAAAAAGAAGGATGAAAATTAATGAAGAAAAAATGGAAAATGAAGTTTAAAACAGATGAATTTAATTCATTGGATTCAGGCAGTTACGAGGCTGTGCAGCTTGGTGGAACCAAGGATGGTTCCTTCGTTGTTTAGGCTGTATAAAAAGCCAGGTTACACGCAGGCTCAGTGTTTATTGAGAAACAACAGTGGACGGATGCAGAGTGACGCCGCCATACTTAAGGACTTAAGGTATTGATTGAGGCACTTATAGAGCAATAGATTATTGGTGCCCAGAGTAGAGATAATACTTGTTCTAAAAGAACTTTTACCTTAACAAAATGGGCTATATTATAACTGTGGTTGGAGGTCTGATATTATATCTCTCTGCTTAATATGTGGGTAGGGTGTCCCTAGTAAATCCTTCTTTGAGTAAAAAATGTATCTTATTGCACTATAGAGTGGCCATTTAAGAGTAACTGGAAGTTTATTTTGTGGGGGTGTATAGGAGCATGTCTAGATTAGTATGGCTAGATAGGACTATCCCCCGTAATATTGGAGTCCTATCCTGAACATATGTAAGATATTCTTTGCTTAGTCTCTATTAAGTGAAGGGTACTCCCTAACTAACTGAGTTCTGTTTTTATTATTTCCTGCAGACCCTATCAAATGAAGGGCATATAGGAACCCTGTGATATATCATTCAGGCCTAAGTAGGCAGCATTATACCAACATTGGAGGTTATCCCCTATTGGTGCTGGAGGTATGTTGATATTTGTATCATTCTGGCAAGAATAGACCTTTTGGGAGTTGCATTATAAACAGTACAATATCCCCTTGTTTTAGATTCCACGACGAAAGGAGGACAGTGAGGCTAGCTGTTGTTAAAATCTGAATTTCGTATTGATCCTTATACAAGGTGAGATAGGATTTTATTTACAAGTGACTAGGGCCTCTAACACCGAATTAGGATATAAGAGGCATAATAAAATGCAATATGCTGGTTCTGAGACACTATGGGGCCGATTCCGATCTCGGCCGGTAGTGCTCCGAATCGGATTCGGATTTACCGGATCCGATTCGGAGCCCTGTTTCCCGACCGAATCGTACGCGGGTCTGGCCGAGCGAGTACGATGCAAGCTCCCGCGAAATCGCCGACCGACTCGTACGCGGCTTCAACACGCTCCGACCGACTCACACGGACACGACTCGCACCGCGCTATGGAGACGTTTCCCGGCCGGGTAAGTACGATGCGCGCCGCGAGCAGTCCGACCGACTCGCGCCGTCCGGCTCGCAAAAGCTGTCGGAGCCAGACTTTGGGGGTCCGCGTCGGACCCCCCTGTACGCGTAGGCACGCAAGTCGCACACAGGGGGACCCATGGGTCCCCCTACCTGTGCATGTACGCCGCGATGCGCATGGACGCGTACCCGCTGTAGGGGCGCCCTTGTTCGCCTCGCACCCATTGAGTCAATGGGAGCCCGCGTACGCGTTGTACGACCGGCTCCCATTGACTTCAATGGGAGTCCGACCGAATCGAGTCCGATAGCATGCGAATGCATCGTACTCGTCCGGTCGGACTGCTAGGGTCCGATTCGGTCGGAATTCTCTCCGGGTCCGGCTCGGTCGGAGAGATTTCCGGCCGGAATCGGAATCGGCCCCTATTTCTGGTCTTTATTTAGGTGTTTTTTTAAAACATTCTCTGGTGTTGGGAGAAGCATTTTATATTCCCCAACAAGGAGTTTCAGGATAGAAGTGACTTCTGCACTTTGGTCAAGCTACTTTTTAAGGTGAGAAAATGCCCACTCATGTATGGGTTCGTAGTGTTCTGCCAATTGGGTAGAACAGAGTGTGAATTTATGAATGTGTTATGTGATACGTATGGAGGGAGTTGGAGGTAATTGTTAAAGCAGTGATTTCATGAACTTTGTAATCGACTTGTTATAGTTTTAGATGTACATTTTAATAATTTAACAGATTAATCATGTGATTGAAACGTTCTGTTTGTATTTCCTGTTTTGGTTATTGTCTATGTGTAATAATTGTATGTTTTTAATTGTAGATATCATGAGAGAGTAATATCTTTAGTCTTGATAAAGATGATTTAAATCAAGATAATACCATCGAAACACGTTGATGCAATAGTACTATAATCCGCACAGTGGGCTGCCACACTAGATAATGATTGTCTTTTGTACATCAGGGTTCCGCCCCAATGTTACCTCATACGGATATGGTCCCTTTATGACAAAGTGTAGTGTCTTTTTAATACTCTCGTCTAATTGTCTTTGTTATTAAGTTTGTTCATTTGTTAATTTATAGTGTGATTGTTTTTGATTTTGAACATAAATATACTATGTATGATTAACTGCTTTTTAATTTGCTACAATTGTTTTATATGCTTTTAATAAATTGATGCATAACACTTCCAATATTTTCCTTGTGTACTGGCACACTGCTTTTTCAATTGGTACTGTATCCCCCATGATTGGATGTGTGTGATTTAGGTGAGTGAATGAGTAAGAGTTTTCTCATTATTTGCCAACCAAAGGATATATTGTTATTTTTCTAGATTGAACCCTAGTCCTTTGGTGCACAAAGGGTCCCTCTCATTTTTTCAAGAGTGTCGGCTGATGTGCCACCAAGTGGGGGAGGGAGGGTGGATTTACTATGTGTTTATGGGTTTGTCAGTTGTACCAAATCTGAATGAAAAGAAATTATTTAAAACAGGGTTATGGGGGGCTCAGAAACTCACACTGGATTGGTTTTGGGGTTGTTTGTATCTATGGTAATTCGACTGGGGTGCACAGGACCCTTGATAGAATGAGTATAATCTAAACCATCCTGAGTGATAACATTGGCCATTGTACTTTGCAACAATAAGACCTCAACCATTTCAATCACTTTTGAAACTACAAGGCTTCGTCATCCCACCTCCCCTTTTATATGGTAAAGGATAAGAAGAAAATGTCTGGCTAATATAGGAGAGCTAACAGTGTGAGTGGTTCTTTTAGGGTTAATAAACCCCAACACTTGGAGGAAGGGGCCTCGTTACCATCCTCAAAATTGTGTGCTGCCAGGGGTGCAAAGCTATTATTACTAATCTGAGTGAGATCTCCTGCTTGCGCTTCTGTTAAAGTAGTATTTGTTGTAGGGTCTATGTGAATCCCAGTCTCTGTATCAAGGGAGGTTGTATTTGTGTCCATTCTTATCATTGGCTTGTTGGCATTGCTGAAGAACTTGGTTTATTTGCGGTCCGCAGGCTTGGCCCTATATGTCCGCTCTACATTAATAATTGGTTCTGCCTCCTCTATTAGAGTGTCAATCTCCTCTATAGTGCAATTTTCTGCAGCATGGTGCTGGGTTTTCTTTTTTTGCTTTACACACTCTGTGTAGGGCCTTGTCAGCTTTTCTTTCCCCCATAATGATGGACAAAAAGTGCAGCAGCCAGTTTAGTGGAGTGACAAAAGCAATTGAAGAAGTTAGGGTGAAAGCTCAAAAGGGCATAAGTTAGTGCAGGAACTGCTTAGATATGTATGTTTGTCAAAATGCTCCTCTAAGCAATGGAAAGCCATGGGAATGGAAAGCCATGGGAATGGAAAGCAATGGAAAGCCATGGGAATCTAATATAAGTCTCTACAAGAACCCTCAAAATGATTATATATACCTGAGTATGGAGAAACTGGCTATGGGATTACGAGTCAAAATGGGTGGCCCAGCCCAGCCTCTTCCGGAGGTCAATGATGGGCAAAGACGTGCCCAGCCATGGACCAGGCTTTGCCGGGGGTGGCCCACGCAAATGTGACAATGGCGCACTTATAGCACCTGCAGTTTGTCAGTTCCCTCCTCCTTCCTGGTGTGTCGGCCCCCTCCTTGGGGAAAAGAGAGTCCTTGGACTTGTAGTCCCTGAAGAGAGTGTGTGAGGGATTGCTTTGAGGTTATTAAGGTTTGCTTGTCGGTCCTATGGGATTGGTGTTTGGTGTGTTTGACCTGCTTAAGTCACTGGTAGATTGTAAAGAACAGAGTCTACGACCGTATAAGGCGGAAAGGAGGGGTCGGTGATGGGCTAGTCAAATTGTGGAAAAAGGCAGGGGTCAGGGGAGCTCTCCGCAGAACAGGCCTCACAGGACACTGTACCTGGCGCGTCCACACCTAGCAGGACCCAACCTTACACCGCAGATACAAATTCTACACAGCTCATCCAAAAACCTGCTGAGAGCCAGCCAGCCACCCACCCTTACTGCCCTCTCCTCTCACCTGCTTGTCACCTTGCCAGCTGCCTCCTCCGGTCTCCTCCATTGATTCCTCCCTCTTGGCTGGAGAATTTACCCTGTTCCACTCCACCCCAGGTCATCGGCTGCCAGCGAAGCGGTTGTGGGAGCAGACGGAGGTGGGACAGTATTCTGGGCTGATGCGAGCCACTCCAGGAGGTACCCGGTCGCCACAGACTGCAGCGAATTACCTGCCGCAGCCGCCGTGAGCTACCAGCCACAGGGACAACCAAGATCCGAGCTCTGAGCCTCCATAATTATCCTTGGCCACAAAAAAGTGCAGCGTAATTCTGATAAGGTATCTCTGCTGTGAGGAACAGCGCCACTGGTGAGTGACCTGCCCAACAATGTGCTTAAAGTGCTGCTTAAGTGGGTGGCACAATCAGTGCTGCAGGTCCACTAGTAGCATTTCATTTACAGGCCATGGGCACAGGTAGTGCCACTTTACTAGAGACATAAAAGGAAATTAAATATGCCAATTGGGTATAAGCAAATTCTACCATATTATAAGGAGAGAGGGCACAAGCACTTTAGCACCGGTTAGCAGTAGTAAAGTACGCAGAGTCCTAAAGCCAGGAAAAACAAAGTCAGCAAAACAGGGGAGTTGAAAGAAAAGATTAGTGGGAAAACCATGCCAAGGATGCCAGGTCTAACAGGCCCAAAGAGAAATAAATGGAAAAAAAAACAACAACCTCTGAGAAAACTCAGTAAATGTGAAACACCTTCAGAGGTTTGGCTGTGGACACACCTTCTCTCTAGGGACAGAGATCTCCGTCAGGCAGAGGAAGAACTCTAAATATGGAAAGCTGTCATCTATCTGGACAGTGGAGTATATGCCTTCAATACCCTGATAAAATTTAGTATTTCCCGCAAAACTCTAAATGAGGCTCAAAGTTTAGAAGAGCAAGCTATGTCAAAAACACTTTTACAAAAATGATTTTGCTTCCGTCTGAAAAACGTCAGCTTTTTATCAGAAGCCAAAGAAGTTAGGCTGCAAGTAGTAGCATAATTTAGTTTTAATGTTCCAACATTTAAAAATGTCTTTATCATAGCAGGGCCAACGGTCTATGCATTAAAAAATGATGAAGCTGGCGTTTCTAATGGAAGCAAGAATAGTGTGCTATATAGTTAAAAATAAACATTTTGTAAGGTCATTTTCAATAATCAAATCAGTTTGCTGGAAAGTTTTGCTACTGTAAAAGCGAAAAGCAAGACGTTTGCTGTTTCAAATGACCAGAGCGTCTCTCTTGATCTTTTGGAGCATGTAGTACTAAGATCCATACATTATGGAGTTATATTTATGCAATTGTTCTCAATACAAGTGAATGGAAGCAGGAACAAGTGACAGAAGTGAAACTTGCATATACTCGCTAATAAGCAAGTGCCACGTACCCGCCAGACAATTCCGATCCTCCCAACTCGCCCTCGCCTCCGTTCCACAGGATCCACAGGAACAGAACCGGAGGAAGGTCATTCTCCTATGTCCTTGCCAAGACCTGGAACACCCTGCCCCGCCACATCAGGCAATCTGCGTCGCTGACCCAATTCAGGAAGGACCTCAAGACCTGGCTCTTCAAATGATACTCCACCCAGTCTGACCAGCAGCCCCCCACCCTCAGCGCCTTGAGACCCTCACAGGTGAGTAGCCGCACTTTACCAGTCCCTGATTGATTGATTGATTGCTTGAGGATCATCTCATGGGAAGGAATGTGATAAGACCTCCTTGGAAAAGAGATATAGTAGACACTATCAGCAGCTGAATCTACTATTTTCTAAAATCCTCGCTTTTTTATGCCAACCTCAGATTGAGGCTGCATTCATGGTTCAACAGAAATGGTCAGAATACAATATGGAATAGCATGATTATAGTTCATTTAGCATGTGTGTAAAAGCATAGTGCTACTAGGGCTTTGGTAGACTTTTAGCAGGTACAAGAACACAATTGTAATTGATTAATAATGTGTGACTGAGCACATAAAGGCACATGAGCATTAGCATTTCAATAATAAACATATAAGAATGAAGACACATGTGTAAGTGAATTTACTTTCTCACTACACTTTTCTGAGAATATTATCCACAATGTGCTCCATCTAGATCTACAGCTCCAGCAACATTGGGTATTTTACCCTGCTAAACTACATAATTTAAGTCTAGACTAATGCATTCTGAGGCCAAAACTGCACATTAAATAACAAAGATTGAAAGTCTAACCCATTCCAACATGGACAGTGCCGAGAATACAACCATGGGACTCCCTATCCTCACTGGTGGGCATTAAAAAGGCGGGGTTCAAAGTGGGAAACTGGACCAGAGTGATTTGGGCTAGAGATAGCAACAGTATTTCCTATTGAGACAATTGGGCCATAGAGAGATGCTGGGTTGTTGTAGTGATGTAGCACAGCCACAGAATGAGGCACAGCAACAACCCAATACAATATTTTCTGACATTTCAAAAAGATTTGCAGCAGCCACCAGAGACTGTAAACATGGTAGGACCCCAGCCTACTCTGAGTTCAGAATTGAAGGGTATTAAGCCAAGGTTGTTTTTTATTCCCCAAGATACTGTAGTGTGCACACATTCCAAGTGAAAATCCAATACATTTGTGATAATACAAAGTAAAAGGTGTGGCATAACTAAGGAGTCCTAAAGCAAGTGCAGAAGTCAATGGGGTGTTATGGGAATAATGGTCCTACTCTCTCTGTAAAGTCAACATGTTTCAGCCCTACACTTGGTGGACCATGGGGTCCCAGGCTTTCATCAGTGCTTTTTTAATTCTCACAAATGCATTTTTGGCTTCACTAGACCACTGAAAAGGCACAGCAATGTATTTTCTGACATAATCTACAAAGGCTTCACTATTTTGTTGTAGCCCAAAATCCACTGTCTTCAATACTCTGCCACACGCAGAAAGGTGGTTACCTGGGAGAAAGTTTCAGACAAGGCAATTTACAGTTAGCAGAGATTTCATGACCAAAGTATCCGACTTTGGGAATACAGAATTGTAATTTCTTCTTTGAAGCCCTTTGTTAGACCATTCGGTGATGAGATAGACTGGGTCTTCCTTGCAATAATTTAGAGTAACAGATGCCAAAGCAAATTTTCAATATTTTGGATTAAAGTAGAACCTGGGGGAAAATCAAGGTATCTAGGTACGTCTTCAGGGTCTGAGAAAAATTTGAGGGAGACTTTGTAAATCCTTGAGAAATTCAGGTCTACGAAAGGTGAGGCACCCAGAAATTGAACGAGTAGAGACACTGGCTCTCCTCGTGTATTGGAATGGAAAACAAAGTGGAATAAAAGTCAACTAAAGTAAACCATTCGGTGTTTGCAGGGATGCAGCAAAGGATGATGGCAGGGTTGGAGACCAACCGAAGCTTGGGATAATCACATTAATAATGGCCCTTAGGTCCTGTTGGAATCTGTACACATTGGCTTTCCCCGCCTTACGTATTAGGACAATTGGGTGTGAAAACATAACCATATATTAATTTATACTTCAAAGTAATTTTTTTTATATATCTACATGTGACTGTGTATACTGATATATTTCATATGGAAATCGTTTTTAATGGATCCAAAGCCTAGGTTATGCTTGATAAGTTTCATGCCTCTCCTAGGCCCAGAAGCAATTTTATTCTGGGTAGTACATTTACACTTTTTTGCAAGTCATAACCTTGTTTTCAGTATTTGGTAACAAAAGGGGGGCTCTTAGGAGAATAAGGAACTCATTATTGAGTTCAGGAATGATATCTTCTGATATCAACTGACCCTTTTTTCTTTGTGAGCTCTGCTCAGGGAAATATAAAAAAAAAATTTTAATCTGATTTGCTGCTTTTTATTTTGCATAAATTCATGGTTTCCCCACGTGCTGTGTTTTATTTTTAAAATCTGATATTACATCTACTAACAATAGGTATTAAAACTCCTTTCTTGGGGGTGTGGTCTGGCCACGAACGAAGTTGGCCGCCTAGCAGGAGAGCTCCGCTCTGAGGGAGTCTCCGAGTGGGGGCTGCAGCATCCTGGAGACGGCGCAGGACCCATACTTCGACGATCCTCAGCGGGGGATCACTCTGGATGGCTCCGATCCTAACACCGCAGCTGGCACCCCTCAAGCAGGGGATATTGAATGAGGTGCGCACGACGGGCCTGGAGGCATAACAGAAGCCTCTGCCCTGCGTAGCTCTCTAACCCCGCCCTCCGCTACCGAGCCGCAGCCCCATGGGACAGTTCCTGATCTCCACGCCCTGCTGGGTGTTCGTCGCGCACCCGGGACGGACCCCAGGGGCCCATCGGGAGACAGCCATACCGCTTTTTTGGCTTCCCGGAGTCCATCGAGGGCCCTAACGTTGGTGCATTCCTAAAAGAAACCCTCCCAAAACTCATCGGGCCACCTTTGACTCTCCTCTGGAAATACAACATTCTCATCGTATAGGCCCCCTACGTAAGGATACCAACACATGCCCGTGCCCACTCATCACCTGCTTTTTCCGCCACAAACAGACAAGGCAAATTCTGGCCACAACGCACACTCATGGGTCGTTCACCCATGATGGCCACAGCATTCCGATGGCTGCAGACTTCTCTAAAGAAAATAACCAGTGCCGCAAGGCATTTCTCTCCCTCAGGCCCAGGCTCCGTCAGCTGAACATCAAGTACGGCCTCTTCGAACCCGCGAGGCTCCGTATATCCAGGGATGGCAACTCCAGGGACTTTTATGTTCCGGAGGATATGCGCCGGTTCTTGGACGGCATGGAGTAACAAGAAATGGACACCCAACATGGAGATCCTGAACTTTCACACCCACCCGGCCCCTCCCAATCTCCGGACGGCAGGAGACGGACCACTGGTGGGACTTGGCACCGAGGCAGTGACCAGGACAGGCTAACTCGCACCCATGAGGACAAAGCCTCTGCCCTCCAAACAGCGGCCACTTTTATACATGATCAGCAGAGAGACAAATCTCGTTCACCCCTGAAACCCACAACGGAAGCTGGGCAGGGGCGGAGGGGGCCGGGAGGGGACGGTCCAGGCTGATGGCCTCCTCATGAAGCTGGACACATACCTGTAAGACCAGAGTATCGATAACCAGTCGATGGACAGCTGAGTATAATCTATCCTGTATTGACCAATAGAGTGCTGTGCAAGCTATAAGTTACTTTTATTGTATACACCACTTATAGGTGATCTTTGTTTTGCTCCAGATTTGTTACCTGTTTTATCGCCTGTTTGCTAACCCTGATCACATGTAACACACACATGCGTTTGCCCCCCTCCTGTGCTCTGACCACGTTACTGACCTTGAACTTGACACTAACTCTTGTACTACACAGGGCACCCCATATGCCAACATGTACATAAGCCCAGCGGGGCGTGCCTGTGCTCTGCTTCTCCGCGCGCTGCAGTTCCTCCTTCCTCCTCCGGACCGTCTCGTCTCCCCTCCAACTTTTCAGTGTTATTCGATATAATGCATGCCTTCCCCTCGGTAGGCTAGACCCACCCTCGGGGAGATGCCCCGCTGAGTTTAGACCCGCGGTAGAAGGCTTAGCGTTCCCTGCGCTCCTTAGTACCCGGAAGTCCTTCCCCGCATCCCACGTCCTGTTGGTTTTCTCCCCCTCCCCTACCCCCCTCCCACACCTCAGCCTAATTTGTTTGGACATCGCGCATCTTCATTGTGCCGACCCAACACATTCACTTCCCCCCCTTTCTCTCCTTTCTCTCCTTTCTATTGCCTTATTTGGCAACACAGTATTTATATCTTACCAGGGTCCTCCTCTGACCACCGGAGAGCTTGACGACTCAATAGAGCTACACCCCGCCCAGGAAGTGCCAGGGGGTACCCTATACCTGCACCCTTTCTTCCCCCCTTCCCCTGCATCTCCCCTCCCAGACCCTGTGACTCTTCTCTTTCCCTGACCCTGACACCCCTCACCCCCTCCCCACCCCCCGGCATATGTTCTTTCTATTCTACTTCTCCCCCACCCTTGTGGGCTTGCACACCTCTCCTATTTGGACAACCTATCCTCTTTCTGGTGTGCCCCTTTCCATCGGCCCTGACATATCATCCCAGGCAGTCCCCCCTTTTCTTCCTATAGGATCAGGGTTTCCCTTGAGACCCTATTATCACATCTGTCATCTGCAAGAATCCTCACCACACACCACCAGACCCCTCCACCCCTCACCTGCTGCAACTCCATAGCATGAGCACCTCACACCCCCTGCGCGCTATAACTTGGAAGGTCCATGGCCTCATGCATTACATAAAACGGAAAGAAATTCTGGCCTATCTACAATCCAAGCGTGCGGACGTGGCACTACTGCAGGAAACCCACCTTGATGCCAAAGAGTCGGACAAACTGCGTAGGGATTGGGTGGGGAGGGTGATACATAGTAGTGTACAGAACGGGGGAGCTGGGGACGCGGTACCCATTCGGAAATGTGGAGTAGCAATCCTGCTCCGGACATCTCTCCCAGTGACTAAAACTTGGACGGAACCCGATGGACGATATGTATTCACAAAACTAAAACTAGGTGACCATCATATATGTGTGGGGTCAGTCTATGCTCCGACAGGAGCGAAAAAAACGTTCTTATTACAGCTCAACCGGGTTCTGGCGGAAATAGGGGCCTCACAACTCCTCATAGGAGGGGACTGGAACCTAGCAATGGATCCAGTTTTGGACAGGACGGGGCCATTGGACAAGAACAATGCAGCAGACAGGGTTCTGATGGGGGACGTGATGCAAGATAACGGTCTGGTGGACCATTGGCTTCTGAGTCACCCCATGGACACAGACTACACCTTTACCTCCCGACACACAGCACCCTCTCGCGGTTGGATTACTTTCTCATCTCCCACAGAGTGGTGCAGCTCACCCAGGAATCCCAAATACTGGAAGCGGCCCTCTCCGATCACTCCCCGGTTCTCCTCTCCTTGGAACTGGGACTGACCAGTCCCGGTCACATGCCCTGGTGGATGAACATCCAGCATTACCGGACTCCTACTGGCAAATCTAAATTGCAGACTCATGTTAATGAATATCTCTCCGATAACCGTGGCTCCGTTGAATCTGGTAGGACCCTATGGGCCGCCACGAAGGCCACTCTATGCGGCTGACTCATGTGAGACGCGGCACAAGCTAACAAGCAGAATATAGATAAGCGAAAGGCGCTGGAAGCTGATATTAGGGCATATGTTATGTTATGTTATGTTAAAGGGTATTTGTAGAGCGCACAGCTACTCAAAAGAGTGTCCCGGCGCTAATGAACCTCTGTGCTGGGCTGTTGCTGTCCCTGAAGGGGAGAAGAAACCTTAAGGTTGTTGCTGGAATAACCAGGTTTTCAGCAGCTTCCTAAAGGTAAGTAGATCCGGCACCTGTCTAAGTGTCACTGGCAGAAGGTTCCAAACTCGGGCAACCTGAACTTGGAAAGAGCGGCCTCCAGTGCGGGTGCGGGAAAACTCGGGGACAACCGCCTGGTGCCGAGAAGATGACCTTAGGGTTCTGCGGGACATAGTGTGTGACTCTCCTTCTCAGACAGTGTGCGCCCGTACCTTGTAAGGCCTTAAAAGCTAAAACCAAGGCTTTATAGCAAATTCTTTTTCGGACGGGAAGCCAATGCAAAGCCTTCAGGTGAGGTGAGATCCGAACTCTCGGTCCAAGCATGAGGGCCGCCCTAGCGGCCGCATTCTGGACCACCTGAAGTCTGTTCAGCAGGTACTCCGGGAGACCCAGGTATAGGACATTTACATAGTCCAACCTAGAGACAATGAGGGCTCGGACCACCGTCTTTCTGTGGGTGAGAGGCAGTAGGGGGAGATATTTTTTGAGCATTCGCAGGAGGCCAAAACATGATTCTGCGACTGACTGGATTTGGGCTTTCATGGACAGGGTATCATCCAACTTAACACCCAGGTTCTTGACCGTGTTTACCGAGGCGAGGGGAGGTGAGATATCTGATTGCCACCATTGTTTCCACTCGTCCTGAGATAGAGAGCCGAAGAAGATTATCTCCGATTTCTCTGGGTTGCATTTAAGTTGATTCTCTCTGAGTCATGTGAAAACCCCAGTCAGACATTTGTTAATCTTCTCCCCTACAAAGTCCTCGCCCTTATCACATGTAAACAGAAGCTGCGTGTCGTCCGCATAGGAGATTATTGTCGCACCCCAAGCTTCAGCCAGGGGAGCAAGGGGGGACATGTAGAGGTTGAAAAGTGTTGGGCTCAAAATAGAACCCTGAGGGACACCCACCTTCATAGGGTGAATGGGAGCGGCGAAAGGAGGGGACCAGACCACTTGGGATCTATCCTCCAAAAAGGAGGAGAACCGCTTAAGCACCGTGCCACCCAGGCCACACTCCTGTAGTCTATATAGGAGTCGGTCATGTGGCACGGTATCAAAAGCCACGGAGAGGTCCAGCAAGATCAACACCGCTTTACCTCCTTTGTCCAACTTCTCCTTAATGGACTCAGAAATTTCAAGCAGAGCTGTCTCTGTACTGAAATTAGATCTAAAACCGGACTGGCTCTGGTGGAAAAGATTGTTAGTTTCCACATAATCCGTGATGACTGAGTTCACATATTTCTCTAGGACTTTAGAAAAGAAAGGGAGGAGTGATATCGGTCTATAGTTGGATGCCACCAAGGGGTCGGCAGAAGACTTTTTTAGCAGTGGTAGAATTTTATCATTTTTCCATCTGCATGGCACCTGGCCATTTCTCAGCGAGGAGTTGAGGACAATATTAGCGGCTGGGTTAATGACCTCGGCCACCGATGCCAACACTTTGGCAGGGCAGGGGTCCGTGGGGGAGCCTGACTTAAGGCCGTTCATAATCTCCAAGGAAGTCTCCATTAGAAGAGGGGGAAACTGTGTTAGAGATGGAACCTTCACGGGGGCGTTGGGTGTTAGAGATTCTGTGCTCCATCCCTCAACCATCTACAAGATGTACAAAGGAAAAGAGTACAGAGGGATCAATCACTCATTTATTTTCGTCCCAGGCACCATCAATTACCCTGACGTTTTCAATATTTTGTGAGTATAAATATTAATGATTTTGTTAGCTACACATATTATTCGGCGGGACTCTGGTACATAAATTGATTACACATGAATTAAACATCGAACAAAATATATGTAAGACATAAACAAATACATAATAGTCAAACATAAATCATTGTCACAACAACAATACATATACACAATATATACAACATATACAAAACCCTAATTATTACGTATATTAATGTACACTCCTCAATCCGAGTGATACATTCCAAGGTAGTCCTCTTCGCACAAGAGGTATCACACCTCTCTCTCATTCACTTATGAATACTTATACTTGGGGACTAGGGGTGAGATTGACTCACTGAATGACTTGAGGAAATTCCTGGCTGGGCCAGGGGGCCTATATATTAAGACTCCTGCCAGTGATTAGTGTGCTGATAATACAGATTGGAAGCCTAAGCATTCCGCCCCGTCCAACTCTCCTATAGGGACTATACTCGCTTATACTCCGCACACCCTTCCCCACAACACCGCAAATCACTCGAGCAGGCCAAGATGGCTCTAAATAGTCCTAACAACCAAAGCGGAGTATGCTTTACAGAGGATGAAGGGAAGACATTATGAGCAGGGAGAGAAGGCAGGGAGGTTGCTCACAGCACAACTCCGCCAGCGTGAAGTGGCCATGGCCATACCGGCCATAAATTCGGCATCAGGCAAGTCCCTCACACACCCCCACACACCCCCAGAACATTACAAACAAATTTGCTTCATTTTACAAGGCCCTATATACTCCAGGGCAGCCCGCTGAGGCGGATAAACTGGACACCTTCCTACAGGAGGCGAAACCCCCCCGCCTCTTAGATAAGGGTAGAGAATTACTGGACGGGGAGTTCAGCAAGAAGAGATAGCCTCGGCGATACCAAAACTACCCTACCATACTGGACAGGATGGCTTTCCGGCAGAATTCTATCGCTGTGCAGGGGAGGAGGTGGTTAACACACTAAAGGCGTGGTGCTCTGAAGCAGAACAGACAAACTTCCTAGGCCTCCTTTCCAACAGCGCGGTAATAGCTGTTCTGCATAAACCAGGGAAAGACCCCTTGTTGTGTGGCAGTTACCGGCCCATCTCGCTGTTAAACTGCGATATTAAAACCTTGGCCAGCATCCTGGCATCTCGCCTCCGAAAAGTCTTCCCTTCTCTGGTGCATGCCTCGCAAGTGGGCTTCGTGCCGGGCCGATCCTCTAGAAACCATTTACGGACCCTCGCACACGCACTTTGGACGGCTAAATACCTCCCATCAGATGCCCTCGCCCTCTCACTCGACGCGAAGAAGGCATTTGACCTTATTGAGTGGGACTACCTATTCAGAGTGATGGAACACTTTGGTCTCGGAGACCAATGTATAGCTAAGGTCCGCCTGCTTTACGGAAATCCCACCGCATAGGTGAACTGTGGGGGATTCTCGTCCGATCCTTTCCCAATCCGTAGAGGAACGCGTCAGGGTTGCCCCCTCTCGCCACTCCTCTTTCTGCTGGCTAAGGAGCCCCTGTCTGCCACTATGCGTATCTCGGCCAACATCATGGGCGTACGACTTCCGGTTGGCGAATCCAAGCTGTACCTCTATGCGGACGACATCCTACTTACTCTCACAGACCTGCACCGTTCACTACCATCTCTGCTCCAAATCATAGACGACTTCTCCTTACTCTCTGGGTATAAAATTAATTGGGGTAAGAGTGAAGCACTTCCCATTTCAGATGGGACCACGAGGGCGGCTATCCAAGGTTTCCCATTTCACTGGCAACACTTGCGTCTAAAATATCTGGTCATTCTAGTGAACAAAGGCCTAGAAGGAATGGTTCAGGACAACATGAATCCACTGATCACTCAGATGAACCACGATTTTGAGAAATGGAGGACACTGGGACTCTCTATGTGGGGCAGACTGCAGGCTGTCCGCATGGTAACGCTCCCGCGCTTCAACTACATGCTGGGGATGCTCCCTATGCAGATACCCCTCACCACCCTGTGACAGATAGACTCCGGGATTAGATCATTTGTATGTGGCTCCTCGAAACCATGCATAGCCGCGTCTAAGCTCAAGCCCGCCACACTAGTGGGGGACTGAGTCTCCCCTCGGTAGAACTCTATGCTCTGGCTCTACATCTATCTCAACTTGCGTACTTTCTGCCAGAGACCCCGGACACACCACAATGGGTGCCAATGGAGCGCCATCTGTTATCAGCCGAGACGGTGCTATCCGCCCTATATGTGACGGGGCCCCAAACATGATGCAATAACCACCCGATAATATCTGTGCAAAGCCTGGTACCGAGCGCACCGCCTACTGGGCTCGCACCCCTGGCTACACAAGAAAGCTCCCCTATGGGGAAACGCTGCCATATGCATAGGCGGAAGTAACCTGTCATGGCCCACATGCCAGGCATTGGGCATTCATACACTCGATCAGCTAATCAGCAATGGTTCTCTGAAAACAATGGCGCAACTGAGAGAGGAGTTTGGTCTCCCCACAGCGCAGCACTGAAATATACCCAACTGCAGCACTGCCTGAGGCAATCCCTGGGGCCCCACCCATGGTCTTTACCCACGTCGCCGGTGGTGACATATCTCTCCACTTGGGGGAAGCACAAAAGGCTAATGTCTGGCTTGTATGGAGTACTCTCATCCCATCTCTTTTCGAAACCTCTGTCGCAGAGGTTGTATACCAGGTGGCAACCACGGTTATCGGTCTCCAGTGAGGAAGACGAATGGGCAGACATCTTAGAAGCCCTAGACAATGGCACCAGGGAGGTGAGGAAGAAATTTTGCCTTTTCAAAGTCCTGCAGGACTGGTACTGGACTCCCATGAAACTCCACAGAGCGGGTCTTCTAGCGCACGCCAACTGCTGGAGATGTACGAATACCCGTTGCGACACGACACATGTCATATGTGAATGCCCATGAGTACAGTACTTCTGGGAGTACGTGGGCCGGACCTTGAGCGCCTCCATGCCCCTTCACTTGCTGCTTCCCCCCTGAGATCCTCCTGCATGATCTGAGGCAATCGCCAGATTTATCGAGACCTCAACGCCGTCTTTTCCATACGGCAATGGCCAAGGCCAAACTCTGCATATTGCGCCAATGGAGAGCTCCGGCCCCACCGACACAGGAGTCATGGTTGGTAGCCATGATTTAAACCACCTCCTATGAACGGGTCATCTATAACCTGCAGGACCAACCTGACCTATTCCTACAGACCTGGACTCCCTTTTTGCGTACAGAGGTGTCCAAGGATGACCCCCGACACCACGCAGAGCGGCCAGTTCATCCTCCTGCCTCAGGCTCAGGACCTGCACCATAGCCACCTCCTATGGCCATCATCAGCCAAGGAACGCCCCAGTCAGTTAAGCATTTACCTCGCTGCAGCCCCACCACCTCTTCTGACCCCCCACACAAAACCAAACCACACTACCATAACATCTTTGCACAACTGTAGAATCATAGTCCCCACTTCTGCAACCTCCTCAATACACAGCCCCCAATTCTCACGAGCACTGACTCTGCAACTCCTTCACGGCACCCATCTCTCCCCTCCACAGTCACCGGTAACACCGGGAGACATGACTATCTCGGACACTACTACTACCCCTCTACCTACTTACTATTTCTTGCTCCCCCTCCCCACTTCTCTCCCCCTTCTTCTTTCCTACTCCCACCCCTTATCCTCCCCTGTCCTTTTCTACCCCCTCCCCCCCATCAACCTCCACCCCCTCCCCCCTGGCACACCAACAGGATCTAGCGGGCCTCTGTCTCCCCTCCCCACCCACAGCCCCTCTACTTTGGATGTTGAATAGTCAGCTTTCATCCACCTCCAAATACTGAGGGAATTGGCTGAGGGTGGGGAAATCACTATGGCACTACGGGAGATGAGCACACTTAGAGATAACAGGGGAACAGTGGAAGAGATAGGGGGCACACTCTCCTTCCCCCCCACCCTCTCTCGACATCCCCTCTTCCCGGTGTGCGGGATTCGACTTCACCCAGCCCCACGGCATATAGCCGTTCCGGTGACAGCCACATCTCAGATCTGCTTATAAGCAGCCCCTGTAATAAATGCAAGATTCCAAAAGCAGGCAAGCTCCTCCCTACCATATTCCCCCCCTCTGGGATGCTGTCCCCTCTCTTCTTGGATCCTTACAGGATCCCGATAAGGAGCTAACGACCTAGATAGGACTCATGTGCATATCCCGCCTGATTTTACATACCAGGACCACAAAGGCATCAAGAAACACTCAACGACTTTGACACACGACCCTAAGCCTGCAGAGGCCAGCCATACAGCTGAAGGATCTACAAAGTGCAGCGTGGAAGGGACACAAAGCACCTTTGGCATAACCCCCGGGTACACTAATGTCTCTCCACACCTCTCTCCTTCCCCCTTCCCCTCCCCCCCACATCAAGTCAGTTTTGCTTGTTGTTCATACGAGTTAGCCACCAACTAACTGAGGCTCCCCCTCACTAATGCAGATTGGAAATAATGCACTGATGGTTGAAACCGATTATTGCTATGTATGTAAACGCCTCCTTGGTGCTTATGATGTGAAAACTTAATTAATAAAGAATTACAACACAAAACCCTTTCTTAATAAAGTGGGCTACTACAGGGTAGATTCATTCCTCTGCATCAGACCTCAGTGGGTACTGGGATATTCTGAGTAGATTTTTCTGAGGGTCAACCTCCACCTTCAAGTGTTCCATTATGAGATGAACCTCACATCGTTGGCTCCTGAGGATTTCAATGTGGACAATGCCTATGAAACTAAGTCAGTTAAAACAGAGGGCATGTCAGGTTAATGTGCATTACTTCGACAATTTGCGCACTTGCATACAATTTAGAGCACTTTCTTCTCTTGTGTACAAGTCATATTTAAGAACACACATTCTGGCAGCCAAAATACAGTGCAACTTAGCTTACAGAGTATATCCTTGCCCAACAGATTAGTTGGGGATGCTGGACTGAGCAAAGAAATATGTTTATCACTAATGATTCCCAGAGAAACAGACAAGGGGTCAGCTATATAGTGGGTAAATTGATTAGAAATATTGACTACGTCTATGAGCATGCCTAAGAGAGGTAAAGTAGGGAATTCGGAAGTTGTTAGAGCTGAGCAGCTAGTGGATGTGTCAATAAGACAAGTAGTTTGCTTACCATTAATGATACAATCTACAAAAAGGCCTTTTTCGATCTAATGGGATTAAGGTATTCATTACACAGTCTGAACCTCTGCAGAGTAAGGGTTTTTGGAAACTTGATGAAATTCAGACTGGTCGAGGAGACCTAGTGTGTTCGGACAGTAGCAATATTGAGCACTGTTCCTAGAGGGTTCAGATGCTTTAAGGACTCCATTGCCTACACTTTCAGGCCAGGTTGATATCTACCATAGGGGCCTTTTGGCCATTGCTCAATCATCATCTGTCTTCTAGATTTTGAATGGCTTTTCTCAAGTAATCCCCCATCTTGGCACTAAGGGTTGGCATGTGATTGGCAGCATCTTGTGGGTCTTGGGAACTTGTTCCCACCCCAGGGAGTCCAAAAAGAAGCTGAAAGGGGCTCAAGCCCTCTACCTTCTGTGGTACCACCCTGTGGACAAACAACAGATAGGTTAAAAAGACATCCCACTTTCATCTCAGGGGCTATAATAGGCCCGCAATCATGCCTTTCAGGGTCTTGTTAAACCTTTCAACAAGCCCATTGGTCTGGGGGTGATATGATATAGAGAACTTATCAGTAACAACAACCTTCTCCCACAAAACCTTCATGTAGGCTGACATGAAGTTGGTGCCTCTGTCCGACAGTACCTCCTTTGGGAAACCAACTTGAGCAAAGATCGCCATCAGTGCCCTGGCCACCATATGGTGCAGTCACTGTCCTAAGGGGTATTGGTTAAGGGTATTGCATGATCCACTAAGACCAGGATAAACTTATTCCCTAGGGCTATAATGTGGTCCAAATGCCCAACAATGTCCACCCCCACTTTCTCAAAGGGTGTTCCCACCACTGGCGAAAGGTTGCAGAAAAGCCTTATACTTCACCCCTGACTTGACTGGTCTGGCAAGTTACACAGGACCTGCAGAATGAATCTGACTTGATCTTCATCTGGGTCCAATAGAAGTGGGTGACTAGATGGTCAAAGACTCTGACCTGCCTCAGATGTCCTTCCAAGGGGATATCATGAGTCAACTCCAGTAGGAAGGCCTTTTAGTACTGGGTAGCTACCTATAACCTAGTTGACTCAGGCTCAAGGATCTTAGGCTCACTATATAGGAGACCATTATACCAATACATGTAGTGATCACCAGAGGAGTTTCCATTTTTCTGAGCCTCAGCCTACCACAGTAGGCCCTCAAGAGTGAGGTTCTCCCTCTCTGCCTTGCAGAACTATGCCTAGGATGGTTCTTCAGCAGTTTGCATCCAGCCAGATCAGGCAGGTCTACAAGGGTGGGTATATCATCCCTTGTAGGTACCACAGCTTTCCCTACAATGTCAGCCTCCTCCCAGACCATGGCTTGGTGTGTCCTTTGAGCTTAACAGAGGTCAGCCAACTGACCCTTGGAGTCCACTTCTTTGTCCTGGGTACAAAAGGGAGCAGTTCCAGCTTTTCAGGCCCCCTCACAGGTCTCAACAGCAGGTGCAGTCCTTCTTCTGCATTCCTCAGGTCTAGCAGCATTCTGAAGAGGGTGCCATTAGCCTCTGGGATGGGGTGAGTTGAGTACTTTCTCTAACCACAGGAGTATAATAAAAGTCCCTCTATTTTCAGCCAGTGTCTAAAGAAAGATTTGGAGGATTTGCAGTCACCCTGTAATTCAGTCTTAGTTCAATACATTGATGACCTAAAAGTGGCCTCAAGGACAAAAGAAGACTGCACACTATATCCCATTGCACTCTTAAATCCTCTTGTTGACAATTGTCACAAGGTCTCCCATACAAAAATTCAGTACTGTAATAAAGAAGTGATATATCTTGGTCATAACATAGAAAAAGGAAATTCTCAAAATTAAGTGGATCTGCAATCCTGAAGATGAATTCTGCAACCACTCAGAGGGAGGTGAGGATGTTCTTAGGAATAGTTGGCTACTGCCGTCAGTGAATTTCAAGCTTTTTCCTTGACTGGGAGGCCTTCAAAGAGGCTAAATCACAGTGATAAAGGATCCGATACCATTTGAAGACAGATGCATGATTGCCTTCCGAGAATTTAGAATAGATTTGTGTAGAGTACCTGCCCTCAGAATGCCTTATTATGATAAGTATTTTTTCCTTTTCAGCTATGAGAGCAAAATAGGTGCTCATTATCAATATTGACCCAAAAACATAGAGGGGGCATAAGATCTATTACTTGTTTTTCTGCTGTGTTGGATTCAGTAAATGTAACTCTTCCTGGTTGCCTGAAGGCAGCCACAGCTGTTTGAAAAAAGTGCAGGGATTGTGATGGGACATGTGCTCATTGTGTTTGTTCTTCATTCAGTTGAATTTTTGTTGGACTATACTAAATCTCAGCACATGACAAACTTGCTAGCTTGTTGCAAAAAGAACTTTAATGACATTTGGATTACTCCTGAATATATCTGTGTACTTCCTGATTCCATGCTACATTCCATGGCCCACTATTTGCATGGCCAGACACACGTATGAAGGGACTCCATGAACAGCATTTTAAAAAAGTTTTAGTTTAATACCAAATTCAGACATTTTTCTGATGATTTGTGTGAGAGATGTGTCATTTGTCAGAGAAATAATCAGGGAAAGACAACAATTGTCATTATGAACCATATTGACAAATTAGAGGGCCCATTACTAAACTCCAAGCAGACTTCATTAATATGGCAGTTTGCAAGAGCCTTAAATATGTTTCCTGATTGTCTGCTTATTCTCTAACTTGGTTGGGGCCTATGCAATCCAGAGATGTGACAGCATGGCAATTGCCAAACTATTGTTGAAATAATTCACTTTTTTGCCTGCCAACCCCTATTGAGACAGATTGTAGAGCTCAGTTTTGAAATGAGACCCTTAAATTGATTTGTACAGCTCCACAGACTGAGCAAAAAGTTCATTGTAGCTATTGTCCTCAATCATCTGGCATTGTAGAAAAGATGAATGTGACCACCAAAAACAAAATGACTAAAGCGTGTGCCTCTACTAATTTGAAATCACCAGATGCTCTTCCTCTTGTTCTAATGAGCAATAGAAATACCCCCAGACTCTTGCTAATGGACAGATCCATGTGGACTTCATACGTTCATTTAGCAACAGGTGTCAACAACTGATAATATTGTATTAAACTACTACAAACGTATGGCTGATGTGGGGAAATTTGTCTCTCATCAGATGAATTTAGCAACAGCACCAAAAAAAGAAACCCAGTGCCATCCACTGCAACCAGGGGACTGGATGCTACTGAAGAAGCATGTCCACAAAAAATGTTAGGATCCCCTTTGGAAAGCACCACTTCAAGTTATGCTTGTGACTATATTGATGTGAAGTGTTCTGGAATCCTGCAGTGGATCCAGCAGCTCATATGAGAAGAGTGGAGACGGCAGATGTAGAAGTGGTGACAACTGCCACTGATTCACAGAGTAAAGCCCAATTTGCAGCATGGATCCAGAGGGGAGAGAAGTTGAAGTAGAATTTGGAGTGAATCCTCATACTGGTGGAATTGCTAATGAAAGGAAAGTTAAAGATCCTAGTGAAGGTACCAGTAGCCAATTTAAATTTTAGGATCAGAATGAAAAACTGTTTCAAAGTCACAAGCAGAAGCAAGATATAGTTTCTGTTCCACCTCATGAAAAGCTCCGGCTGAGAATTAGAATCTCGAGAACCCTCAGAGGAAGAAAGCAGTTCACAGTGAGTCGAGTTGCTAATGCTGGTCAAAGAACAAGTTAGTCTATGAGTGATGAAAGCTCAGCAGTAGTCACAAGTGAAGATACAAGAGTACACCGAGTAGGTCACTTATCTCCTAAGGCAGTGAACTTGCAAGAAAAGAGACTGGGAATATGAAAAATCAGAATCAATCAGAGAAGAACCGGAAGTAATTGAAATCGATTCAGAGAATAGTGATTGTGAATCACCTGTTGCCAAGAGACCAGCATGAAAGAGAATCCCGAACAGAAAGCATGTTTCACCTGAATGGGCATATCTTGCATCTGTGTCTACAGAAGGAAAGTCAGATATGGAAAAATATAACTCAATAAACTATTGCCAATTCCTCTTTGAGGGAGAACAGCCTTTAATATTTTTGAGAATCCTGATAAAATTTTGAAACTAAGTTTTGACTATTTCAAGAGAGAATTAAGGTGAAGAAATAAGAGTCTGGAGTTTATGGACTGAGCAAACCAACTAATAAAAAAAGAGAACTTTGATGTTTGATATTTGTTTTTAGTTATTGTTTTTAAAAAGAAGAAAAGAAGATTCACTATTATTTTTTAAAAAAGGTTTCTTAAATGCTGAGTTTTAGTTTTCTGAATTATTTTAATTTTTGTTTTTGACTTCAATAGAAATGGCATTTTTCTGATGCTGTAAAATAGTTGGCATAATTTCACTAGTGGTGATTCTAAGAGTTCTAATTGGCCTATTGTTGTGCCTTATTTTTCTGGATGGATATACTTCCACACAAGTTGAACTGACTTCATTGCATAATAAAATTGAACATAATACACTGACACATAAGGAAAGCTTAGTTAGTGGGTTTAAGGACAATATATATGCAAATATGTTGGATGAATATGTTAACATTATGGAGGGTCAAGAATTGCAATGTGTGTACTTTTCTCCCTTCTTCTGTGGGTAAAGGAGCAATGTATCTTTTTTTTTTTTTAAGGAGTTTTATATAGCGCTAGCTGGACCCGAGGGTATCAGAGCGCTTCACAGCAAGTAGCTTATGTGCAAATAGGCAATACAGAGAATATAGAAGAACATAGGGGTTCGTGCCGGATAAGGATCAAACAAAGAAGTGATCGAGCAGAAGGAGCATGGAGGGCGCAGGTCAAACTAGCATTGCATGCACATATAAACCACAAATGTTACATGAACATATAAGCAACAAATGCAATAGATATATCAGTAAAAATGCTCCTATAACGTCAGAGCATATTACAGTTCTGTCAAATTACACAAGAAAATATATGCAGAGTGTCCTGGAAAGTGACTTGGTTATGAAAATAATAATCCACATTCCTTAAGTCGAGTATCCAAAAGGTTTTCTTGATCCAGCAATGCGAGTATCCAAAACGTTTTCTACAAAAAGTATCTACAGCTACAGCCTCTCTTGTAATGTTTCTGTTAGTGTACTTGTGCCAGATGTATTAGGAGCTATGATTCCATATATTGGTGTGGCTATGAATGATATAAAAATTAGAAGATTGTCTACGCTTGTAGATCGACTCACTTTTAACACTGCTCTTGCACTAACACAAATTAACACAGAGTTAATTGCTAAGGTGCAATGATTCTGCAAAACCACCTAGTGCTAGATATCCTTCTCACGAAGGAAGCTGGTGTTTGCAGGGTTTTGAAGATGAGAGTGTAGTGCCATCATCCCAGATGATAGTAGGGTTAATAATCCTTATTTCTCAAAAATTAATAATATTTCTTTTGAATCCAAGCATTAGAAGAATATGGCTTGTGGAAAATAGTAAGTTCCTGGGTTAGTGAGATAGGAATGGGTTTTAGTAAGGTTGGTGAGTGAATTGATAGCTTGGATGGGGGTATGCTTAGAATTATAGTAAAGTATTTAAGTATTGTGTTGATTTGTGCATTTGTTCTGTTTCTCTTGTTTAAATTATTTGAATTAATATTTCTAAATTTTGGGTGTAAAAAGAAAAAGAGATGTCTAAGGGGAAGTGAGATGACCTTGAATTGGAAGATGCCAGCGATTGAGTGTCTCATCAACTGAGGCTGTTGTAGGAATCAAATCGCAAGAAGCAGAAAGTGATACAGACTGTCTATAGTTAATTGTGGGGTTTTAGTCATTATAGAATAATTACAGGGGGGAGTTTGTGGGAATTTTTGCACATTCATAACATTTTCCTTATTAACAATGTGTGAAATATGAATCTACACTTGAATTTACATGTGTACACTTGAATTATGCTATTGCTTTTGAAACGATTTTTCTATGACTTGTTAAAGTGCCTTCTCTTCTTTTATACTAACTAGGCCTCAGTTAGCCCTCAACACCATCTTGTTCAAAATGGATGACTCACCCTGCCTATTCACTGTTTATTATTTCTGCTGCACACAGTCAAGCAAAGTCACGTTTTCTTATTTCCAAATAAAGACATTCTTCATGTTCTCAGCAAAAACTTTCCTAACATGGGCTCAGTAATGCTTCAATTGCTTAGGCTTTCTTAAGCTAGCTTGCTGTTTTTTATTAAGTCACAATAGTTCATTGTTGTTTTGTAACTAGTTTGTTCTTCCATTTCCGAATGGCATTAGCATAGGGGACTGACTCAATATTTATGTAGGGGGATAGTTCTTAGATAGTAAGGCAATAGGATGTTTAATTAATCTGTGCTCTAATTTGCCATACTTATAATCTTTTTGCTCACACCATGATGAATCTTCACTTTTAAGGTATTCCTATGAGAAGATTTCCTATATAAATCCTCAAATTTGGGGGTGAGCCGGAAGCTACTATGATGACTTTCCAATGCTACTACGGATGCTGTCTGATTTCTTAAGGATTTTGCTGCTCATTGGGACTTAGAATAATTCTTGAGTATGCTTATCATTCCGTATTGCCCTATTACTGAGAGCCTTCATAGCAAAGACACTTTGCATCTGAACTTTATGATTTCTGTATTGCACCATTTAATTTTGCAATAAATCTCTCTAAATTTCTGATTCTGCCCTAGATCTCACTTATTGAGCCTGCCCTTCCTTAAATAACGTATTTTCATGTGCTAACTGGTGCCTTGTCTTGGGATACGTTGGCTCATGAAACTGAGGTTTAACACCATGCTCATTTATCCATCAGTTGGCGTGTGATTGAGGTGACATTTGGGGCGTGAGAATTTAGCGGTTCCCGCACCCACAATGGGGTAGACCTTTTTGAAGTTAATTGTCTGGGCACTGCCCAAATGGTCATCTTGTCAGAGGACCATAATGCCAACCCAAGGCATTTTGTTCCATTCTGTGACCAAGTTCATGTCTCATCAAGGGGTCTATTCACCCCCAACGTGACAGTTGGACGCTCATGCAAATAGGTTTCTAGTGGATTTGAACATGCAAAAGGTGACTTTTTAAAAGTACCTTTTGTAATAATTTCTGTACAAATCCGACTTTACCAATGAATTGGGCATGTAATGAAATCTTAAAAAGTCAAAGAACTAACTTTGTAGCTGATTCCTAAGCATAGATAGTATTGTTAATATGATATCTCAGTGCTTTCTTATGGAACAGCTAATCCTGTGTCATGACCCTGTGTCCCCGTGCCAGGGCACGCCTAGGTTCATAAGAGAGTGCCCCTCTCCCTGGGGATATCCTGTGGTTATTCAATGTTATGCAGTCTTGTTTTTTTCTTGTACATACTTATGAGCATACTATTTTTACACACTGACAAACAAGATGACATATCCCTGTTGGCGAGTGGTGGGCACAATATGTTTCTGTGCTGTAAATATTGTTGTACTGCACGCCAGTCCTTGTGCAGCCATCTGAAGTATGCATGCAATAAACTGTCATTCTATAATAATAAGACTGTGTCCCGCACCACGTGCTTTTCAACGGCAGACGCAGGCACCTGCAGCCAGTAGCCGCACCCTCCACGTGCCTTCCTAGCACATTCCAGAAATCAGCAATTTAAAGGATCCGGTCTCAACACTGGGCGCTTGGCCTCAGTTCGCCTGGCTACTCACCTGGTTTACGGTCCTGTCCCTCGTAGCGGCAGCAGTGTTCCGGCAGCTCTCCTTCTGGCTCCCAGCGCCTGCAGTGTTCCGGCAGCTCAGTGCCCGTCATCTCTGGCCTTCTGGCCACACCCACCATCTCTACAGCAACGCATCCCGATCCTTCAGATTCTTTCGGCGCATTCCTTTCATACACTTCCTGGAAGAAAAAGACAAAAACTAAAAAGCAGGTATTCCTAGGTTCCGGTACCTTGCAGCAAAAGACCAACATTAAGGTAATTACCTTATTTTTAATTAGCGTGCAGAAAAACAAAGATTTGGCCAGAAAGACTCTCATTGGAACCTCAGGCCATAGGCATGTTTTGTGGGAATGTTTTCAGTGTGACCTCCATTTAAGCAATCAGCGAACTGTATAGTCCTTTTTGGGAAACTTTTTCGTTGCAACTCCCTTTAAGCAATCATCGTACTGTGTTACAGACTGCGCAGAAACAATTTATGAACGATAGTATATCAAACTGTTTAATAGACTGCATAGAAGCATTTATGAACGATAGTATTATCGACCTGTGTTGCAAATTGTGCTGAAACATTTATGAATGATAATGTAATAGAAAATTGAGAGATACCTTTGGAAATAGTGCAAAATTGATAAGGTAAGTGCTCATACTCTGTTACCTGGCCTCTCCTCGGTGCAACAGTTATCGCATTGACAACTGTCGTTCCATGATTGCGTACTAATGCTTATAAGTGTAGGTTATTTCTCTTTCCTACTGTAACACACCCTAATTGTGTATTATTTCCTACAAATTGCGCTCGGATCTTCCTTATCCGAGTACGACCAATGCAACTGGTTTAAGATACAGCACATTCCGGTTCCTTGTCCTGCAACCTGACGCCCCTGCCTGACAACAAGGCATCCCGTGGTCCAGCGCAGTTTGTTTTTCTCTTTCTCTCCCTCCAAACCCCCTTTCCCTTGGGCCCTTCCTTGTTGCAGTGCTGTCTCTATTGTCATTTCTACCAGGCCAGGTCCCAGTAGGTGTTGGGTCCTATCGTCTCCTCAAAGGAAAATAGTAGAGTTCATATGAGTGGCTTGTGACATCTTGCTGCAGTGCAATTAGCTTTTGGGGCCTTTTCACTGTAAGGGCATGTATTACATTACACTTTTATATGTGCTACCTTTGAATACCATGCACCCTGCCTTACTGGGCATTAAGACCTAATTAGGGATAACTTATTGTTATTTAAAAGTAGAGTTTAGACATATCAAAAGGGGTTATTTTGACAGGTCAAAGCTGCAATTTTGAAACAGCACACATTGGCTACGGTAGCAGACCTGCAGCCATGTTTTGCACTGTCACTCTAATGGTAGCAGAATGTGTGCTACAGTCCACTAGTGACGTTTAACTTATAGGCCTTGGTTACACTGTGTACCATGTACTAGGGATTGTAAGGTAAGTTAAATGTGCCAATTAGGTGTATAGCAAATTTCAACCTGCTTTAGAGGTTAGAGTACGTGCACTGTGGCCTGGTTAATAGAGTCCCAGAGCAAAGTCAAAAGAACCAACAGCATCAGTCCAAAAAAAGGCGGCTGTTCATGCAGAAAGAGGTATTTTTCTAGAGGCACTAAAACTATACCTCTCTTCACTGACAGAGTCCGAAGAAGCTATTTGACTTTGTACTGTGAAGTGAGATGCAGCCTAACAGGTCAAGCAAGACTGCTAATTTCAGATAGTGGTCAGATAGATTTACACATAGTTACGCCTGTCCTTAAAGGTCAAAGTGGATGGTGAACAATTATTGAACATGAGCTGAGAGGGCAGATCTCCTGTAGCTTGCAATGAAAAGGAGAAAGTAGTCATTTCTCAAATAGGCTTGCTTGTCACTTCCATTGTGCAGGATTAATTACTGAATTTCACATTACACCCAACGAACAAAATACTAACCATTTCGGATAAGATTCAATTTTTGCATGATTTTTGCAGACTGGAGACTGATTTGTGCAGAAGATGTCTCCCCAGGAGAGATTCTGAGCTCCAACTAGTCTCCCATAATGCCTAGTAGCATTAGAGGTATGCCATCACCTACAAATGTCACTTAAGAAATTGAGCCAAATGTTCGTATCCACACTGTTAAAATTCGTGTAATTTCTAAAATCTTGGAGTGGGAAGGATGGAGAATTTAGGAAAATTATTTGGATGTTGTTGTAAGGAGAAATGAAAAACTGTCTCCAATTAATTAAAGGTGGTGTTCGAAATGTTAAATTTGCCTTTTCCTTATTCTGAAAAAAACGCCTAACCTCAAAATACTCGTTACAGCAAATAAAAAAGCACGCATGACAAAACTATGTGACTGCTAGTGCAAAGTGAAAGTCAAAGATTACATGCACAACACAAATGCAGCATTGTCGGGTTTGAACATTTCACTACGCCTGTGCTTTGTGCAGTCGTGCCCTTTTGAGCAATATCAAGAAAAGAGTGCAGAAGAGTGAAAGAAATGAGGGCTAAAACTCCACCAACCTAATCAGCATATGCTGGCAGCAAAATATTAGGGGGCAGATTTACAAGCCCCTTGCGCCACTTTTGCGTCACTTTTAACATGGGAAAAGTGACGCAAAAGTGGCGCAAGGAGCTAGTAAATCTGCCATTAGATGTTTAGGCAATCGGAATTTCTGTATCAATAGTTCTAACATGTTTTTCACACAAAAAGAAAAAAACAGATAGGCTGGCAAGCATCATGAATAATAAATGGAGTGAGCAGGCTCCCTGGGTGATTTTTCTGAGATAATGACTGCACCTTGGTAATTGTCTCCCACATGCTGTCAATCAGGCCCTACGTGTCTGTGCTTCCCTTGTGGGCCAGCGGAAGCCTCGTCTTGCTTGTCATTTTAAACCATTTCTTGATTTCTTCAGTTCTCTGCTTGACCCTTTTTTTACATAGATCTCGGTCACATGGATTCATTGGCCACTTGGCTCTCATTTCCATTACAGCTTCATCTGGTGGATGTTTCATTCATTCCTTTGCCCTAATCAGAAGCTTGTCGGTGACTGTGCTCAACCAGGTCTTAATAAGGTAGGGAGCCAGTTATTGCTATCCACCATCCTGCTCCGAACTATAAAGAACATGCCCTCATTTTCCATGTAGGACACGATGGCTTCCTGTCTCTGAGGAAGTTATGCTTCCAGGTTTGGGCTTTCATTTTGCAACATATTACATTCTAGAAATCACATTCTTGGTTTGTTTCAATTGTACCCATTGAACGAATTACAGTTTACTTCGGTTACTAAAATGAATTATATTGAGTGCCCACATGGTGTTCTTGTTTATAGAAGAGACAAGGAGACCCCAACACTCAAACCTGGGGTGACTATTAATGTTTTGAGAAAACAATGGTTCTTAAAGGGCCAGTGTGGTCCAAGGTAAACAAGAATATTTACATTAGCGATGATATTAATCAGTATGCCTATCCTAAGTGGGCATATAAGGTAATTAAACCCAGGAGAAGCAATCAACGATAGTTACTTGACAGGGACACAGAGGGATAGCGTACAGTATTAAATTTAATTTGATATTTTCAACAATATTAAAAAAATAGTTCAAGTGCTCACAAAAGAAGTGACAACAAGCGTGATGTGAAAAGTGGAGGTGACCTTTTTAAAAATATATACATCGCATTGACACCAGGGGTAGAAACTCCAAAGTGTAATTTTTAAACAATAGAGGGAGTTTCTTGTTGTATGGGGGTCGACCGCATTTCGATCTCACGGATTTGAGATCATCATCA
Organism: Calotriton arnoldi; assembly: GCA_963921515.1. Taxonomy (NCBI): domain Eukaryota; kingdom Metazoa; phylum Chordata; class Amphibia; order Caudata; family Salamandridae; genus Calotriton; species Calotriton arnoldi. The sequence goes on along the minus strand of CAWUFW010002673.1, from coordinate 283,302 downwards.
GGACAGAAAAAATTGTGAGCAAGATGAATTAAACGAACTGGTAGACGTCAGTACTGTGTAAGGTTAATATACATCGGTGGCAACCGGGTTGACACTGCTGCTGGCGTTCCGATTACATCAAGGGAACTTGGGCATTAAATGGTGTGCACTCGGTGCGTGGAATAAATAATTAATTGAATGCAGCATGAGTGAAGAGAACCACAGGGGTCAGCCACACGGGTTGATGCTGTTGAAGGCGTCAGGATTACATCAAGGATACGGCGCATAAATCAGTATGTGCTTGGTGCCTCGGTTAATTAGTAGAGTGCGGCACGTGTTGGGAACAGCCACTTGATGGATATCATCTGGCAACTTTGGGAAAAGACTGCATCCGTCGGTCGGGATTCCAATTGACGGGCAGCCGCTCCGTCCAAAGTCAGGGATAATAATGAATAAATCAGGGCATATACCGATGTATATTAACCTTACACAGTACTGACCTCTACCAGTTCGTTTAATTCATCTTGCTCACAATTTTTTCTGTCCTGATTATGATCTCAAATCAGTGAGATCGAAACGCCGTCGACCCCCATACAACAAGAAACTCCCTCTATTGTTTAAAAATTACACTTTGGAGTTTCTACCCCTGTTGTCAATGCGATGTATATATTTTTTAAAAAGTCACCTCCACTTTTCACGTCACGCTTGTTGTCACTTGTTTTGTGAGCACTTATTTATTTATTTATTTATATATTTATATAGCGCACTACTCCCGAGGGCGTCTAGGCGCTTGCAGAATTGGCACACAGAACGCCACTGAGATGTTAGATTTCCAGTCCCTGAACAGAATTATAGAGTAAAAAGCCATGTCTTAAGTCCTTTCCTAAAGGACAGTAGATCAGAAGAATTCTTTAAATAAAAAGGTAACTTATTCCACCACCTAGTTGTAATACTAATGAAGCTTTTACCACCCCATCTCTGGAGACGGGAGGTTGGCTCTGTCACCAACTTCAGTGAGGCCGACCGAAGTGTACGTGCTGGGGTATGCCATTGGAAGCGCTTTATCAGGTAGATAGGGCCTGAGTTCTGTAATGCCTTAAAGGCAATACATAAGGCTTTGAACCTGATGCGCTTCTCCATAGGTAGCCAATGCAGAGTGTTAAGAGCATGCTTGGCTGACGAATATTTAGCTAGTCCAAAAAGCAATCTAGCTGCGGAGTTCTGGAGTACCTGCAGCTTTGCCACTACTGATTTGTTTGCTCCAACCAGTAGCCCATTGCAATAATCGAGTTTCGATAACACTAAAGCTGACACCACTGTTTTCTGCAGATTTGAACTATTTTTTTAATATTGTTGAAAATATCAAAATTAATTAAATACTGTACGCTACCCCTCTGTGTCCCTGTTAAGTAACTATCGTTTATTGCTTCTTCTGGGTTTAATTACCTTATATGCCCACTTAGGATAGGCATACTGATTAATATCATCGCTAATGTAAATATTCTTGTTTACCTTGGGCCACACTGGCCCTTTAAGAACCATTGTTTTCTCAAAACACTTGGTGTTCTTGACATGTTCTCAATACTCTAAACATGGGTTTGTCCAAAACACCACATCTTAAAGCATGGGCAGTGCTACAGAAATATTCTGTACGGTGCTTTAGAATAAGGCTGCAAGAGTGGTTGGGGCCTCAAGATGCTACTTGGAATGCCATACGTTGTTGGGGACATGGGTCACAGAGGACTAAAGCTTTTTGTAACGTGGCACATGGCACACTTTCTGCTTCGATTGTAGTTTACTGAGATGTTCTCGTTCTGCAAAGTATGTATTGGTGTTTTTGTAGCTCAAAACTTAGTTAAGAGGAAGGGTGTGCTGGGTGTTATTATGAGATAATACATGATCATATATGTCCAGTGGGGATTTACACACATCAGTGAATTCACTGAATTTTGTTGGCTTAGTGAGCGTACTTAAAACTACACCCGCCTCTAGTTCAATGCATCTGTCCCTCCAATCCCCAAAAATGTGAACCACTTTTAAAGACGACGTGTTGAATCCTAAAAGTGCCTCCTATAAGGAACTTACATAATAAGTATGAATCTTGTCTGTCAGTGGAACACACCTCTGCTTTGTTTGGTGCTTCACCTGAGCTTCCAAGATGAGTGAGGAGAACTGTGAAATACATGAAAGAGTATTCTCTGCATTGTCTGAGCAAATACTTCATGACTAAAACTATTCAAACATTTATAAAACAAACTCAATCAATTAATCAGAGTTCTTATAGAGCACGACTATTCACCTGTTAGGTTCTCAAGGCACTGGGGGGTGGATTCTGCAGTTCAGTCGAAGAGCCAGGTCTTGATGTCCTTCCCGAATTGAGGCAGTGAGGGTCATTGCCTGAGAAGTCGAGAAAGAGAGTTCCAGATCTTTGTGGCAAGGTAGGAAAAGGATCTTCCTCCAGTCGTGGTCTTGCGGGTCCGTGGGATAGTGGCCAGGGCCAGGTTTATGGAGCGGAGGTGTATGGTGGGAGTGTAGATGGAGAAGTGGTGGTTGAGGTATGCAGGTCCAATGTTGTGAAGGGCCTTGTAGGCGTGCATGAGTAGCTTGAAGGTGATTCTTTTGTTTATGGGGAGCCAGTAGAGGTTTCTCAGGTGATCGGCGATGTGACTGTGGTGGTGGATGTCCAGCATAAGTCCTGCGACAGCATCCTGGATTCTTTGCAATTTCTTTTGGAGATTCTGGGTGGTGCTGGAATAGAGTGCATTGCCATAGTCGAGTTTGCTGCTGACGAGTGGGTGGGTGACTGTTCTTCTGGACTCGGTGGGGATCCACTTAAAAATCTTTCAAAGCAGTGGAGCGTGTGGAAGCAGGAGGTTGAGACAGTGTTGATTTGATGGTTCGTTGAGAGGGAGGAGTCAAGCATGATGCCAAGATTATGTGCGTAGTTGGTGGGTGTGGGGGGGGTCCGAGCACTGCGGCCCACCAGGAGTTGTCCCAGGTGGAGGGGGTGGTTCCCAGGATGAGGACTTCGGCTTTGTCCGAATTGAGTTTGAGGCAGCTGTCCTTCATCCAGGCGGTAACTGCCTTCATCCCATTGTGGGAGTTGTTCTTTGCGACTGCAGGTTCGTCGGTGAGGAAGAGAATCAGCTGGGTGTCATCAGCGTAGGAGACAATGTTTAGTCTGTGGTTTCTCATGATGGCTGCCAGTGGGGCCATGTAGATGTTGAAGAGGGTGGGGCTCAGGGAGGAGCCCTTAGGGACTCCGCAGCTGATTTCTGTAGGTTCTGAGGAGAACGGTGGGAGCCTGACTCTTTGGGTTCGGCTGGTGACGAAGGAGAGTATCCACTCTAAGGCTCTGCTGTGGATGCCGATATCGTGGAGTCTTGCATAGAGGGTGTGGTGGGAGATGGTGTCAAAAGCGGCAAAGAGGTCCAGGAGGATGAGGACTGTGGTTTCACCTCGGTCGAGGAGATTGCAGATGTCGTCTGTAGCGGTGAGAAAAACAGACTCAGTGCTGTGGTTGCTTCTGAAGCCTGATTGGGAGGTGTCCAAGATGTAACTGTATTTCCTAATAATTTGATAGTACTGGTGCAAAACATTGAGGGGAATATTCACAAAGGAGTGGCAAAGCGTGGCATTAAGCAAACATTGCTAACACCACGCTTCGCCATTCTGAAAATGCAGGGATGCGCCGTATTCACAAGAATGTGGAGGACCCTAGCGTTTCTCCTAGTGGTGGCGCTATGTCTAGCTGCCTAGTGTCAACACGGGTGTCAGCATTGGGGGGACTGAATGTTTATGCGCAAAGGTGTCCCTTCCTCCACATAAACAATCCAGAATGGCAAATTGTAACTTCTATGTGTGCTGCATTGTGCAGCACACATACAAGTTGCAAATCGTCATTTTTAAATGATTGTTTATGTGCAGGAAGTGACACCTTCCTGCACATGAACAATCCTTCATAGCGATTTGCTGTTTCTATGTGTTATGCATAACGCAGCACATATAGTAACAGCAAAAACAAGGAGAAATTAAGCATTTCTCCTCTTTTTGCCATGTTAAGACCAGGTTTTGCCTGGTCTTAATTTTGATGCTGCCTCCTATTTACTTCACCATTGTAAATAGGGTGCAGCCTCAAAATCAATGGGTGTTGCGGCGGAACGCCCACCGCAACACCCATTGCAAGGCCCTTTCACGCTATGTGTACCGTGAAAGGGGGCCTTATTTACAAGGCAGCATTAAATGCAAATAAGGCGAAGGGTTTCTCACCACAGGAACATCATAAAAAGTGGTGTTTGTGTGGCGATAGGGGCCTGTAAATATGACCCTAAGTGTGCAAACCACACACCTGAAATATTTAAAGCACTTATGTACTGGAGTGAGTTTAAGTTGTTGGAGCAATTGAGGCACGTTGGTTTTGTTTGCTACTTTACCACCGCTACCAAAAAAAACGGCATTCAAGCATCACCATCTCCAGAAAGACACTACTCAGCCGAGCGGAGGGAACTCTTAAACACGTGTAAGGAGAATTTCAACACTGGATGAGGAAGATACTCACTGCTAAATGTACTGAAATGTGCGTAAAAATATATAGAACTGCATGCGCCATAATGTAGAGGGACTGCCACAGCATGCTAAATGTGTGAACCACTCTTATGATATATAATACTGCTCTAAAGTAGTTTTTCTTCGTCAAAAGAGGAAGTGTGGTGTGAGCTCTAAAATTAAGACAAACTTTCATACCAAGTTGGGTTGCACGCAATAACCATGTTATAAGTTTTATCACAACATTATTGGGTATAACTTACGAAATCAGAGCTATTTTACCGACTTCCTCATATCATTCTCTAAGTCTATTTTTTTTTTACAGACAAATTCCTCCAAGTTTTAGTTGGGGGACTTGTCCCAGAAACCAACTTGGTAATAGCACATCAGTAATTATTGTATGAGTCAAAATGCCCATTTTTGTTAACATTTCGGTTTCTTCCCTAGTTGGCATTAAAAGGCCACCCAATGAGGGTGTGTAGACACTTAATAGTGATTGACTGTGTCCTATATTGCAGCCAGTTGCTGTCATCAAAGCTTTTAATGTCAGTAAAATTGTGCAATTCCCCAACCAGATCCCCATTTGCCTTGCGTCAACAGCATTCTGCCTCTTCCAGATTGCCCTTTTGAAACACCAGAAATAATTATTTGAATGTGAACATTGCATGACAATCCAATGTAGATACTGCATGCGTTTGAAAATCGAGTCTAGCAAGTAGTACTGCACATCAGCCTGCTGAGGCAAAATAAAAACACTTTCGTGTGTATATTACACAGGTTTATTGTGATTTCACAACTGGCTTGTATAGCGACACTGCCATGTTTATGCTATTTTAGTTTAGTAGTGATTGCTGTTAAAAGTGAGCAGAGCTTCTACACATAGTTTCAAGATTGCAAGCAAATTAAACAAATGACGTAAAGATACAAATTAAAAAATGACAGTTTCTGGTAAGCCTTTCTTGTTTCCTGACCTTTTTGTATTACCAACAGTGAACAATGCTTATAATTAATTCACTGTTGATTCAATAAAAAATGCAGACCCTCAAGTCGAGCAGCAGCTTGAGTCAGAAACATCTGTGTGATGGCTGACGTAGGTACATGAAGGTGCCTGTCCAAGCTCATGAAGTCCCCGCCCTGGCTTCACGAGGCTGCACACCACAGAGCCTCCCTATTTGTAACACGCTGCAGCCTCGCTGCTAAAAGTAGTCCCTCGTGAGTTAAGCTTAATCCTTGCTATGCCAGGGGCTACACACAAATCAGCCTGTCACTCCATCCTTTCCCAACTAATCACGGAGTTAAACTAGCATTGACAAATGCAACAGTTCTCATCTATGGGTGAGCTACTGGCTTTTTCACCTTATAGTGTTTGGGGGGAGGGGAATAAGCAACAGCCACAATAAGGGGGTGGGAGAGGAAGAAGCAACATGGGGGTGGGCAGGGAAGAAGCAACACAGACAGGGGTGGGAGAGGAAGAAGCAAAACAGAGAGGGGGGGAAGATGCCACACAAATGGGGGTTAGGAGTGGAAGAAGCAACACAGACTGGAGATGTGGAGGAGAAGCAAGTAAATAAAAAAAGTAGTACCTCTATGAACCAGCCAAAAGCAGACGGATCCTAATCCAGATGAAGTAATCAATACTTGGTCAGTGCTCCAGCTGAAAAAAGAAGTAGAGAAGCTGGCTCGTGCTGAAAAATTTGAAGGCAGAAAATGAGTGACAATGAAGCCCTTGAATGGTTAGTGTGTTGATGCAGGGCTCAGACATCAATACATTTGCAACTAACAAGGCCCAATTACATTACCCAACAACGTCCCTCGCGCTGGGTTCAGTGTGAAATGTAAAGTTCAGGCCTAACTTACCAATCTCCAACTGAACCTGCATTACTCTTAGAAAAATAATGACATGATGGCATCTTTAGTTTAGTTGAGAAGTTGATGGCAAAAATTATTAACACACCCTAAATAAAGATGAACACAGTGTGTATATTTATATTGTTTTATCTAAATAATGTGAAATAAATGCTCATTAAGTACCAAAACACAGTACAAACCACGGGACATCCCCGAATAAACAAACTAGCAAAGAGAAAATGATAAATCACATCACATTGACAGTGCATTGAAGGAGTGGAAAGACGAAGAGAGAAAAGTTTCAGAGACAAAATACATTTGCAAATAATTATGCAAAGTCAGGTTTCTATCTATACTAGCCCAGGAGGAAACAGGAAATCTGCTCACTGGCCAGGGGAGCAGCAGGGCCCCACAAGAAGATTTGTAAGGGCAAAGTCTAAATCAGGAATCAGGAAAACAGGGAAAAACAGATAGGCCTCTACATCAAACCGACGACTGCGACGATCAGCACCTCTTGGAACAGGAGCAACGCCAGCTAATCCCTCCCTCCAGGGCACCTCAATTATACCCTAAAACCTAAAAGACCAACCCACACTTGTTTCATTTCAGAGTAAATACTACATCGTGATTGGTTGAGAAGAGGGGTGTACTGTCACACCACACTCGGCATGTCCATCTCCTTCAATGTTCCATTGGTTTTTTTTTTTCATTATTAAAACTACATCATCCCAGGAAATACAAGTATACAATATCAGACTTCATTTTACAGTTTCTGTTACTTCTTGTGCCGCTCGTCCACTTCCAGAGGAAACATTCATCACTTGACAATTGTTTTCCAGCTTCAGGTTTAACTTTTGGCAGGCACACAGGATTTTCGAAGGACATTTACATCAGCTCTCTCTCCACATTCTCTTTTGCCTTTTCAGTTAATAATTCTTTACTTTGTTTAACCCATGCTTCTACAGAAAATAAAACAAATATAATTAATCACTTTAAAATGCTTTTCTTTACACACCCTCCTAAATGCTGCATCTAACCATGCGCAGCCCAGGTTAGTTTTATCTGACAAGCGTTAATAATCATGCACAAAAGCAGCATTAGTCTCTTTATCTTCATTAGTCAGGAATTTGCGGCCTAGTTCAGTACTTTAGTACACGCTTGCGCATTATTTATTTTTCCCCATGTTAGTTATTTAAACCACACGTTTTTCACTGCACACTATTAGAAAAGTTAGAAAATTTTACTAGGGGTCTCAATCCGAGCAGGTTTTATTTTCCGAAAACCCTGCTCCATCAATCCCCCCTTTGATGGCGTCTCTGAGCCATCACCAAATACGCATTTGATACAAGTTATCACTCAAAAAGCTGTGATTTGGATGTCCAGTCTCTGCTGAATTTGCCATTTCTAGTTAAATTTGTACCAATTCTAAAAAAACTTAAAGAAAAATAAGAAAAAAAGTAGATAAATTTAACTTGGAATCAAAAATATCGAGAAAAATCTAATCTATAAAAATATCTATCCAAAAATAATATCTATCCAAAGTAGTGTATCCCAACACTTAATGGCCTTTCTTCTTTACCCCCTCTTTTTCTTTTTTTATCTTCTTTTTCTTCTTCTTCAAAACTTTTGAATGATTAAGAATAATTTTCTCAAAAATTGTTGCACCTTATTTTTCACAGTTCTTTTAAGGTGGTTCAAAATTGTCTCCTTCACCCTGCTTTGCACCAGTGTTTTCTTTGATCTGATCTGTGTTTTCAATATCTTCCAACACCACATATGTCCATTCTGGTGCTATGTATTTCTTATTTGGAACCCTCACTCTTTTTGTTTTACGAACTGATTCTTCTTCAGACTCACTTTGCTCTGTCTGATCTGAAATTTCAATTATTGTGTCAGGTGATCCTTTTTCAGAGTGTATTTCAGTCTTTTTCCTCCTTCTGACCACACATCACCTTTCCTTGCTTTCTTTGCTTGCACCTCTTCTGTTGCTTCGTTGTCAAGTTCGCAAGTTCTTTTATTCAGTCCTTTTCTCTGTTGTACTTGTTCTTGATTCACTTTCTCTTTTTCTTTCTCAACAGCAGTCTTTTGAGACCCAGTAGCTGGTGCCCACTCTATTCGACTTGTTCCTTGTTGTGCATCAGAATCTGAAAACTTCAGACTCTACAGTTTCACTTTCTCCACTTCTTGCTTCTTCTTGTCTTTCAAGTGGACTTGGGACTCTTCTTGTGTGACTTGCATGTATCCAATTTGGTAAGCCACCACACTTTACTGCTGTCGTTGTCACCAGTATCACTTGGTAAGGGCCATGCCATCTAGGTTCCAAACACGATTTTCTCACGTGTTTCTTCACCAGGACCCCCTCTCCTGGACTTAGATCATGTGCTTGTTCTTGCTGAGTTGTAGTTGCAATTTCTCCAACCTGATGAGACACAGAACGCACTACATCAGCCAATCCTTTGCAATAATCAAGCACCAGATCATCAGTAATATTCATCAGTTGATTTGCTGGTACAATCGGCTGTGTCATTGCTCTCCCCATAATTATTTCGTGTGGGGATAATCCAGTCTTTTTATCAGGAATACTTCTCAGACTCATCAATACCAAGGGTAAAGCATCTGGCCATTTCAGTGCTGTGGATGCACAGACTTTTGACAGTCTTGATTTGATAGTGCCATTAATTTGCTCGACCACTCCTGATGCTTCTGGTCGATAGGCACAATGCAGCTTTTGTTCAATTTGTAACGCTGCACAAATCATCCGAATTATTTCATTATTAAAATGAGTTCCTCTATCTGTTTCTAAAGAGACTGGAAATCCAAATCTAGGAATTATCTCTCTTAACAGCAATTTAGCAACAGTCAAGCTATCATTCCTTCTTGTTGTATATGCTTCCACCCAACGAGAAAACAGACAAACAACGACTAACACGTATTTTAGTCCATTACAAGGAGGGAATTCTATAAAATCTGCCTTTAACCTTGTAAAAGGTCCTGCAGCTTTTCCAACTCTGCCCCAACTAACGACTGTCTTTCTACCTGGATTTTGCTGCTGGCACACAGTATATCTTTGGCATAGACTCTCTGCAATGACCCTGAACTTTGGATTATACCACGACTGTTTGAAGAGTCTAATCATAGCATCTCTCCCAACATGTGTTAAACCATGGTACATTCTTGCCATCTGTGAAAGTAAACAGTCTGGCATCACTGGTCTGTCATCTACATACACCCATACTTCATCATCTGATCTCTTTTTACATCCTGATTTGATCCAAATTTCTTTTTCCTCATCACTAGCTTCTTCCTGCAACTGTTTAATCTCATCCCATGTTTCTATTGCAGAGAACATCAAGTGATAATTTGTATTTTTCTCTTTTCCTCTGTTTATTGAAATTGAATTTTGTGCACAGAAACGAGCCACTTGGTCTGCGTATCTGTTCCCATTTGTCACATAATCATTTCCTGACTTATGTGCTGAACATTTGGCCACTGCAATCTTTTTAGGCAAATGTAATGCATTCAGTAAATCCTTTACATGTTTACTATTTCTAATAGGGGATCCTGAAGAAGTCAGAAATCCACGTTGCATCCACAATTGACCAAAATCATGCACCACCCCGAAACCATATTGACTACAAGTAAATATGGTTACTCTCAAATTTTTGCCAATTATGCACGCTCTAGTCAGTGCAATCAATTCAGAAATTTGTGCTGAGTTTATCCCTCTTAAACAGGATGCTTCAAGAACCATAGCCACTGTACACACAGCATACGAAGCACTTAATACACCTTTCTCATCTCTCAGGCATGATCCATCCACAAACATCACACAATCTGACTCTTCTAGTGGTGTATCCTTTATGTCAGGTCTCGGTTTTGTACACATCTCTGTCACATCCAAACAATCATGATCTGCTTCGTCTTTTACTTCTTCACAACTTGAGCTCGGCAACAAAGTTGCTGGCTTCAATGTTGTACATCTCGTTACTGTCACATTTTCAGCACCCAGAATCACACTCTCATATTTAGTCAAACGACTGTACGTCATATACTGTGTTCTTGTGCGAGTTAACAGGATCTCAACAGAGTGTGGCACATATACTTTCACTGGATGTCCCATGACAATTGACTCACTCTGCTCAAGACTCACACAAGTAGCAGCCACTGCTTTCAAACAACCTGGTAATGCTGCAGCCACTGAGTCCAATGTAGCAGAAAAATATGCTACTGGTCGACGCGCCATTCCATGTGTTTGTGTCAGAACTGAAAGCGCACACCCATCTTTCTCACAACAGAACAATGCAAAATCTTTCGTATAGTCTGGCATTCCCAATGCAGGTGCTCGACAAAGACTATCTCACAGCTCAATGAATGCTTTCATGCTTTCTTCATCCAACTCAATCGGATCAGTCACATCTTTGTGAGTCAACCTCTGTAGAGGTTTGGCAATCAATGAAAATCCACTAATCCACTGCCTACAATATCCTACCATACCCAAGAACATTCAAACTTCTTTCTGTGTTCTGGGAGGTTCCATTTGCAAAATCACATTGATTCAATCCTGTAACACTTTTCTAGCTCCCTTTTCAATTTTGTGTCCCAAATATTGAACCTCTTTCTGACAAGATTGTAATTTTGCTGGTGACACTTTATGCCCACCTTCTGCCAAATGGTTCAGTAGAGCAATTGTATCTGTCACACATGCTTCTCGGTTTTTGATGCCACCAGCAGGTCATCAATGTACTGCAGCAACACTGATTCTTTTGGCATAACCAATGACTAGACATTTTTTCAAAATCTGATTAAAAATTGAAGGACTTTCTGTATACCCTTGAGGAACTCGGCACCATGCCAAAACACGGTCTCCGAACCGGAAAGCAAATAAATATTGGCTATCCGGATGTAAAGTTATCGAGAAAAATGCTTGACACAAATCAATCACTGTATACCATTCCGCATCACAAGGAATTTGATAAATAATCACTGCTGGGTTTGGCACTATTGGACAGCAAGGTACCACAATTTTATTTATTTTTCGCAAATCTTGCACTATTCTGTATTTTCCACTTGGTTTCTTAATTCCCATAATAGGTGAATTGCAAGGACTGCCCAATATTTCTTTCAGAATACCTTGTTCAATCATTTGCTCAATTACAGGAATAACTCCTGCTATAGTCTCAGGGCTCATCTTATATGGTGGTGTTTTTGGAAACTCTGCACCTTGTTTTACTGTAATTTGAATAGGGTCAACACCTTTCATCAGTCCAATTTCTTTTCCTGTAAAATCCCACACATCTGTTCTTACTGTGTCTCTCAACTCACCAGGCAAATCCTCAAATGTGAGCAATGAATATAGATCATTCACTTCTGTCCCTTGCTTTGCTAACATCATTTTAAAAGCAACATCCTCATCTGGTGTCTGGAAAGCAATACCATCCGGTGTACAATAGATGGTGCAATTCATCTTGCAAAGTAAATCTCTACCTAAAAGATTCACTGGACTTGTGTCACAAACCACAAAACGATGCATATCTCTGAATTCTCCAATATGAACCTCCATTGGTTTAGTCACTGGAGTTCTAATATACTTATTTGAAACTCCTACAACTTGGATAGTTTCTCCCGAGAGGGGTAGGTTTGGAATTTCTGCTGCTCTTACAGTAGAACGGGTAGCACCAGTGTCCACAAGGAATGTAATATTATTACCTTCCACTTTCCCATCAACAAAAGGACCTGATTGATCTACCACTAGAGATGCGCCAAGCACGCACTCTTCCTCCCCCTCAGGCACCGTCATTGAGATGAATCTGAATCACTCTCAGGACACTGCAACCAATATTGTTGTACATTTTGATTCTTACCAACTTGTTCACTTGAGTGAAATCCAGCATTCGCACTGTATCTCTGTACCTGAGCATTCACATTATTTGGCATAGGAGCTTGAGGTACTTGTATTTGTTGAACCTGTGGTGTAACTACCTGTTGCTGTTGCAGCTGTTGTTGATTCACAACCGCTTCATTCTGCATCTGCGGATTGAAATTTTGAATCATTCCATTATTTCCTAGCAAGGACTTACACTCGTTCTTCCAATGTCCTAACTTTCCGCACGCATGACAAGGAAATTTCTTTTTCATTTCTTCTCTATTATTTTTACCTCTACCTTTTCCACCATTTAATACACCATTCATTTTAGGTACCTGACCATTTTGGAAATTCTGATTCTGTCCTTTCATTTGAAAATCTGTTTGAGAACCATTGACATAATTCCCATCTTTCTGTTGCGCCACTTTCACTTGTGCCCTCATCATCTTCTCTTTTTATTTCTTATGCCTCGACTCAATATCATCACTACAATACTTAACATATCTCAAAATCTCGTCCACTGTCTTACTCTGCCAACAAATCAAATGTTGCTGAATCATATTACTAATCTCAGGTTTCAATCCAAATACAAACCTATACACAAAATGTCCCATATCTTTGTCAGTTATACTTTCAAAGCCACTATACTGTTTAAACACCTGTAAAAGCCTCTCATAATATGCATGTACTGATTCTTTTGACTCCTGTGTTGTTCTATCAATTTTAACCCAATCTGTTTCCTTTGGAGAAATTTTACCTTTCAGGTAAGTAATTACTTGATTATATTTTTTCATCACCTCTTCTGAAGGTGCTCCTGTTTTAACATCTCTAGGATATTCCTCTTTTGGCCAATCGACTGCAATTTTACACTCTGTCCATAAATCTGCTGGTACTACAATGTCAAATAGACTATCCAAATCTTTCAACAAGACCTTCGAAACCTTTACAAACCTCTCTACCTGTTTGTACCATTCAACAGGCTTTTCTCTCAGTCTGGGAAAATCATTAGTAAAAGACAATATCCTGTCTTGACCACGGAATGTGAACATAACCACCACCTGGAACTTCTCTCATCGGATATATCATTTCAACTTGCTCTGCTTCTCTTAACGGAAGTAAAGAAGATGCATTCACATTTTTGTTAGCAATCATTTCTTCCTTCTTTTTCACCCATCTACCTTTCCATCGTTCTACATCATCCCATCTCTTCAGGGTATTAATCAACTGTTTTATTTGTAATCATTTACCAGATGTATTCAAACTCTCCAAATCCTTTTCAGTAAAGTCCAATCTATATGTTTTCTGCAAAGCTTTAGATTTTCCAATATCCACTCCATATTCCTGTGCAACCTCTACCAATTTCTCATGTAAATTCTTTGCTCTCCATGTTATATTTTTACACAGAAATAATAACTCTTCATCCTGGTATTTACTCAATCTCTCTGGACTTATTGTACCATTAATCATTTCTTCCAAATCTACTCTCAATTTCCCTATATCTATACTCAATTTAGACTTATTCATTTCTATTCCTCTTATCCAATCATCTAACTCCTCTGGCAAAGGTCCCACTGGACCCCCTGATACTGGAGTCATTTCTCTCACATTTTGCACTAGTTTCCTAGGATCTATCTGCACACTTCTTTTTGGCGTTTCAGTCACCTTTTCATTTATTGGAAGCTCAATCAATGAAGCACTCCTCTCAACTGATTCCGATCCACTAGCATTCCTGACACTATTCATAGGAATTGTTAATGTATGCACTTTCGAAATATTTTGTCCCTCACTATATTAAGGAACTATAGGACCAATTGTTACTGGTACCGACAATGCTTCTGCATTCAAACTCAACTGACTAATTTTCTGAGTCAACTCCTCTCTTGTTCTGTTTAACATGTCAATCTCTTTTTCTTGTAACTCTCGAATACCTAATGAAGACTGTGAAGCTACTGGAACATACATAACTTGTGAAACTTGTGGGACTTGTGGAACTTCTATTTCAATTAACGGTGCACTCGGAGAAATCCCATCCGGGCTCTCCTGATATGGTGGAGGTCTCTTTAATAGCATCTCATCTAATAATTCATGATCAATTTCATTTGGATCAATATCTAATTCTGAAGTCTCAACATTATTCTTTTTCTCCTTACATTTTCCTCCAGCCAGATCCTCAGCAACTATTACCGGATATAACCCATCCGCGATCACTTCTCTTCTCCATCTTTTCATCTGATCATCCCACCTAGCTTCTGAATACCTCCTTAATGTATTCCTATATCTTATCCCATTCCTGTCTCTCTCCCTTTTATACGCCTCATGTTCCCATTCCTCAAGCGCCTCATACTGCATAGGTCTAGGATTTGGTTTTAATGAATTCATTTGTCTCCTCAAATTTTCTAATATTCTCACATTAAAAGTACCATGCTTTGGAAAAGCCAAAACTCCATCATCTTCTGTGTAACCCATCCAATTCTCTAACCATGTACATGTATGATATCCATGCTCTAACATCATGAAAGAAGCAGGTGATCTTGGAGGAGGTACAGGAAGCCCCTCTCTAGTAACTATCGGCTTATCCTTTCTAAAGAAATCCTGTATTCTTTTTACCATCTTCATTTTAAACACTCTTTTTCTCGCTAAATAAACCAAAAACAAACAAGAGAAACCTTCCGTAAATCCTCTCACTCTATTCGCTGAATCTCAACCAATGCCAGCGCTACTCACACCAACCAACCAATCACGGCTCACTACACGCCCACTGTCTCAACCAATGCCAGCGCGGCTCACACCAACCAACCAATCGCGGCTCACTATGCACGCACTGTCTCGACCAATGCCAGCGCGGCTTTTTGTGACATCAGTATAACTCCTGCTACTGACCCTCCCTTTACAAAATATTACGGCAATGTACTACAAGGTTTTTCTTAACTAAATTCTTGTTAGAAACAACACAAAACAATGCTACTTTGTCTGCTCCACTAAATAAAGAGATAGTTCGATCATTCAAAGAGATTTCTTTTACTTCCAGTAAAATAACGACCAGCGCTACTCTACTCCCAATCGAGTGGAAAGAGGTCTTTGGTACTCTTCTGGGGATACTAGCCAAAGTTTCGGAAGAGGATTTTCGAGTGAAAAAACGTCTTGGTACTCCTTTGGGGATGTAAAGCCAAAATTTCGGAAGCGGACTTTCCACTATTTCACACAACCCTTTTCTCGACAGAATAAATCCCTAAAATAACATCAACAGCATCTCACTGTTTGATATTACAACAATAGACAAAGTACTTCTGCAGTGTGATACTTTTCCACACTATTCCTCTGCCCTTGAGGCTAAAATAACATCATCCCGGGATCTTAGGTAACTCCGTACCCATATTTCCAGACTACATGAAACAAAACGAACACTAACTTTTCATATTAATAACCAAAAATCAATAATCAATCATTATTGCCAAACTAATCAATATCAATCAGTAGCCATCCTCTGCTACCAAAAATGATCCAGCGCTCAGATATCAATAAATTTGCAACTAACAAGGCCCAATTACATTACCCAACAAATTCCCTTCGCGCTGGGTTCAGTGTGAAATGCAAAGTTCAGGCCTAGCTTACCAATCTCCAACTGAACCTGCATTACTATTAGAAAAATAATGACACAATGGCATCTTTAGTTTAGTTGAGTAGTTGATGGCAAGAATTAATAACACACCCTAAATAAAGACGAACACAGTGTGTATATTTACATTGTTTTATCTAAATAATGTGAAATAAATGCTCATTAAGTACCAATACACAGTACAAATCATGGAATATCACTGAATAAACAAACTAGCAAAGAGAAAATGATAAATCACATCACATCGACAGTGCATTGGAGTGGAAAGGCGAAGAGAGAAAAGTTTCAGAGACAAAATACATTTGCAAATAATTATGCAAAGTCAGGTTTCTATCTATACTAACCCAGGAGGAAACAGGAAATCTGCTCACTGGCCAGGGGAGCAGCAGGGCCCCACAAGAAGATTTGTAAGGGCAAAGTCTAAATCAGGAATCAGGAAACAGGGAAAAACAGGTAGGCCTCTACAGCAAACCGACGACTGCGACGATCAGCACCTCTTGGAACAGGAGCAACGCCAGCTAACCCCTCCCTCCAGGGCACCTCAATTATACCCTAAAACCTAAAAGACCAACCCACACTTGTTTAATTTCAGAGTAAATACTACATCGTGATTGATTGAGAAGAGGGGTGTATTGTCACACCACACTCGGCATGTCCATCTCCTTCAATGTTCCATTGGTTTGTTTTTTCATTATTAAAACTACATCATCCCAGGAAATACAAGTATAGAATATCAGACTTCATGTTGCAGTTTCTGTTACTTCTTGTGCCACTCGTCCGCTTCCAGAGGAAACGTTCATCACTTGACAATTGTTTTTCGTCTGCAGTTTTACATTTTGGCAGGCACACAGGATTTTCGAAGGACGTTTACATCAGCACTCCCTCCACATTCTCTTTTGCCTTTTCAGTTAATAATTCTTTATTTTGCTTAACCCATGCTTCTACAGAAAATAAAACAAATATAATTAATCACTTTAAAATGGTTTTCTTTACGCACCCTCCCAAATGCTGCATCTAACCATGCGCAGCCCAGGTTAGTTTTATCTGACAAACGTTAATAATCATGCACAAAAGCAGCATTAGTCTCTTTATCTTCATTAGTCAGGCATGTGCGGCCTAGTTCAGTACTTTAGTACACGCTTGCGCATTATTTATTTTTCCCCATGTTAGTTATTTAAACCACACGTTTTTCACTGCTCGCTATTAGAAAAGTTAGAAAATGTTACTAGGGGTCTCAATCCGAGCAGGTTTTATTTTCCAAAAACCCTGCTCCATCAGTGTCAAGGTGGAAATATTATTTGGTACGGCTGGGAGGCCTTAGCATGTAATATTCACACAATACCCAAAAGTGGACCTCGGATTCGCACTAGTAACCGTTATTACAGTCCTGATAGAGTGGTAAAGAGCAGTCAGGCTTACTTAGAGGAACATGTGTTAAGCATTGCAGAGTACCAACATGGACAATAAGTAATTGACTGGACTTGAAAGAAATCTGACACCAATTAAAAAAATGGAGCTTATTTTTATATAACTTTAGACTTCAAAATGAAGTGAATGTAGTTTGTATAACTAAAGTTATAGATTTTACAGTGAGAATTAAATCAATACTTTACTGAGCTGTCAAACTTTACCATTGCGGTCAATGGAGAAAACACTGTGTGACACTCGGTCACTTGTGGAGTGAGATCAACAGAACCCACTTGGAGTTAAGGTCTTGTGAGCCCCCAGACCAAGTCTCAACAGTCAGTACAATTTTACCTTCCCCAGGGAGTCCGGATGCAGAGGTGGCTTGGCTGTCCTTGTTGCTGAAAAGCGGGAACCACAGTTGCTGAAACAACTACTTGTGACACTGGGTCACTTGAAGATTGAGATTATAGGAGCCAGCTGGAGGTAAAACTTGGTGGGGCCCCTCAACCAGTAATCACCACGCAGAACAGCTCTACCTAGCTCAGGCTTCTCGGGTGTAGAGGTGTACCTGGCTATCTGTGGTGCTGAACTGGAGCTGCAGAGGCTGATTTTACCAGGCGTGCCAAGGCACACAGAAATAGGAGGCAAACACTTGACAACTGCACCACAGATGGTTGAAGTTGCAGGATGATTCCCTCTTCTTGGAGCATCAAGTAAAATAGCCAGTAGTCACGCTTCCTGGGAGGCACCTGGTCAATTACTTTCAGGATGGTCCTCGATGGAGCCCGGCGGACAGTCCTTCTTTGGTCTTGAAAGGCCGGTTTGTACCTTCCGACTGCAGGGGACTAGTACCTCTAGTCCCAGGGAGTTCTGGTGATGTCTTTCGGTTGCACAGAGGTTTTCCTTCCTTTTGGAACTGGTCTCTGGTCTTGAGGGTGATGTTGCACTCACCTCACCCCACAAGGTTTCTGCCATTTTTTGTCTTGGAGGCTATGCCATGAGCGGTGTTGGCAAGGTGGATAGCAGCAGGTACAATATTCAGATTGGGGAAGTTGGAGACCATCACTGTAAAAGAGTATTTCAGCAGTGACGCTGTCACACTCATTGGATTATTGTTGGAGGGCGAATAGATCAAAATTAGTCCCAGGTGAAATTTCCTTTATGCCTGCTTAATCTGGTGTAATCTTGGGCATTTTGTGTTGCACTTGTGATGTTAAATTTCCGAAATTATGCCACATCTTCTAATTACACCCCGTTTACGGCACACATTTAGCATAACTGCATGGGAACAACGTTTATAAACCAAATGCAAGTGGCTGCTTTTTTGATCTTTGCAGCCCTTCTGTTTCTTGAACTATTGTTTTACTTCAAAATGCGCCCTCATTTCCAAAAGGCATCATTTTTCACGAATTTGTGTAATTATTAGAGGTGATTTGGCTCAATTACACGAAATTATGGCAAAACTTCGAAAGATGCAAATCCATCATTTTGTGGTATATTTTAACATGAAATGCATCCTCACGTCAATTGTAGGAGCCAGAATACATTTAAACCAGAGCATCACGAACACCAGCCATTCGTGTTCTGTTGCTCCAGTGTATTTATTGCGTGAATTGCGCCATTTTCAGTAAATTCTTACTGCGAATGGCGCATAATTATGCAAAGTGGGGGTAATGGCGTATTTTAGGAAATTTGCATAACAAGCATAATGTGAAATTCCTGAAATTACGTGAATCAACCTGGATTGGTAATAATACAAATTACACAATTTTTGCACACTCTTAGCAAGACAAGTCTCTTCATACTGAGAGGGATGAGTATCATGGGTACACCCCTTACACTTTAGTAGCCAAGTGAGTACCAATCCAGCATGGGCAAGATTAAAGCCTTTGTCAGTATCCGTCCAGCATTGTTTTCTTTGTGAATAGAATGAGGACCTCTCTGGTGGGCGGTGGGCAAGGAGCAGTTCCTTTTGACGCTCCTTAACTCAATGAGGTACTACACAGAGGTGAGGTATCACAGAGAGGAGAAAAGCACAGATAAAAGGCCGGACCCACTTTGGGATAGGGTAACTGGTGACCAGCAGGCCAAAGTCAATGGAACAAGTAACGGTGGGAAGGAGAGTCAACATATTGAGACTGTTAAAAGCTGACATTCGCTGATGAACCTCCATGAAAACCCAGATACCAGGCTGCAGTTCTTGGAAGGCTGAACAGACCCAAGAACGAAAATTGCAGATTCTGCATATGAATTGTCTTCAATATTGTAACACTGAATCGTCATTCAGTTGCAGAACTAGAGTGGCAGGTCGAACTGGAGGGTTTGAAGTGAGCATCATGGGTTGGCCCATTATTATTTCATACGTTCTCAGTCTAGGGCCTTGCAAGTGCCTTGAACTAACCAGAGAACTAATGGCAAGGCATCAGGCCATTTCAGTTGAGTGTCAATGAATATTTTTACCTATCTTATTCTTTAGAGTGGAGTTGTACCTTTCTAGGGCATTCTGGTTGGGAATCAAAGTGACAATGATGACAGATTCCTACAGCCTTACACATTTCTTGAGCTACATTTGAAATGGAGTGGGGGCCCCTGTCACTAGTAAGCCTTAGAAGCCCCCTAAATCAGGGGATGAAACCCCTCAACAACCTCTTAGATTCTGTAACAGTGTCTGTTCAAGGGCTGCAGTTGTCCTCGAGCCACCCAGAGAACTTACATATAATCACAAGCACAAAGGAGAAGGAATAACATTTGGGCATCTTAATGAAGTCCATCTGCAAATCCCTCCACCTCTTCACCACCACCTTAGACCATCACCATCACAGGCAGAATTCAAGAAGAGACTCAAGACCTGTCTTTTTGACTGAGCCCAGCAGTCTATCGCCTGGATACCCTCAGGGGTGATTAGCTGAGCTTTACAAATACTGATTGATTGATTGACACTGGGTCCCTAAGGAGCTGGATGTGCAGCAAGGATGGTCTTAATTCTCTTCCTGATATTGTGGTCTTGACATGTGGCAGAGGAGTGACAATAATTCCAGGCAACAGAAGAAAAGGCACATACCAATGGGCCACTACCGCATGAAACATACCATCCCTTCTGATTAGGGCAAAACCATGATAAAGGTGGGTCAGGTTGGGGAGCAAACATTTTGAGGCTACCATTTTTTCAGTGCTGTTCCTCCAGGGTCTTTTTTAAAATTCTGCTTACTGAGGTCTGTTTTTCAGCTTCAGATGCTTGCAAGTGTAACATAGACAAATCTTTGAGAGTAAGTACAGGGAATACATCTGTTTGCCCACCATACATTGTTATTCCAATGTCAGATGATAAGGCAACTTTCTTAATGGCTTAATAAGAGTGTTTTTATACCCTAAGACACTTCATCTTGTGAAGACTGATGATCAACACATTTGACAATAGCAACTTTAAATGGTAACATTACTCTATCGAACAGGTTTGAATTCATACCATTTGAAATGGGGGTCCTTGCAGAAGAGAGGAACACTTTCTGCATCCACAGAAGGCCGAAATCACGGGCCACTCCTAAAGTATATTTGGAGTCAGTGAACACAGTAACAGTCTTTTTGTGGGAAGTACACAGGCACAGGTAAGGGTAATGAGTTCAGCCTCTTGAGCCGAGCGAACTTGGGGTAAATGTTGACTTTCCAGAACTTCATGTAGTTTACACATGCCTTATCCATCTCTAAGATTTCCTGTATTTTTTCTGAAACATGAAACATCTTCATAATAAATTAATTCACTGTGAGTATTGGTGCATCAGACAGATTACTGTAAGGATTGGTTAGGTATTCTTTGACTAACAGGGAAACATGTGACTCACCTTCCTGAGAGGTGAACATTCAAAGATGCTGGGTTCAAGGCAGGGCAATAATCAGGGAGATCTTCAATGGTGAGAAAAGCAAAATTCCATATCCGGTCAGTCAGGCAGTAGAAAGAAGTTGTGTTTTTGTAGTAAGCGAAAGGGCAGCGACAGAATAAGGAACAGCTACGAGATGAGTTGAGCACACAACAAACTTCTACAAGATGGGTGGCTTCAGCAACTGAGCACAGGCAAGGTGGGAGCCCCCCTGCTATGAGGTCAAGAACAGAGGAATAACAGGCAATGGACTTCTTCTGATCCCCATGATCCTGCACCAATATTACAACTAGCCAGACATCTGGAGCACCACAACCTTCTGGACCCCTCCCAAGCTGGCTTCAGAGCAAACCATAGCATTGAGACAGCTCTAGTCACAGTCACGTATGACACCAAAATGCTGCTAGACCACGGAAAATGCAGCCCTTATCCTCCTCAGCCTCTCAGCAGCCTTCAACACCATATCCCACCACACACTGATCAACAGACTCCACCAGATCAGAATCCAAGGAGCAGACCTCAAGTGGATTGCATCCTAGCTCACAGGAAGAATGCAGAAGATCATCCTCCCCCCCACTCCTCGCTCCCTAAGAATATTACCTGCAATGTACCTCAAGGCTCATCCCTCAGACCAACCCTCTTCAACGTATACATGACACCCCTGGCCAACATCGTCAGGAGCCACAGACTCAACATCATCTCCTACGCCAACAATACCAACTAATCCTCTCCCTGACAAACAACCCAACAACTATCAAAGGCAAGTTCCAAAGATGCATGAAGGACGTGGCCATCTGAATGAACAACAACTGTCTCAAACTCAACACAGACAAGATAGAAGTACTCATCTTCGGGAAAGGCAAGGACACCCTATGGAACAACGAATGGTGGCCCCCTGAACTGGGCCATTCCCCCAAACCCACTGAACACTCCCACAACCTCGGCATCATCCTCTATAGCCAGCTACCCATGAAGAAGCAGGTCAGCGCCATCTCCTCCATTTGCTTCCTCACCCTCTGAATGCTCAGAAAAGCCTTAAGATGGCTCCCAACCAACACAAGGCGAACTCTCACACAAGCTCTTGTCACCAGCAGACTTGACTACGGCAACCCCCTATGTAGGAATCACTGCCCAACTCATGAGGAAGCTCTAGACCATCCAGAACACAGCAGTCAGACTCATCATTGACCTTCTCAGACAGGGGCACATCACCCCTTACCTCAGGAAACTCCATTGGCTACCAGCCGCATAGAGATGCCAGTTCAAGCAGCTCACCCACGCCCACAAGGCACTAGACAATGAAGAACCGGCATACATCAACAAATAAGTGAATTTCCACCAACCTACCAGGAAACTCCATTCCGGATCCCTCTACCAACAGCCACCCAACGCTTTCTCCAACCAAACAGAAGAGCCGCTCCTTCTCCCACCTGGCGGCGAAGACCTGGAATACTCTCCCCCTGCACCTCAGAGCCTCACCATCTCTCCAGCAGTTTAGGAAGGACCTCAAGACCTGGATGTTCAATCAATAAGCACAGGCAGCATGATCCAGCAGCATGAATCCCACAAAACATCGAGACCCTTATGGGTGAAGCAGCCGCACTTACAAATCCTGATTGATTGATTGATTGATCGAATATTCTTTCTTTTATGACAATACAGCGTGAAAGGTTTACTGTGATCAGGAAAACCCAGTGCAAGCACAAAAGTCAATGCATGTGTTAACTTCAATAAGTCTTTTTCTGCCTCCTCATTCCAATGCATGAGCAATGGAGTGCTCTTCTTGACATATTCTTGGGGTGGTGGTACCATGGGAGCAAATCCCATAATGCATTGCCTGTAATACCCCACCATTCCCAAAAGCTTGCATACATGAGAGATGGCCATATGGCAAGATAGCGTACGTATAGCTTCAGTCCATTCAGCTCACAGATAACACATCAGCTGAGATGTCATGACCTAAATATCGTAAAAAAGGAGGCAAAATTGTAATTTCTGTTTGCAATCTTTATGCCTCTTATTAGCTAATACAGTGAGCAAGTACAAGTGATCAGCCTTGCATTGATCAAAGTTTAGAAATAAGTAACAGATCATCAACATACAGTACCAGTGTAAGCCCTCAGGAAGGATCAAGGTGTCAAGAGCTTGTGTTAAAGCGTGGGAAAAATTGCAGGAGCTTGGTAAACCCATGTGTCATGTTACTTGCTCTCAGTGAAATTGATAGGTGAAGATGTATTGACTTTACTGGTGTATAGGGATGATAAAGAAGAGGGAGCATAAGTCTCCAATAGTAAAAGAATCAGGCTGTGGCAGGGATACACGAAAGTATTGTGGCGAGGCCGGGCACCACTGGAAAGCTGGGAATAACTTGCTATTGATCACCCAGAGGACTTGTGAAAAGAGGTATACCTTTTTAGCAGCCTTTTTATGGGGAGAATGGGAGTGTTGCAGGTGCTTACAGTGGGCACTATGATTCCTTGCATATTAATTAAATCAGCAATGACAGGATGAATCCCATCTACAATCTCAGGACACAAATGGTATTGTGAGATACAAGGTAGATTTTTCCTGAAGTTCACATTGTTCCTAACAGACAATTGACAGGATACACACAACATCATCTGCGTGTTCAGATCACAAGGGGGAGGGTTCTTGAATTGTCACCGGTTTTTGCAACCAGTATTTAGTACCTTTGAGCCTAAATCCCTGGCTATAAACCCTAGCATGAATCTCAATCTATCTTGGGTAATAGTCAGCCTCCAGATCCAATCCATCCAGCGTCTACTGGGAATAGATGTGACTCAGGGTCCAGACTGGGAGTGCGGGGTGGTGGAGTCAGCAGTACGTCTTAAGAGCAGCACACTCTACTACAATTATTTGCTATCAGGCACTTGTCTCCCCACGCTCACTTCACTTGCTTGCACATTAGCTCCTTATGCCCCTCACCAGCTGTGAAGCCAGCTCTGCCCCATTTCTAGGAGCAGCCACAGATTTACCCCATGCATCTCCCTTTCTTCTTCTCTTGATGTGGTTCTGTGAATGGTGGAAATAGGTATGGATAAGGTGGGACAGTGGGGTACAAACCCTGCACCTGTCCCTCAAGGGTCTGATTTGCTATTGGAATCTCTCATAGGTCTGCTTCATCCCATGGAACTGAAACTCGTTTTTCTTTTTATTTGCGTCCTCATACCGACTTCTTTCCGTCCTAACTAGTGACTCCCACCCACTGTTTCAGATATTTGCCTATGCTTTTTCTGTACTTGTGGTACATGGGTATATAGCCTGAGAAGGAGTCCCTTTTGCTTTCAGCTTTTCTCTAGTTAACACTACGAGGTTAGCAGAGAGGCTGGAGCTGCTGGATCAGAAAACTTCTTTTGCACACATCTAATAGGTATGGGTCTAGGATCCTGGCACTCCTGCCTATCTTACTCACATAAGGGCAACTGAGGCGAGAAAGGAAGGAACGGAACCAAAGTTCTACTGTCTTCCTGGGGTATCCAAAGATGTTGGAGTAGATGCCTCCCTCACTTATCGTGACATGCTTCATCATTGACGCCTATCCACACCCTGGTTGGGTTATGCCACTGTGAAAAGCAGCTAGTCTCCTGGGATCCCCAATGCTGCCCGGCGCAAAGTCACCTTTAATCCACTTTGGATTCACTATCTAAAATAACGAGGCAGGCGCTGGAAGCTGGAAGGCAAGAAAAAGGTTTATTACTCTTAGAGGAGTCCACGTCAACTGCTGACACCAGGATGTCTTCAGGGAGGTGTTCTACTGGCAATGCTTCTGACTCTTCCTTTTATACAGTTTTACACAATGTATTTGTTTCTTTTATCATGGTTACAAGCTTGGAGTCTCCGCCCGGGCAGGTTGTCACACAAGCCTGACGATTGTTTTATCAACATGGTTACACAAGCCCAACATTAACTCTCCTCCCACCCAGGTCAAAAACAGACAATTTAATTGCAGCTGGACCTTGCTTCAGGGTCTAAAACGAGTGAGACCGGCCAGATCTAAGAGTCCGTTCTGTTGATAAGAACAGGTCCCATTGTTGGCAAAAAACCAGTCTTGCTGTGTGTAGTGCAATAAACCATGTTTGCAAGAGTCTGTTTGGTATTTGTAACCCGTTTGTGCAGGGATGAGAGGAAAGACGAGTTTGAGGCAGCAGGTGATGTTGATGTTTGTCGTGGAAATAGTTTATAGCCCCCAGCACACATATCAGGTTTGGTCAGAGAGTCAGAAGGCTGCTAGAGGACAGGGTGAAATGAAGGTGACCAACAGAGTACAAAATGGCTGTGGTAAATCAGAATGACTGTAGTTTATGTGCACGTAGGAACTTTCATCAGACAAGATGGCGCAGAATGTTCATGATTGTGTTTTGTTCTTAACAGTCGCCCCTTTGAACATAACTAGCCATCTTGTCAGTCTATTTCGATCTCCATAATGTCCTGTATTTCTTGTTCATACATTACTCTCATTTTTGTTAACTGAGTGTCCATAGTCTTAGGGCGCAAGGCACTTATGCAAAGAGAACACAAAGGTGGTATACAGTGTACACCCAAACAGCAACCACATATTGCCAATACTGGGACCAAGAGAAACATTGATATTTTCCAACCCCAGTCCTTCAAGATGCCCCAAAGCCAACTTCCAATTGTCCAAGTCTCTGATCCTTGATGAATTTCTGAAGACAGTCTGTGGAGATGTTCGATTGCTTCATAGACAGAGGGTGAATTATCAGGGATGTATATGCAGCAACTGGCACCAATGATGCGACATGCTCCTCCACGATCCGCTAGTACCACGTCCAGGACCATGCGGTTTTGTAGGGCCACCAGACGGACCGCTTGAAGCTCGGCAGTGTTGTTGGTGAGGATGCCAGCTGTGACGTTCAGGGCGGTTTCTACCGCTTGAGACAGATGTCTGATGGCTCGGCTGTTTGCCATCGGACCCCAGCGGGACGAGCCCTTTTGCTGCGTCAACGAACTGTGATGCGGCAGAGTCTGCTTGATCAGTGTCTTTAGAACGCTTTTCTCGATGATGCTCTGCAGGGGCTGTGTAGGTCGGTGGCAAAACAAAGGCGATGTAGCACGTGCCCCCCAGTTTCTTGGGAGCCAGGTGTAGGCTTTGGTTCCACAGACAAAGTACATATTGGGTGATGCAACAAATGCTGGAGGATTGGCAGTGTTCAAAGTCCTTACAATGTTACAAGTGCTGTGACCCACATTCTTAGTCCCACGGCCTTCAATGCATACAAGGCCAGAGACGTTCACCACAGATAGGGCCACAGTCAGTGTTGCAGCAGTTCTTTTCTTCAGGTAGGAAAATGTGGCTCTGACAGGATTATTGAACACTTGTATTTCCACTCGTTCTTTGGAGGGGACATTCATTGGGAATGTCGTATTGGAGGTGTGAGGGCAAAAGGGAGCTGCTGTTCTTCCTGTTTGGTTTAGCCAGAACTCGTTGTAGAACTGAGCGATTGTCCCATCGGAAGTGGCATTGTCTTTGTAACTTTCTTGTAGGAGCATCATCCAGGCAAGGCAAGATCCATGAACAGAAAAGGGTGAAGGGATGAAAGGGATGGAATGTTCAGTGGCATGTGGTAGCAGCCCACAGACCCAACAGTTAGTGGCATTGGTGGCAAGATTGTGCTGGTGCAGCATCTGTACGAAAGAATTATTCCAGAATTCTTTGCGTCGTTCTCGGAGATGTGGCGGTAGTGATGCCAGGTAGTGTTCTTTCTTTGTGATTGGTTGCATGGTTGGTGACAATGTTCTGTATGCAGGTGCATTCTCTTCAATGATCCAGAGTGTGACCATTAGCAGGAGGCAGGTGAGAAATGCAGCTACAAGTGCAATTGTCTTTGTACTGTGCAGTTCAAAAGTCTTGGTGTCTTTGCGGTGGCTTTGCAGGTGTTCCGTTTCTTCCATCATCTTCGAGGAGCTCACCAACTGTTAGGACCACAGACTTTTGTCTGGTGTTTTTCCTGGTAGCGTCGTTTGGCTGTGCTACCGATCTGAGACTCTGACTCAGTTAGTGGCCTGGTTGTTGGAGCTCCCCCTTTTCGTCGATCTTAGGTTGTACCCTTCCTTGGATGGCACCGTGGGGTCGGGAAATTCAGACAGTTGGAGGGTGTCTTCTTGTGGGTAGCAACTCAGAGCTGGTCGGTCTTTTGCGAGTACTTCCTCTTGCACCTCCACCTCTTCACAGGTTGCCAGCGTTGGAGGGACTTTCTTGCAGTGGTGGGCGTGCAGCCAATTTTTTTCCTTCCACTCGGAGGGCAGTTCGAGTGGTGATCAAGACTTGCCAGGGGCCCGTCCACCTGGGCTCCAGATTCTTCGTTCTTTGGAAGTTGCGAACTAGGATGAAGTCCCCAGGCTTTATCACATGTCCTGGGCCCCTGGATATGTCAGGCAAGGCTTGCTGCACCTGTTGGTGGATAATTGTTAGCTCGTTTGTCAATTTATGCAGATAGTCTGACATTAATATGTTCGGGACATCGTTAATGGAGGTGGGTCTTGGTGCCGCCCAAATGTTCATAGGCCTGCCGAAGACCACTTCATACGGGGTCAGTCTGTGTTTGGTCGGGGTGGAGCGCATTGATAGCAATGCCAATGGAAGGGCGTCGGGCCATTTCAACCCGGTTGTGGCAACTATTTTGGCTAGCTTTAGTTTCAATGTTGCATTGTGTCTCTCTACCAGGCCCGCTGATTGGGGGTGGAAGACGGCATGGAATTTTTGTTTTACCCCCAACCCTTTCAGTATGTTCTGTATCACTTCGGCTACGAAGTGTGGGCCGTTGTCGCTCCATAAAATTCTGCAAAGGCCGTACCGGGGAAGAATTCTTTCAACAATACTTTTGCAGTGGCTATGGCAGTATTGTCGCGGGTGGGATATGCCTCCACCCATTTTCTAAAAGCGCACACAACCACCAGGACATATTTTAGACCATGGCATCTCTCTAGTTGGATGTAATCCATTTGAAGGACTTCAAAGGGGTGATCAGGGACTCAAACCCTCCCGTGGTACTACTGTCCCTTTCCCTGGGTTGTGTTGTAGGCATACTATACATTGTTGTACTAGGCGCTTTGCAGATTCTGTTATCTTGACATTATGCCATACTCTTGTGATTAGTTCAATCATGGGGGTGGAGCCTATGTGTGCTGGTAAATATGCCATGGTCAATATGGGGATGAGGTAGGCATTGGGTAACAGCCATTTATTTCCGTCTTTAGTTCTCCAGCAATTTTCCTCGTCTTTTAGTCCCACCTTTTCCCACTCGGTCAATTCGTCTTGTGTGCCTGTAGTCTGTATGTCCCTTACAGTGGTCCTAGCATCAGTCCATTGTTCAGCTTGTGACCTGGTCACATACATTCGTGTCATGGTTCTGTCTTCTGCTGTGGCTCGGGCAGTAACGTCTGCTAGCGCATTTCCCTGTCCAATGAGATCTGTCACTTTCCTATGTGCTTGGCATTTTATCACTGCTAGCTTTTTGGGGAGGAGGACTGCTTCCGTCAAGGCGGAGACTAAATCTCCATGCAGGATGGGTGTACCGTGTGAAGTCAGGAACCCTCTTTCTTTCCATAGAATCCCGAAATGGTGAACCACCCCGAAGGCGTATTGGCTGTCGGTGTATATGTTAACTGTCGTGCCATCTGCTAAAATACATGCTCGTGTGAGGGCAATGAGTTCTGCTGCCTGGGCGGAACGTTGGGCAATACGGGCTGTTTCTAGAATGGTTCGGGCTGTGGTGACAGCGTATGCAGCTGAGGTGGTGCCGTCGGGAGTTTGATGCATCGAACCATCCACCCATAGTTCTCCATCTGGCTCTAGAAAGGCGGTGTCTCTGAGGTCTACTCTACTTTTTGTTTGTTCATCGGTTAGTGTCACACAGTCGTGTAGTGGAGCCACGTTAGAATCGTTCTCGGGTAGGGGTAACTGTGTGGCTGGATTGAGGGTGGTGCATCGCTTTAGGGTAATGTGCGGTGCTAGCAGGGTCAACTCATATCCTGTCAGTCGGGCGCTAGTCAAGTGTTGGGTTTTGGTCTGGTTCAGTAGTGTGTCGACTGCATGGGGTACTAAAACAGTGACTGGATTGGAGAGCACTATTCCTTCGCTCTGGCGTATTGATACCGCGGCAGCTGCCACAGCGCGCAGGCACGCTGGCAGTGCTCTGGCTACTGGATCGAGGGTGGCAGAAAAATATGCACAAGGGCGTTGTTTGTGACCAATTGATTGTGTTAGGACAGACAATGCACATCCCTCCCTTTCGTGTGTGTAGAGGAAGAATGGTTTGGAGTAATCTGGGGTTCCTAGGACTGGTGCTGAGCAAAGGGTATTGCGTAGTTCTTTAAAGGAACAAAGCCGGGCATTGGGATTTCCAGTGTCCATATTTTTTGCAAAATGCACATTGATCCTGTCCTAGGTCTTGGCGTCCTACATATGATGTAGATGGATTGTTCCTAGGTGGCTGTACTCTAGGGGTATTCTGCTGGTTTCCTCCCCTATATAGCTCCCCTCCTGTATTCGCCCCCTGGAGTTGTGCTATCATTACCCTTTCCTTCAAGTCCTTCTTTTTCCTTTCTGTAGCCCTGTCATTTTCGTTTCTCTGATGCTCGTAATACTGGGCCATTTGGAGAATGGCCGTCAGTTTAGATGCTGCCCAACTACTTTCGCTGGCTTGTAGTTTCTGGGATACATCTGGCAGTAATCCTTTGACGTAGTTCTGCACAAATAAGTGGTGTCCGGTTGCGGTGGACATGTCTTGTCCACTGTAATCAGAGAACACAGTTTCAAATCTGGAGAAGTACTCTGAGACGTCCTCTTGTGGTTTCTGGCAGCATGCGGTTACTATGGACCAGTCTATCTTTTTCTCTGGGATCAGCGTTTTCACTTTCTGCACTATTTTGTCAGGGAGGTCTAATATTGCTTTAACTGGTTTTTGACCAGGGTTCCGCTGTATATCTAGTGTGTCGAGTTGTTCCCAGGTATGACCAAACAGTTCGGTATGGTTTACTTTCTTAACCTGTTTCCACACATCTGCTGGCAAACATAACCCGAAGAACAAGTCTATGTCGGCAAGTGTCATTATTGTTGATCCCAGAGCGGTACCTAGCTCGGCGTAAAGGCGGTGGGGTTCTTTCGTAAATCCGGCAAAGATTTACGGAAGGTCAGGATGTCCTGTCTGTCCCATGGCTGATACACCCAATTGTAGACCACCCTTCCTCTAGCGTCTTGATGGTTTATATCGTCATTAGTCCCTTGTCCTCTAGGAGGTACCCAGTAAGGGGCAGCTTCTTTTATTGGCATCATGCTATCTGTTTTTTCCACTGGGGGTCCTGCTACCTTAGTTGTCCTGTCCCTATCTATCTGTCCTTGTTCTATGAGGTGACGCAATACTTCTAGTGTGGATGAAAATAGTTCTGCAACATCGTTGTCGCCTTCATCTCCGATGTCTACCTTCCTGTAGAGAGCCACTAATCGCTCGGGCCCTACGTTTTGGTACTTCTCTTCATATGCAGTAAGGGTGTGGTAACAGAGACGTACAATAAAGTATCGTTTGCGGTTTTCAACATAGGAGTCGCATATGTCTGTTACGTGTTCTTCTGTTTCTTTCCTATCTATGAGGGTTTTAACTATTTTATCAATGCCTGCTCGCTCATTTTTACTTAATCGCGGGACCCTGGGCGCTCCTATTTCCTTGGTTCCTACCTCTACTACTGCCTCCTTTGATGAGGCATTTGGTGTGGGTGGCTCGGTGGGAGCAGAGGTGGTGGAGACTGAGGCGATCGTGCCATCTCCAGTTATACTTTGGGGGTCCTGGCGTTGTACTACGGGATGAGTAGGGGCATAAGGGGGTGCCATGTATATCATTGGGGGACCTAACAATAAATCATCATCTACCCCCTGTTTTGCTGGTAACTCGGGGTAAAGAGTTAAGGGCGTTCTAACAGGGCATTGACCTGATATTTTTGATTCCTGTTCCTTTTTATCGATTTCCTTTTCTTTTAGTTCTTCTTCTAACTTTTTACAGGCTTGGTAAGCTGATTTTCGCGTTTCTTTATCTTGTCTAGCTTCGTCTCTTTTCTTTCGTTGAGCTGCTTCTTTTCGCCATAAACCAAAACTATCAAACATGGCTGGTCTAGCTTTCTTTTTGTGGAGAGCTAATTCTAACGTTTCTATTTTTTCGGGATCGAAAGATCCCGTCAGTGGCCACTGATTTACCCGGTCCTTCCTAGTGTACTTATGCCATAGTTTGCTATAAGCTACGGTGGCTAATCCATATATTTTACGTACATGTCCTTGTTAGGGGTGCCTTCCGGCGGTGCCGGATGACTGACCTCTAACAAACGGTCCGGTCCAAAACAATCAAACAATCTAGAGAAAACAGGCATGACGTATTTAGCGGTCAAAATGAATATCTCAATTAATGTTAGACAAAAGTCTGCACTACCTGTCCTTCGCTGTCTGCAAAGAGAGAATATTCCTATTCTACGTTGTTTGCAAGCAGGGAATGTCTCAAATAACTCAAAAAGGAATACTAGTATTTCTATCAATCAATCAATTTAAGTCATGTTTTCTCACGACCTTACCCGGACCGTATGGACAGTTCTTCGTATTCCCCTTCCAGCGCCTGGTTGTCCTCTTACTCCAACAATCAATGCGGCGTTCCTGTAAGGCCCCAGTCAGGACCGCAGGTCACTCGAGAGAGGTCCGTTCGGAACCGGTGAAGTTCAGTCAATTGGCAGCCAGACGAGGGTCTCTTTCAGGCAGGTGCACTCCAATCATTTAGTCGTTCACTCCGTCGTTAGGACCTCTCTACTGGACCCACGTGTCTCTGATGGGCCCCCCGTTGGGTCGCCAATTTGTGAAAAGCAGCTAGTCTCCTGGGATCCCCAATGCTGCCCGGTGCAAAGTCACCTTTAATCCACTTTGGATTCACTATCTAAAATAACGAGGCAGGCGCTGGAAGCTGGAAGGCAAGAAAAAGGTTTATTACTCTTAGAGGAGACCACGTCAACTGCTGACACCAGGATGTCTTCAGGGAGGTGTTCTACTGGCAATGCTTCTGACTCTTCCTTTTATACAGTTTTACACAATGTATTTGTTTCTTTTATCATGGTTACAAGCTTGGAGTCTCCGCCCCGGGCAGGTTGTCACACAAGCCTGACATTGTTTTATCAACATGGTTACACAAGCCCAACATTAACTCTCCTCCCACCCAGGTCAAAAACAGACAATTTAATTGCAGCTGGACCTTGCTTCAGGGTCTAAAAACGAGTGAGACCGGCCAGATCTAAGAGTCCGTTCTGTTGATAAGAACAGGTCCCATTGTTGGCAAAAAACCAGTCTTGCTGTGTGTAGTGCAATAAACCATGTTTGCAAGAGTCTGTTTGGTATTTGTAACCCGTTTGTGCAGGGATGAGAGGAAAGTTTGAGGCAGCAGGTGATGTTGATGTTTGTCGTGGAAATAGTTTATAGCCCCCAGCACACATATCAGGTTTGGTCAGAGAGTCAGAAGGCTGCTAGAGGACAGGGTGAAATGAAGGTGACCAACAGAGTACAAAATGGCTGTGGTAAATCAGAATGTCTGTAGTTTATGTGCACGTAGGAACTTTCATCAGACAAGATGGCGCAGAATGTTCATGATTGTGTTTTGTTCTTAACACCACCAGGCCAGACTCAACCAGAGGAAAATCTCTGGGAGTTGTTAGATAAAATATAGACTGGATAATGCAGGAATCCAGAAAAGAGTGATGGGTAGTGAGTTTATTTTTTTGTAAAATACCTCACAGTATATCCCGAGACAGTTTCTATAGTGTTAGGATACTGGGGGTATGATTAAAAATAGAAACAAGAATATCATTGAGATTTACTACTCAATTATCCTTGAATAAAGAGTGCAGACATGTTTCGGCATGTGCAACGAGCCCCAACAGATTTGGGGGCTTCCTCTGGGCTATAATCGTATCCCTGCGTAAGGACAATTCCACATTCATTCCAGTTGGGTGTCAGAGGCCTAAAGCGCTCATCTGAATTTGTGATCATTCTGTGGATCATACCTGGAGACAGAGGAGAAGCAACAGGGTAAAAAATTATAGGGTAGTAAGACAATGAACTCTGTGATTACAAAAAAGTTATCCTGGTCACTTTTGAGTAGCATTAACGGTCCTAGTCTTTGTTTGGATATGGATAGTGTTAACACGTCTAGTCAACGGGCATTCTTGAAATATGGTAATTGACCAGGAAGAACTTTTTTGTAATCACAGGGTTAATTGTCTTACTATCCTGTAATTTTCTTTCCCTCGAATTAGAGATTGACTACAGGATGGCACCAGGCGTCAGATATGCATGATGCCAGAATAACCCATAACTAGGGTAAGGAGTGCGTGTGTGTATCCATCACTACTGGAAAATGCAGGTACTGTCCCCTTTTTAACACATTTTCTCTTTTTATGGTCACTTTTGGGAGGTGTGCATTGTTAGTAGTTTAAAAATACTGTAAACACCACTAGATTAACTAAAAACTATTTTTTAATATCACAGGACTATGTATTCCATAATAGGATATTACAGAACCACTAGCTTTAAAGGGTATTTAGAGGTTCATTATGGGTCTAGGGACACTAGATTGGGAGTGTCTCTGATAATGTGTTTCTTCTCCTTTGTCTCCAGGTATGATCCACAGACCGATCATAAATTCAGGTGAGAGCTTTAGGCCTCGTACACCCAACTGGAATGAATGTGTAATTGTCCTTACGCAGGGATATGATTCTAACTCTGAGGAAGGCTGCAGATCCATTGAGACTCGTTGCTTGGGCCGAAACATGTCGGCACTCTTTATTCAAGGATAATTGAGTACTAAATTTAATGGTTTCCTTGTTTCCATTATTAACTTTACCCCCAGTATCCTACCAATAAAGAAATTGTCTCTAGATATACTGTGAGGTATATTTTTTAAAACTCTCTACCCATCACTCTCTCTTGGATCCATGCATTATCCAGTCTATATTTTATCTAAGAACTCCCAGCGATTTTCTTCTGGTTGAGTCCGCCCTGGTGGCATTACCCAACCAGGGTGTGGATAGGCGCGAATAATGAAGCATGTCACGATAAGTGAGTGAGGCATATACACCAACTTCTTTGGATACCTCGAGAAGACAGTTTAGGTTTGGTTCCGCTCCTTCCTTTCTTGGCACTATTGCCCTTATGTAAGTGTTGTCTTCAGAGAGATCGCAACCGGACAACAATATCTCCCACTCTCTGAAAGTGAGACACACTCCTACCTATCTTCCCTATCCACGCTATTCTAGAGCCTGCTCACTTTATACAGTGTGGTGCATTCATGCATTTCTTTCAGTCACATCTGCCACATCTATATACTCACCGAGTATAAACCTGTCGTCCCCTTCCCAGGTGACAAATGTTCACATTTAAAACTCCCAGCAAAACAAACAAAGCAGCAGAAAATAATCATGTTTAGACTTAACATTTTTAATTTATCCACGCTAGCGCTGTCAGGCCTGATCAAGGAGTCAGTTGCTGGGCTGCGCTCCACCCCATTTCCCTGGAGAAACATCTGTCTTTTCTTTGACACCTGGATTTGTTGTGTGGAGTCCAGTCCAGCACTCTTCTGACCTCAGGCCGAGAGTAGGTGGTTCCCAACAAACGCCCCAAGTTCTGTAGAGTAAAAGTAGCCATGAGCATATGTAAAGTCTAAAACAAGTTTATTTTGCAAAAGAAGCCAAAATAGTGAGATTGCAGCACAGAGAGACAGAGCTTGGCCTCCCCAAGCAAATGAGCATCTAATGTTAGTTCCTCCCCAAATTTCCCCAACCATCTACATTTTCTTCAGAAAGGCAATTGAAGGAAGATATCTGTGACAGAAACAAAACATTTTAGATAGTGATGTTAACAGGTATGTGGCTTTCTATTTTTTTTTGTAAACAGACTTTATTGAGTTTTACAAAGGTTCCATGTTGTCATTATGCCACAAACTTATCATAAAGCAGAATTACAATCGACCAGCTGGGAACACAATTAAGGTAGTAATTAGCATACGGATTACCGTTTAGCTCATTACATTCAGCTGTCTCGATGTTCCCTCGCAGTTCCACATACATACTTGTATTCAGTCCCGATTGTAAACTCCCTTCCCACAACTACCGCCCACCCTCCCCTCCCCCAGGCACGTCACTTGCACTCAGGTCATTAATTTACAGTATTCCAGTGCTCCAGGCTGGGCATCAGAATTGACTGGGGTAACACTATAGGAGATCTCAACCAAACAGGGCGGCAGTATGTCATTCCTGTTAGCAAGCCTCCTGGTTCCAAGATTCGCTCAACTGTATGCAGCCTAGTCTATTTCTGCCGGGGGATCACCTATTGAGTCTTCTTCCTCAGTGTCCTCGGGTAATTTAAGCGCTACAACTAACGTTTCCCAAGCTCTTGCTGCTTCCAGCGCCCTCTCACTCCCTGTTCTTTTTGCTATCTGCAGCCTGATCACACCTTCACATTCAGCCCACTTAAGGAGTTCTGCTTTCCACCGTGCTATGCTTGGGCCGTGCTTCGCTTTCCAGTGCATGGTGGTGTCTCTTTTGGCTAGTAGGAGACCCATGTGTAAGAACTTACTCATGATTTTATTTTTGGATGTGTGAGGGAACCAGTGTAAAATGCAGTATTTCTGAGTCGGCTCTACTTTTCTGTCGGTGATGTCGGTCAGCAACGCCGTTACCTCCCCCCAAAAGCTTCTCAGGTACGGGCAGTCCCAGAACATATGCCTACAATCTGCTCCTTCTTTATTGCAGCGCGGGCAAGCCGCTGTTTGGGTCGGGAAATACTTATTGATCTTTTCCGGGGTGAGGTATGCTCTATGTAGGATATAAAAATGCACCAACTGGAATCTGGCATTCCTGGTGCTCTTCCAAGCTCTCTCTACTAATTCCCCCCAGGTTTTCTCTGGGATAGCCTCCTCAAGGTCAGCCTCCCACTTGAGTCTCAGTTCTGATAGGGGGAGTAACTTTTCCCACGTTATGCGCCTGTACAAGCACGTTACCGCCTTGAATGTACCTGCCGCAGAAACCACATATTGGCAGCTCAGTGACGTTTTTGGTTCGGTGAGACCCCCTCCCCCAGTGTTTCCGTATGGCCGCAGTGAGGGCTAAATACAGCAGGAAATCCCCCCTGGGCAAGTCATAGTGGGCTTGCAGGTCATTGAACGGGATCATGGCCTCCTCCTCGTATAGGTCTCCTATGTTAGCCAACCCTTGTCCCGCCCAGGCCGTCAGCCTCTGCCAGTTACCCCCATGTGGCAAGGCCATACACATAAGTAACGGGATTTCCAAGGCGTAAGGGCGTCTAATTTTGGCCCACCGCAAGTACCTGTTCCAGCACCGTCGTGCCGTGTCGAGTTCCGTGGTGAGGGTTGGGGTTCTAACAGGAAGCCGCAATATGATTTGGGATAACAGTCTTAAGGTCACAGAGTCTTCTCTCCGCTCTTCCTCCCCCCTGACACTGTTCGCCACCCATTGCGTGAGCCATTGAAATTGCGCCGCTAGATAGTAGGCCTAAAAGTCAGGCACCGCTAGCCCTCCCTTCTCTCTTGGTCACATGAGGACAGCAAGCGCCACCCTGCGTCTGCCATTACCCCATAAGAAACCCGTGACCATCGACCTGAGCTGGACAAAGTACTTCGTCGGAATCCAGACCGGTAAGGTCCCGAAGTAGTATAATAACCTTGGGAGGGTCACCATTTTAAGCAGAGCTACGCGGCCGGCCACAGATATCGGCAAGGAGCCCCAGAAGTCGAAGTTGCTTTTTGCTCCCCTTATGGCCTTCCATATATTACCCTCTAGTATGTCTTCCTGAGTGTGGTATATTTGTGTACCCAGGTATGGCAGGCACCTATCTTCCCATCTCACCCCCTCTGTTTCTTGCGGTCCTATTCTGCCCCCTCTTGCAGGGAACAGGCAAGACTTTGCCCAATTCACCTTTAGCCCTGCGACCCTGCTGAGGTCCTGTAGTAAGTCTTTCGCGCCCTTAAACGCCTCCCCCGAATCAGCCAGAAACAGCAAAAGGTCATCGGCATAGAGCGCAATGTGATGAATCTGCCCATGCACGTTGAGTCCCTGATAAGATCGCCCTGATCTGGCCCTCGCTGCTAGCGGCTCCATCGCCAGGGCAAACAGTAGGGGGGAAAGGGGACACCCCTGATGCGTTCCCCTTCCCACGCTGCAGGCGTCTGATATTAGCCCACCAGTCTTAACTCTGGCAGTGGAGTCGGCATACAGGAGATCCGTCCAGCTCACGAAATCATCTCCTAGCCCAAACTTCCGCATCACATGGAACAAGTAAGGCCATTCCAGGCTATCAAACGCCTTTTCTAAATCAACTGCGAAGATCGTCGCCATGTCTACTCTATAGGAGTCAGCCTCCAGCACTCACAAAAGACGCCGAATGTTAAGCGCTGTGTTTCTGGTGGAAATAAACCCGGACTGATCTTTATGTATCAGGGTGGTAATGTGGGGGAGCAAGCGAGTAGCCAAAATCCTACTCAGTATTTTGTAGTCTAAGTTAAGCATAGATAGTGAGCGATATGCTGTTTTATCCCATGGTGGCTTCCCCGGCTTGAGTAACGGTATGATGTTCGCCTCTCTAGTAGACACCGGTAGGTGGCCAACCCGTTTTGCATCATTGTACACCTTTACCAGCCTTGGAGCCAGCAAATCAATATATGCTAGGTAGAATTCAATTGGTAGGGCATCCGTGCCTGGTGTTTTATTTTGAGCCATGTTCTTAATAGCCCCCCTTACTTCTCCAATCTCGACTCCCCACCCTAGGGTATCTGCGATGTCCTCATCCAGAGCTGGTAGTTCCACGTCTCGTGAGAACTCATTCAAAGCCTCCTTCGCTGGATCCAGCTTACTCTGGTATAGTTCTATGTAATAAGCTAAGAACAAGTCATTGATGCCTTGCTGGTCATATCTCACTGCCCCATCCTGGTCCCTAAACTCCGGGATCACTGTACTTCTCCTGGCAGGGTTAGCCAACCAAGCCAGAAGAGCTCCCGACTTGTCCCTTTCCGAGTGAGCTCGGGTGACGTATTTTTTGTAATCAAAACAACAAAGGCGTTCTACTTGCACTGCCACTGCCTCTCTAGCCTCCAAGAGCTCCCTCTTCTTGTCCGGTTTCTCAGGCCTGGCTTTTTCTAGTGCTCTCAGGCACTGGTCATCCCTCTGTTTGTCCTGAAGTAGCACCTTCCTGTGCCCATCATCTCTGATATACAGCGCCCCCTAATGACTGCTTTACACGTGTCCCACTCCACTAATGAGGTCGCTGCAGTGTTAGCATTATCCTGGAAATAATTAACAATAGCTGTCCCTATTGCTTCATGAAACACTTGGTCCTCGAGGGCCTCAGGTCGCAAGCCCCAGGTGGGGATTTTGGGTCACGCGCGGGACCATTGTAAGCCTACAAGCTCAGGATTGTGGTCAGACAGCGTCCTAGTGAGGTATTCCCTGCTGCGAACCCCCTCATGGACATCGGGGGAGCACAGTATGGCATCTAATCTGACATGCAGTTCATGCAGGGCTGAGAAAAAGGAGTAATACCGGGTCGCAGGGTGTTGAGCCCTCCATGAATCTATCAATCCCCACTTCTGTTGCCATCTACAACATGCCTCTGCTAGTTTGTGTGCGGGTGCATCAGGGAGTGGAGGATGGGAACGGTCAAGGTTGACATCTGATGTGCAGTTAAAGTCGCCTCCCAGTAATACTGAACCCGTGAGTACAGACGCCAGTTTCCCAGAGAGGTGCGAAAAAAAGACTTGTTGGTTCGAGTTAGGCGCGTATATACTACCCAGTACGAGATCCCTGCCATCCAGTCTCCCCGAAACTACCACATATCTGCCTTCTGGGTCGATAATCTGTTTTGTGCACTGAAAAGGTACACCCGCCCTCACCCATATTAGGACTCCCCGTGCAAACGCGGAGCAAGTGGTATAAAATGCTTGACCCCTCCAGCGACGCTGCAATGATGCACCTTCTTTCGCTATTATGTGGGTTTCCTGAAGTAATGCAATCTGAATACCTCTGCAGACCAGATATGAGTGTATTTTATCATCGTCGTACCATTGAGTGCATCCCGCTCACATTCCACGAAATGCATTTTAAAACTAATGGGGATCCCATTACCTTAGGAAATTGCTGTACTCACTAAAAAAAAAAACCCTCGTGACACGCCTGGCCCCCTTAACATTTCCCAACCTAAAGAAAACCCCCAACTCCCCCTCCCCAGGACAGGTACCGGAGAACTAGTTCCCATCCAAACACTGCTTAAGCATACAAACATCCAATGGCGGTTGCAGGGGTGATCAACCTACAGTCGCGGACCCAAATTCCCGCAACGCCGCTTCCCCAGTAAATGCACCAAACATTTCACCCCGGACCAGCTATTTGCGGCCCTTATTAAGGTGGTAGATACAGCCGGTTCTTTGAGATCTCCTCCAGGCACAAGCATACGTCATGTCCCTCCTCAGCGCGAAGTGCTGCTTCATGTTCGTCACATAAGGTCGTCCGCAGTCTGGGTTGTGATCCTGGGCAAGTCCGTTTCCGAGTTGTCATTATCACTGTGATCCGGCGAAGTTTCTGATCTTCCGGTGTGCAGTCCGCTCTTGCTTGAAGTAGGGCTGGAACTTTTTTGGCTATGTGTCGCCACGGCCTGCAGTGCTTTACGGCGTTCTAGGCTGAGCTCTCTGGGCGATGGGGCTCTAGACCCAGTTTTATTGCTGTGAGGGCTCTGTTGCGGAGAGTTCAGAGAGGAAGTACGATGGTCCATTCGCCCCCGCGCGTCTAGCCACTCCCAAGCCTCTTGCGGTGTTAGGAAGAATCGAGTTCCCGCGGGGTCCGCCACTCTGAGTCTTGCAGGGAACAACATTGCGTAAGGCAATTGTAGTTGGCGTAGCTTTTTTCTTACAGCCAGGAAGGACGCTCTGTTCCGCTGGACCTCCCTTGTGAAGTCTGGAAAGATCATTATGGCACTATTGTCAATATGCAATCCCTGCTTTTGGCGAGCTGGCTGCAAGATGTAGTCTCTGTCTCTGAAATGTAAAAGACGTGCCACTATTGGCCTTGGCGGGGCCCCTGGTTTTGGGGGTCTTGCTGGAACCCTGGGAGCTCGTTCCAGTGTGTAGAAGGGTGACAACCCCTCCGGAGCTACTTCTGCTCGAATCCAGTCCTCTAAGAAGCGCACCATATCCGCCCCTTCTGTTTTTTCCGGCACTCCGATGACGCGAATGTTATTTCTGCGGGACCTGCCCTCACTGTCTTTGGCCTGCATTTCCAACACTTTTATTTTAGCTTCCAGGTCCGTGAGTAACCTCTGTATCCCATGCACCGTCTCCGGGAGGCCACCCAGTTCTTTCTCATTAGTTGACACCCTTTCCTTGAGCTTTCGATGGTCATCTTTTAGTAGGCTTAAGTCCGTACCTATCGCGTCAATTTTTCCTTCCAGCACTTCTCTGGAGGCGGTGAACACTTTCATGATGTCGGACAGCGTGGGTTTCCTGGTAGTTGAATCTTTGCCCAGTTCCAGCACTTCTTCCTCATCGTCTGTCTGGGTACCAGGGGCGTCTACACTAAGGACGTTAAACCCTCTCTTCTTTTGTGTTCTCCCCATAGTTTTGGTCAATGATTGAGGTCTCCTTGCCAATACCAGGTGCGTTCTGCAATGCTGGGGGCCGTTTCGTTTAGGTATAACTGGGTCCCCTTATACTACTGCCAGGTCTCAACGATCCAGTGGGGTGCCCCCAGCTACCAAGTCACCATGTTTGAATGCCTGCTCACCCCAGTAGTGCTGCATACGCTGCGACGCTGGACTGCTGATGTCTTTCTGGGGGTAGTGTGCACTGTTGCTGGCTCTTGGGTTTGGATCTACCCTCTATATGTGGATCTGCCACTCTCACTCCTGTAAAGCTCCTCTGGCTCCGCGAGGCGAGGTAGCGCCAATTTTCAGACTCACTGACACGCTGTGTGCCGCTGCGGCCCAACTCCCCAGCAACTGGAAGACCGGCACCAGATTATGTCGCCTGGTGCCTCCGTGTGTATCTCCCTAGTACGCCGATGGTTCCCTGTTTCAGGGTGCGAGGGGTAGGTCACTGGCGAAATTAGTGTCTCACGCCCAACATCACCCGGCGTCCCCCTTAGGGCAAGGTGAACTTCTACTGACGCCGTCCGCTGCCTAGTGATCTGAGTTTGCTTGTGTTGGGC
This sequence comes from Calotriton arnoldi, assembly GCA_963921515.1. Lineage (NCBI taxonomy): Eukaryota > Metazoa > Chordata > Amphibia > Caudata > Salamandridae > Calotriton > Calotriton arnoldi. Next base: position 241,904 of record CAWUFW010002673.1, on the reverse strand, counting down.
CGTCTTCTATGTGGGCGTCCACCCGGGCTTCCCGTCAGGGGCCTGCACGCTTGCAGCAGTAGATTTCAGGGGATCCCTCTGGGGTAGCTCAGGCCCCCCCCAAACATCGTCAGTCTTGCCAGCCACCTGCCAACACTCACAGCGTCCCAGGTTCTTTCACGAGGCATGTAGCGCTTCTCCGCCAAGACTCTCCGCCTCAGTCGCTGCAACTCTATATGCCTCCCTGTGACGTGGCGACCGTCGTGCTGTCAGGCCGCTGCTCTGGAGGAGACCCAGTACAATAATTGAGGGCTATTTTCTATCGCTATCAGCTCTTCACGCTCTCAGGGCTCCTCTGCACCCCTTTAGTGCCCAGTGCTCTCTCGGGGGTCAAAGCAATCATCTCCAGCAGGGACCGTCCCTCAGCTGACGGTCTGTTCCGGCAATGCTGGGCCCTCTCCTGCGCGGGCACCCTCCTGACTTCTCTCCCAGGGACCTCCTGACTTCGACTGCAGGGTTCAGGTGAGTCTTCACAGGCAGCCCAGGCACTTCACATGCGTCGCTGCACTCCCCAGTCTCTCACCGCTACTTACAGTGCTCCAGGCCCCTTCAAGAAACCAGTTGTGCTCCGCCGCTGAGTCTCGCCTACCCACCGTGGCAGCCACCCTAGGTCCTCTGTGGCGTGGGCACCATTTTGCGGCCACTCCCGCTATATCGTGCGCGCCTCACAGCAGTCGTGCGGACTTCTATTTTCCTCAGCACCCTCGCCTCATCTGCCGCGCCCCAAGACTCTCTGCTGGACGGGATGGGTTCCGCTGCTGGGCACTGCCACTTCGTCGGCGATTCGCGTCGGTTACTCAGTGTCTTTCACGGCATGGGCGCCATCTTGCTGCCGTCTCCGCCAAGCCTGCTAGCTCCGATTTTGGCTCATTCAGCATCGTTGCAGGTAATTCGGAGCTCACCTCTACTCGCATGCATTACCAGGTGCCCCCCGGTCTATAAATCTGCACCCCCAGCCGTGTCCGGGGTACAGGATAGTTGATTAAGGGGAAGCAGCGGTCGGAGCTCCTCAGCTCGCGTCCGTTCCCATCGGCTGCAGGCCACCCCCCCCCCCCAGGTATGTGGCTTTCTAGTGAGAAGATTGCAAACATCTTGAGAAAAGATGCAATAAAGAAGATCTCAGCCACTAGCTTGATTGAGAAATCTCACTTTGCTGTGCCAGGCATGATCAATGAGGCCAGCACGTCAGAGGAGAGAGAACCCAAACCTCTTCATTTAACATCGGCATGAAAATTGACTGCACGTTAAACAACGAAACATTAGTTTGTTGTGGCATATTACAACATAACATGCATGAATTCACATGGGAGTACAAGTCAGTAAGAGTGAATGACAGTAAGTGAATGTAAGTGAGTGTGGCTGAATGAGTAAGAGAAGAGTGAGAATGAGAGTGGGTGTGACAGATTTAGAAAGAGTGTGAGTGAGTGCATGTAAGTGAGCATGAGTGAGTAAGAATGTGGTGCTATGCTTGCAAGTCTGCCATTGGCCCTGGCATACTGAAGGTAAATTCTGGGTTACAGAGGCACCCATAAAAACTTCTGGCACTGGTATTCTCGAGGTCATTCTTAGCATAATGGGCACTTGTTCTGACATACTAGAGGTTCGATTGGCAAATGGGACATCCATGGCAAAATGCTGGCACCGGCATATTGGAGTTGAGTCTTGGCATAAATGGTCCCTGTAGCAAAATATTGACGCTGGCAAAGTATATGCAGTTCTTGGCATATGGGACACCCCTGCAAAAATACTGGTGCTGACTTACTGAAGGAAATTCCTGGCATATGTGGCAAATGTGGTACAATGCTGATACCAACGTCCCAGAGGTAGTTCTAGGCATTTGGGAGGACAACAGTGGCATATGGGAGGGGGCATCTATGGAAAAATGCTGGCCCTGACCTACTAGAGGTATTGGTTGACATAAGGGTCACCCATGGTCGATGAACGCCATCAATGGCAAACATCTGGCACTGTCATATTGATTGTAAGTTGTGGCATTGTGGGGCATCCATAGCATAAGTGGGGCTTCCATTATAAAATGCTGACCTTGACACAATGGAGCTATTTTTTGACATTTAAAGACACCCATAGCATATTTTGAAACAAATGGGGTCAATTCCTGGGGAGCATCATTCTTTATTGACTTGATACACCATGAAACGACTTGAATATTTAGTGACTGCACTTTCAGAGCCTATGGCTCTTAGCAGATTTATGTGAAAATCGTGCTTTAAAATACCAATTTCTCAGGATAAGAATCCCCTGAATTTCCCTCCTGTCGCCTCCAACTCCCCTAAAAGAAGTGTACAATCTCAACTCATACCCACTCGCCTCATGCTTCATTGTTTTACTCAGTTTCACAACTCTTTAATAATGCCAGGCCCATTTGGAAATATGTAATTATTGCCAAGCACTACTATTGTTTATTACAGCATGGTTCACATATTAAGGGTCAGCTAATTTGCAGGAGGAGGTGGAGCTGTTCCTCCGACATGGTTACTAGCCTGTTTGGAGACCACCAGCGAGATAGAGTCAAATTGCCCTTCAGCATGAACATTTGCCACTTGCCTGGGTGAGGTGTGAGATAGAGTCAAAATGCCTCTTTCCCTTACTGCGTTAGAAGCTTTATTTTCTGGCTAGAACCTCAGTCTTTTTTAAAATATTTTTTAACCTCTTTGCAATATAGATTTAGAACAATTCCTCCATTGCTCAGTGATTATCTGATTAATTCAATTAGATGTATTTCTCTCGGTTCGTTCTATACACTTATAAATATACCTATACGTTTTTAGTCTGTGTTGGCCCTTCCAGAAGGAGTGTGCATTCAGCCACCTCCTCTTTGAGCCTTTGAATCAGATCCAAACGTATATGCCTTGTCTGGAGCAGACATGGCCAGGGTCGGTCAATAAGGCTGCAATTGCATTGAGGGTGAAAGCTCAGGGTGCTTCGCTGCCAGGTGTGTGCATGGCTTGTCCTTTGACCCCCTCTTCTATGTCTCTCCTCCATTGAATGCTAGACTTAGGTGACTCAAGGTAAATGAAATTGAGTACTTTCTGTTTTGTGTCTACGGTTACAAGTGTTTAAATTGGTTGTGAATAATGACTAGGATATATCACAAGTCTTAAGAGTGTCTGTATAGTGAGATTGAGGCTCACTGGGTATATTTTGAAATAAATAAGGACTTGAAATAGAAAACATTAAGAGGTATTATCTCAATTACTTAGTGAAATTCACAATACTCCGATTAATAATCCTTGTAATAGTGTTCACTATCTTTCTGCCCACCGAGTAGTACCGCTTTAACTCCAAAGTCTGCGATTGATACTAATATATGGAGCGAGCTGGGAAGCAGCAGTTCTATATAGGGGAGAAGAGTTCTGAATGTGATTTTTTACATTCTGGTGCCGTTGGGTGGTAAATAAGAATTGGCACTATTAAGTGGGTAAGGAGGTAAAATAAATTTTGAGCGTGTTAAACATTGATCATGGTTTTTAAATCATCAGCAAAGAACTGTTTAGTATTTTGTGAGTGTGGGAGGAAAGGAAAGATGTTCACAATTTCACTGCCTCCCACTCAGTGCATATAAATACAATACGAATGCATTGGCACACTAAGCATGTTAGCTCCCTACTTGAATTTTATTATAAGTGCTTGCACTTTGGTTCTTGCGAATAATCTGAGAAACAGTGTTCAGACAACCCACATAAAGCGGAATTAAATCCTCTGTGTCAAGTTGAACTTTGATGTGATAGAGAATGACAGCAAAAAAGCAAACACTCAACACTATTGAAAACGTGAGGGTTATTTAGAATCTTGACAGATATTTCATTTTCAGAATGTAAAATCTAAACGTGCCCATGTGAATTGATATTAGTATGGATGAGTAAATGCATGGGCACAGAACAATATGTTGCACTAAAGTACAGACTTGGGGCCTTATTTAGAGGTTAGCGGATAGGGTACCCCATCATAGCCATGGAAGATGTCCAGTCCACCGCGTTACAAGTTCTCTATAGCCTAAGGCACTTGTATTAGGGTGGATGGGATGTCCGCCATGTTTTGGCTCAGTATCCTGTCTGCCAAACTCTAAATAAGGCTTTTAGAAATGTGAGGGAGGTTTCATTGGAGGACCTGTGGGGTAGAGGTCTCATGTAGACAAAGGTGGCAGTCTTGGCAGTAGATGCAGTAGACCTGTCCCTGCATCTGTGAAAATTGTACTGGCAATGAATGAAGGGGTGCTCCACAAAGAGGGCTGTGGCAGCACACTATCCAGACTACAGCTCTCACTACGATGAAGAGCACTGTGATGGTGGAATATATGGAGAGCTCCTTTACAAGATGAGAAAGGCTTGGTGGCGTTTCATGTTTAGCTGGTCTCCGAGCTTGGCCCAGGCAAGATTCCCACTCTGAATTAGAGCTCCCCAACGCGTCCTGGGTGTTGCCTGCCAGGGAGGAAAGCAGGACTGAATTCCAGCCCAGGAGACGTGAGTTTAATCACTGCTGATGTGAGCAGTGCAGCCCAGGAAGAGGCCAAGCCCACTCACCATCATGTTGAGGGGCATGCTGAACATCTCAGCATCCTGTCCTGCAGTGTTGAGAGCAGAACATGCTCACAGGCATGAGAGGGGCCTACTTACTGCGGGTGGCGAGGAGATCGCACCACCCCAACTGCAGTACCCAGGTGGCTGCAACCAAACTCACTACAAGACTCTAATAATGCCCTTATAAACTGACAGAACACATGGAGCACCTTTTCAAGTCACTGGCGGGGCACTAGCCACTACTCTATGAGGGAGGCACCTCACACATGGGCTAGGGCTCTGGGTGAAACCAAATATCTCCCTTCTGCTAGGATCACTTAACCCTACACAGGGCATATGAAATTTGCGCCTCTCATGTACAGCCATGGTTCTGAGGTTTTGAAGGTAGGCAAGACTGAGGAAACAAAACAAAGCTCTGGGAAAAGCGACCCTGCCTTTGGCACAGACAGGAGAACAGTACTCCTTGTCAGCGATACCTCTCTAAGGGAAAACAAAGCATGAACATGTTTATAGCAAGCTTATCAGCAAATATATAACAAAGCAGTCGCTTGTGCCCATGGAATGTCACCTCTTTCTCCTGCTAGTCAATTGTTATTTACAGAGTCACTCACAGTATTGAGACAAACCCCGATACAGTCACAAAAGCAAGAAAGTCAGAGGTCAACATGGACTCCATCATAAAAGAACATGCAAATATCAGTCAGTCATTAGCAAAGTTTGACTCCACTGGAGCTGAGCTATCTACCGAACTAAGGGGCATATTAGCAAGGGCCTTATCACCGCTTTAGCGGCACTTTTTGCCGCCAAAGCGGCGATTTTTTTAGCGCCCTATCAGTAAGCTGTCGCTAACAGGCGTTAGCGACAGCTTTCTGGCGATAGCGGCTCGTTTTCCCATCGCCTTGCATGCCAGCGATAAATATCGCTAATGACATGCAAGGTAGGCGTTCCCAACTAAAAGCGACTGAAAACAGTCGCTAACACAACTTCTCCCTATTAGCAACGCAGGCGAAGCGATAAAAATTTGCGCTAAGCGCGAATATCGCTAGAATTTAACACCTGCTAAAAACATGACTTACCTGTTTGTAGAATAGGAGGTGGATTGTCAGCCTAAGTTCACCATGGCGTTAATGCGTGAATATCGCTGGTTTTCCAGCGATATTCACGCATTTCGCCGCTATCGCTGGATATTTTATCGCATTGGAGATAAACCTTGCTAATAGCATGTTATCTCCGCGATAATATCCAGCGATAGGCGGCGTTAAGAAAATGCACGCTAAGCGCGGTTAGCGATAATTTTTGCTTGTTGTTGCTAATATGCCCCCCAGATCAGTTCCCTTCGATATGCCCTCCTTCAACTCCAGCAGGGCCGGCTTTAGCGCTGGTGGCGCCCGGTTCGACAAAGTTTGTTGGCGTCCCCCAATGACCTCCTTCCACACGGATTCCCTCACTAGTGCCCTTTAACAGTGCCCCTCAAGTCTCCATAACCACTCTCATTCTAAAGCAATTCTTTTGTTTTATAGCACCACTCATACCACTGTAAGGTGTCAGAGCACTTTACATCACATACACATTACACAGAGACAATGAATTATACGTGTGTAAATCAGTGTATAGAAAATGTTACATAAGATAGAGGACTGAAAGGTGCAGGAGTCACATGTCATCCACACTAGTAAACAGTATAGTTTAAGAGTACTTGGTCTGAAAAAGCACAAACTCAGAATTTAAAACATAACACCATGGTTGAGGGTTGGCTTTACTAATGAGTATTGAACCCTTTTGCAACATTAGGATAATGAAAGACTGGGGGAAAACATCATAACGCTCTAATCTATGCCTTGCAGTTTGCATGCAGCTCTTTGATGATAGTTAATAGCTCGCTGTTGTATATTAGGATTTAAACTTATAAACTGCAAGTAACAAAAGGGCCTCTCTGACCGAAACAGTAACACACTAACCTATTTACATTGTATGCACTTTGTGATCTACATGGTACCCGTTCTTTGCGGCAGACATATTAACACTCTATCTACTTTATGATGAGTCAAAACTGCCACTACACAAAACTCTGATCTCTCTGCAGCAGGTCCATCAATCACCAGAGTTATCTTGACATTTTTATAATTGCCTGAAAATTGCTGGAGGCAAGGAACGCAGCAGTAGGTGCTTTTAAAACCATATTGTACTTGAAAACATGCCCTTCCACCCCAAAGTCAGCACCCGGTGCAGTGGCACCGATCACACCGCCCTAGAACCGGCCCTTAACTCCATCATGTATGCCAGAGTCTATGAGAAGCAGAGGGCTGTCTAGACTCAATGCCAGACTGGGATCGGGAGATATCATTTTCAACAAAAAAAAGTCACAGAACTAGAAGACTGGACACAAGCTGTGAGAAGCTGGCCTGGTATATGATGTACACTTGTGTAAGTGGACACCCTGCACCAGTCCAGACAACCGTTATGGTAATTTAGGAGGTATTAGACAACCATAGAAAGCTCTCTAAGTGGTAGCTGTAGACAGCAGCCTTCAGGCTTAGCCCAGAAGGAGTGTAAAGCAGCTTGTTTTACCAGAACATAATCTTATATGTATAGATTAAGTGAAAAAGAACCACACAAGGTATTTATAAAAATATGTATTTATTATATAATACTCTCTAACACATGCAAATATCTCTTACCCAGAGATATGCACAATGCATACAATACTTTGCATAGAAATCAAGAAAATAGCACGAAATACACAGTGGGCCCCAGGGGGGGACCACACTATATACTGAGAAAGTGGTATAAGAACCACGACTCGGATCAAGACAATGTCGAGAGGACGTAGAAGCGCTGGGGACCCAAGAAACCACCCAAGGGGAGTTACTAGGAGCCCCACAGAGAGCGTGTGCAGTGTGGGAACACGACCGCGTGCTCCGTACAAATCAACGTGTAAGTCGCGGTTGGAGTTTTAAAGAAAAAGGACCCTTCCCAGTGGACCCTGTAGAAACCCCATGGAAGACAGAAGGTTAGAGAGCCACCCCAACCGTGGATAACCTAGAACCTACGTTACCTACACCAGGGAAGCCGGGTCCATAGGTGTGAAGTGGTATTGGAAGCCGCAATTGAACCGAATGGAGGACTTCAGGAAAGTGCCGCTGCTGAAGAAGAAGAAAGTGTCCTGTGGAATCCAAAGGTGGATTCTAGTTGAGAGGTACCTGCAAGCAGAGGGTACAGAGTCTATGTCACTCAGGGGTGACCAGGAGATCTGGAAGACGAATGCCCACCAATGTCGGGAGTTGCAGGGGAGTTGAAGAGGACCTTGACTCTGCAGCTGTGAGGACCAGGCGACGCTGAGGAAGACCAGGAGCCGTGCACGAGCCGTCCCATGTCGGATGTAGAGTGCTGAGGGGTCGGTGTCCAGCGGGAGCACCAACAAGCCTTGGCAAATGCAACCCACGGAGAAGTCGAAGAAGGTGCAATGTCGGGACCAGCAAGGTCCAGGGGACTCACCACAAGCAGGGGAGTTGGGGCAGTCAGACTAATCAATAACAGCTTAGCACCAGGCAAAAAGTGGGGGTAACCATAAAAGCAGATCCTACTTTCCTACACAAGCTGACAATATATGGGACTGACCTTTTCTGAACCATTAGAAATGCAAAGGCGCTTCGCATTAGAACTTCACAAGCAAAGGAAAGGGGCGGACCTCGCCCCATCTTCTGCTCCCTTCAACATCAACACGTCAGGCATATATTGGCTGCTGTAATAAAGAAACAAGGCCTTTTTACATGGATGGACATGCAATATACATTTCAACAGACTTCTCATTGGAGACAAATGTGGAAAGGTGACAGTTCCTGGCTCTGTGTTCTCGCTGCTATAAATCTGAAATAAAGTTTGGAGCATTGGAGTCAGCCACAATGAGCTAGATTTACTGCACTCAACTGATATATATGCAGCCCCGGCACCAGCCACATCGCTGAGCATTGCAAGACCAGGCCAGATGTGACAAGCACATGCACCAGAAACCCACAGGAATGCATCCTTACTGCAAATCAGATTGGCACAGTCTGAACAAGAATGTAGAGAAGCTACATGGAAATAGAGATACATTGAGATCGTATGTGATGGATCCACTGGGAAAGCAAACAAGGGCTAGCTGGCTTCTGCCTCAACTCAAAGACTACGTACTGTAAATGTTCTTGAAGTTACGTGAATGCAATTTTCATATTCTATACCCTTCATAGCATATTTGTCTAAAATACAGACTATGCTATTCACGAACGAAAGTGGTTTTGGTGGATTCTACATGGGTATTATGACCTGCTCACAGAAGTTTGGGTGAACAGTTACATTACGTTTTTAGGTCGAGCCTATAGCGTCCGCCCGCATGTGCTGCTCGCTCTGCGAAGCATGCAGTAATGGAGTATGGAGTGGAAGCTCCGCCCACTCTCCGCCCATGGTTTTAATTGGTTCGTGTCATTGTCTTTCGTAAATGCTGCCTTCTGATTGATTATGAGGCTTGTTAGTCCCTCCTTATTATGGCCATGTCGTCATTTGTACCCTCCCATGGCTACTGGCCCCTTTACTTCAAGTGTTACACGGTACGGTACGTGTTATTCAGACTGTGAGCACTACTTTGTCCGTGCCTTTTGCCCCCTTCTCCCCCTCCCCCCGCCCACACTCCCGTTGTCCGTGCCCCCCCTCCCGTTGTCCGTGATGCAATGCAATAGGTCTCGCGTAAATGCGAGTCCTATTGCATTGCAAATGCTTGTTTTAATATGAAGACACTTTATCATATTTGTAAGTGATATTTATTGCATGATTTCAATGCCATATATTTTCAGGGTTTAACTCGTGCATGAGCTGTTCGAGGGAGCCAGACCCGCTTGGCTCTCCTTGTTAATTTGTTGGCTCGTCCACCTCTAATGTAGAGTAACTGATTTGTTTGTGGACACGCGCAGGTCAAGAAAAGGCAGCCCCAAGAGTTCTCTCTCGTGTGTAAGACAGATGTCGCTGTTTGCTTGTTTCCCCTTCCTCCCATCTAGCACGAGAGGCAGCAGGGCTTGGGGTGTTGTTTCCGGCCGAGGCCTTCTCAGTGCAACACGCGGGTCTGTTTTCACTTCCTGATTCAGTAGCAGGCAGGCAGCGTGTGGCTGTACAGGAGAACCGAGGCTGGCGTAGGTGTGTTTCCATTTCTTTCAAAGGGAGAAGGCGGTCAGGGATAGAATACAACGGCGGGGTAAAGGCAGGCGATGTAACGGCATCAGAGAAGATAGCGGACACAGTCAGCGCCTTACTGCGTTTTAAATCAACAGGTGTCATAGGGGAATTACTATATTACAGGAACTAGCTTTGGTGTCAGGCGAGCATCTTTGGAGGTATAAAATATCTAAGTGGATGATCACATCTACGGGTAGGGACAGTTAGTCCTCATGCGAGAGAAGACCTTCCATGGGGAGGTAAAGTTGTGTACCCGGAGCTGGAGGAAGACGATGGTGGTAGACCGAAGACCACCTGGATGGTATGAACCAAGGATGATCATCACTCTGAGGGCAGAAAGTGGAAAGATATAGGATAAAAAAAACGGGCAGGACACATGGTGTTCTTTTGTATTTGTACCTTTGATTGAACTGAACCAAAACTACAAATCCCAGAATCCCATGTCTTATTGACTAAAAATGCAGGCCATGAAACAAGCTACACTGATGGCACTGTCATCTCATCCTTGAGGAGATAGGATCAGCTGAGCAGTGTTTTTGGGACTAACAGCACTACCCGATTAACTGCAACAGTACAGGAAGAAAACGTGTTTTAACAGCTGAGAGCAATGAATTTGAACACTACTAGAGGGACAAAGTTGGAAAGTATATAAAATGCACTTTTATTTATCCAGTAAGCAACCAATGAGACAGCACACAGCAGAGATGTAGTCGAAGATTTCCTATATGTACTTCCTAGTAATATGTTCCATCCTTCCACAATTTCATCATTTCCACCTGTCATTGCCACACTGAGAGTGACGCGTGGCATGCCATATCCCCACACAGGTTATACAATGTAGTGTTAGGTTACCAGTAGCTTATGGCGGACGTTTTGTTATGTTCTGCTGTGTAGGCGACGGTCTCTTTTTTGTGGTTATTTAAACTGTTTGCATATTGAAATTAGGAATATGTCCCAGTTATAAACTGAGCTGTCAATACCACGTGTGTTCAGATTTGCACATTAGAAGCAGAGGTGAGGCTGCCAACTTTCAGTGTGCACTGTGTGTCAGACAATGCCGTTGAGTCGTTAACTACCGGGCGTTAACAGCAAAAAACAGCAATTTAACATATATCTGCTGCGGCTCTTGCACGCTTTCATTCCCCTCCAGAACTCTCAGCAAAGCACAGGGCGTCCAGAAGCCCTTTTCGCTTACAGCGAGAACACAGCACTATATGCCAATACTTCATGTGGTGATTAGCATATTACATGTGCGGAAATGGATTGCACAATGTGGAAAATGCTGTTTTATTGAAATGTGCACTCCGTGGTTAAAAGGAGCCTATCCATCCTTCGGCGCCTCCGTCTGTCTACATATACCTGTCTATCTACCTATTTTACAGTATATTCTTCTGTCGGTCTATCGATCTGCCTGTCTAGTGATGTACCTGCTATCGGTCTCTGCCTTTCTGTCGGTCGGTTTATTCATCTAGGTATTATTTCATACCCGCTCTCTCCTCCACCAAATATTAGATCACCATTGCAACAACAACTTGACAAAAAAATACAGTTGAACGATTTGGTAGCTTTAAATCCCCGATGCCACAGTTCACCTTAATCAAGATTTTGACAAAGGGAAGCCTGTAAACAGTGCTTTATTGAGTTTTTAACGACCAATAACACTGGTGAATATCACAGCTACACAGCAGGATACCCATCACTACTTCTTGTCATGCACATTGTGGGGTGCGAGGGCTGCTCATCTGAGTTTATACATGAAAGGGAAGGCAACCAAGAAGACGAAGGGGGGACTGGGACCAGGAGGGAAATGTAATGCTGCAGGTTGATTGCCTGCTGATGGGAGTACAGACAGACACGCCGCGTGGAAAGCATTCGGAAATCAGTACTTGCTAATAACATTTCATAAACTGTACTTTCAATTCTCATTAGGGTACGGATATATCCTCTTCCCCAACAATAAAATACAGTAAAACAACTGTGCATCACTCTGCAAATGCTGACTGTGAACATCCGACAATTGTGTGAGTTATTGTTTTCACTGAACCCAAATAAAAAATGTCTCTGAGGTTTGCCCAAAACCCTGGAAATCCGCTGTCCCAGAGGTCTCTCATTTACAAGAGTTTGAGCTATTGGCATTGTAAATGACAATGCCTTTTATTTATGTGTTAATTATCAAAACACATAAATAAAAGGCACTGTAATTTTCAATGCCAGTAGCTTAAACTCTCGCAAATGCGATACCTATTGCATTGCAAATGCTTGTTTAATCCTGTTATCCTGATGATGGAGGTGACGAAATAGTTGCTCTGACTCAATCCACAGGTTGGTACTATACCCTTTTCTCACTGGGCAGGGCATGACCTCCATGATCGACAATTTCATGGCCCAGGGCTCCATGCTCCCGAGCATACATATGGTGGTGTCACATTTTGTCAGGTGAGTGCCAGACACGGTCTCTCTGGCATTGGAATTTCAACTGAGAGAACCCCCTCTGCCTTTTGGTGCAAGAAGGCAATGCAATGAGGATCGCCAAGAGAGAAGGGACAACTGAGGGGGCAAAAGAGGAATATCTGGCCGACACTGTAGATTCTAGTGGATCTGCGCAAATACTCTGGAGGACTGGACCGGTAAAGCCACTCGGCAGGTTAAAGTAGTGAATGTCTCGCATTAGCTAAGAGAGCTGTGGAGCAGAGACGCTCTCAGCTTGGCAGGGTAGTCCGTGATCGGAGGTCACAAACCGGCGCAACGCCGTCCACAAAACACAAACTCATAATTACAAAGATGTCCTTCTAATCTATACAATATATACACAGGTGGCGGAATAGACCCTTAGTGAATTAAAACAGAGGCAGCACGAGACATGCCAAAAAGACAGGCATGCGAATCAGAGATTACAGGTTGTAGTGAGCCACCCGGCCACTGCCAAACAATGTATCCACTTCAGCCTCCCGGCCCGGGCGCGGACCGGAGGCTATAAATAAAAGGGGTGACAACCGCTCGTGGTTGTCGTCACCGACCACAGCAACTACTTGTGTGTGTTTCATTATTGTCCTAGTCTAGGCCCCCATCTACAGCCATCACCCTTTGCCCTTCCCTATACTTGCCCCTCTACACAGGTGACGGATTAAAGTTACTGACACACCACAACAACAAAAAAACAGAACAATTTGCCTCATTCTACAAAACCTTACATGCCTTGGATTACAGAGGCACAACTGAGTTGCAAGATGAGTTCTTGAGACATATTCACCAACTAGCAGATTCCATCTCTGTGCTACCCACGTGCCAAGCCCCAGGAGAAGACAGGTTTCCGGGTAAGTTCTTCAAAACATGAACAGTGTCATTAGTCCCTCTTCTTAATGCGATATTCAAGGAGGCGGAGGAGATGGGATGCCTGGGACCCCTCTAGAATAAGGCAATAATTTCCCTAGTTCTTAAAGCCGACCATGTTACAGTGGAATGTGCCAGCTATCATCAATTTCTCCCATCAATGTTGATGTGAAGGTGTTGTCGAACATTTTAGACACCAGACCGTGTAAAATGATACCCTCCTTGATCCATGAGCCACAGATGGGAATCTTGCCTCAGAGCTCCTAGAGGAACCATATGAGGACCTCCTTGTATCTCCTCTGGAATGCTCGGGACTTTGAAACCGAAGCACTGGCCTTCTTGTTGGAGCAGAGAAAGCTTTTGGCAGGTTAGAATGGAGTTAACTTTTTCCGCACCCTTGACAGGACTGGCCTAAATAATACATTTATCACCAAAGTACATCGGCTCTGTGAGTTGCCAATGGCCTGTATCAACTGCAGGGGACACTTATCCTTCCCCCATTTCTCTACAGAAGGGCACCCAGCAGGGCTGCCTCTTGTCTTCCCTTCTGTTCTTTATAGCACTAGAACCCCTATCAGCTGCCTTATACTCCAGGAATAAAGTCTGTGGTTTAGATACGCTGGCTGATTCAGTTAAATTATTCCTTTATGCTAACAGCATCTTATTGACTCTCACAGACTCTTCCTGACTACCATGGCTATCTGCTCCTTCTCGCAATTTTCTGACTATGAATGAACTGGGATAAGTGTGAAGCACTGCCTATGACCAGGTAGACAACCAGGTAATGTATTTATAGGCAACCAATGAAGTAGATTCCCAGGGCGCTGAAGTATCCGGCTATCAGGGTCAATGGTGGGTTAGAATTTAAAGTGAAAGACAACTTGCACCAACTCATATCTCAATAAAAAATGATTTTCTGAGATGGAAATATGCTAATCTGTCCATGTGGGTCACGATCCAAATTATCAAAATTTCTGTGGCACCCCAATACAACTGTCATGCACATGCACATTAAGGGGTCGATTCCGATCTCGGTCGATAGGGCTCCGAATCGGATTCGGCTTTACCGGATCCGAGTCGGAGGCTTTGTTTCCGACCGATTCGTACAGTCGTCCGAGCGAGCAAGTATGATGCGAGTGAACGTGAAATCGCCGACCGACTCGTTTCCGGGTCCGAACCGCTCCGTCCGACTCGTTCGCACTCGATTCGTAGCGCGCAATGGAGCCAGTACGATGCACGATCCGGACAGCCGGATCGAGTCGGAGCCTCCGACACGAAAAAGCTCCCGGACGCGGACTTCGGGGGTCCGTGCCGGACCCCCTTTCACCGGTAGCCGTACGAGTCGGACACAGGGGGGACCCATGGTCCCCCCTATACATGCGTGTACGGTGCGGATGGCACCAATGTGTACCCACTACTGGGGGCCCCCTTGTACGCAACGTACCCATTGAGTCAATGGGAGCCCATGTACACGTCATACGACAGGCTCCCATTGACTTCAATGGGAGTCTGACCGAACCGAGTCCGGCAGCATACGGCCGCATCGTACTCGTTCGGTCGGACTGCAGGGGTCCGGCTCGGTCGGAAAACAATCCGGATCCGGATCGGTCGGAGAGCTTTCCGACCCAGATCGGAATCTGCCCCTAAATCTACTACACAGAGTTGCATTGATGTGAACATCAAAAGATTTGTATGGGGAGAAGGAGTTGGTGAAATCTGTGCCTGTGACACAGGATCAATGTATGTGATTGTTGATTCAGCTTGAGTTTTGCTCATGTAGTGTAAATCCACCGCAGCAGGCAATATCTCTGACTTTAAAAGGTTGCACAGATTCTGCTTTTCTGATAGTCTGGAGTACTGAGCCACCCTGTGATTATGCTCTGCAACTAGGTCTACTGTTTCCGGGCCTACAATTACTGGAGAATCCCTTGGGGAAACTGATTCATGCCGATTGCAATGAGGCCAGTAGTAGGGTACCCCAAGGATCATCGCTCATCCCCACGCTCTGCAACATCTACATGGCCCCCTCGCTGCCATCGTCAGATAGCATGGACTCAGCAAAGTATCCTACGCCAACGACACTCAGCTCATCCTCTCCCTCATGAAGCAACCTGACACCACCAGACTCAGCTTCCAGGAAGGAATGAAAGACGTTGCATCCTGGATGAGCAGCAGCTGTCGGAAGCTCAACTCGGAGAAGACAGAAGTCCTCGTCCTCGGACCCACCCCTTCAGCATGGGACAACAAACACTGCCCTCGGCAACCCCCCACTCCCACGGACCATGCCCAGAACCTCGGCATCATATTCAACTCCTCCCTCACCATGACCGGCAGATCAAAGCCGTCTCCTCCACGTGCTTCAACACCCTCCGCATCCTTTGCAAGACCTTCAAGTGGATCACCCCCGAATCCAGAAAGACCGTCACCGACGCACTCATAACAAGCAGATTGGACTAACGAAATGCCCTCTATGCCGGAATCAACAAATCCCTGCTCTGAAAACTCCAGATCATTCAGAACACCGCTGCCAGACTCGTCCTCGGCATCCTACGACATGAACACATCACCCACCACCTACAAGACCTCCACTGGCTCCCCGTCGAGAAGAGAGTAAACTTCAAGCTACTCACGCACGCGTACAGATCCCTTCACAACACCGGACCCCAATACTTCAACGAAAGAGTCTCCTTCCACGTACCATAGAGAAACCTCCGCTCCGCCGACCTCGCTCTCACCAAAACCCCACGCATCTGCAGAGCCAGAGCGGGCGGAAGAGCATACTCCTACATCGCGGCAAAGACCAGGAACGAGCTCCCGCTCAACATCAGATGTTCCCCCACGCTGCACACTTTCAGGAAGAGCCTCAAGACCTGGCTCTTTGGCTGAAAGGGAGCTGCATGTCCCCTCTTCTCAGTGCGCTTCACAAATCCCTGATTGATTGATTGATTGATCATGGTATCCATATCATTCACCACCAAGAAATACATGTGCATCTTCATTTGCTGGGCAATGGGCGTGTCTATTGTTCCTGAAGGTGTGTGCGCAATTGTGACAGCCCTCCTGCCTGAAACCTTAAACAAAAACAGCATAAAACCACAACCCAATGAACAGAAGAATTAGTGGCATCTATCTGAGAACATGAACAGAACACAATACCCATAGAACATCGATAGCTGTGAGTTCAGTCTGGTAACTGATATCTCTGAAACCATGTTGAATGTCACCAGACTGACGGGGCCATTTCAGTGGCAGAATGCACCCTGAACAAATGCTGACAACATAACATAAAATATGAGTGAAGTATCTTAATTTACTACCAAGTACAACACAAACATCTTGGCTACAGGCATCATGCACCTTTATTATATCAAATGTCTCACTAAGATGACCTATTTTCTTTATTAACATCTCTGTCCTGCAATTCTTGATTTTAAACTCCATATTTACAGTTCAGTTCTTCGAAATGAGCCATAGTTGTAAATTTTCCTCTTTTATTATATTTCTTGTTGTTTTGAAGTCATAGACAAAAGAAAAACTGGATTCACAGCACCCTATGTAGTAATACAGTAAAAATTGAAAGAATGGTAAGCATGCACAACAAAAGCGACCATTACCTAGATTTCTGCTTCTGAGGAATAGTTTAACCATGGAACCCATATTTTCCTGCGTTTTTGGGGAGCTTCCCTGGGTTTTTATACATATTCTTCTGCTCTGGCACACTAGTTCATGCCATGGGCCCATTCCTGCAGGGGTGGAGTCCTGGTGGAGAGCCAGTGTCGTGCTATATCTTGTTTGGCCAATAAGATTACCCGAGGAACACCCCCCCCCATTCATTCATTAGCAGTAAAGGTGTCAGTCTGGGATCAACTACAACAGTTCTACCAACCACCTCAGAGAGGATCGAGTGTATTCAGCACCAGTATTTCTGTATGGTAGGACATGTCCACACTGTGTGGTAAAAGGTCCCATATTTGGTTTTGCACCCCAGGCATTTGGGATCCAGTCCTTGCTGTATTTTACTGAGCCTCAAGAGTCTGTAGTAGACCCTGTGTAGATACTTCAGCTGGATAAGGCAAAGTCATGTTGATATCGCCAGTATCCTTGGAGTCATTCTTGCCTCTGTCCAATCAGCCTTTTTTAGTGGACCAATATTCTACACCCATCTGTCCCGCAGTATCACCAGAGAATCAGGTATGTTAGTTACCAGAGAGAGGTAGAGTCTTGAAATACCCTTGCTCCCAATGGCAGATAGTGTGATTTGATCCTCTAGGGGATTATGGGTGGGGATGCCTCTGTGTGCATGCAGTTCATCCCGCAATTATAGGTAGCAGTAAAATTGTGCATGGTACATGTTATAGGTCTCCACCAGGAATGAGAAGGGGTGGATGTGACTCCCCTCCAAATTATTCCTAAGTTCGGTGATGCAGATGAGATCCCAAGTTTCAAAGCCATCTTAATTGACTGTGTTTTTCAACCATGAGCCTTCCCTTAATCGTGTTTCTGCTGTCGGGATCTTGTCCTATTTGGTCCATCGGAGGGCTCAATGACAGCAGGCCAGAGTTGTTGCAGTAGTTGGAGGGAGAGTGGAGCATGTGTGTGTCCCATCCAGCAGACAGAGCAAGCCGTCCTGTTCAATATATTCCAGCTCCACTGCCACTGTAGGACTGCCGTAGTTGGAGAATAGCCAGTCATTTACCAGTAAGAATTGACTCACCCAGAATTATAACTGGATGTCCGCTACACTCATGCCACTGTCATGTGGTGATTAGACACATTTTCTGTATGAGATACAAGGTTATTTACCTGCCCACAGAAACACATCAGCATGCATAACATTAAGATGAAGGATTGCTGCAGTTCGTGAGGGAAATTGTGTAGGGTGCAGAGCAGTTGTGGAAGAGAAATCATTTTGAACAAAGTCACTCTACCCGACATAGTTATTGGCAGAGAATTCCATATTTCAGTATTGTGTTTTATTGTAGTGTCTGGTACTATGATGTGGTAAGAAGCCATTTTGGTTGCATCCCACCAAATCTCGGATCACGGACAGTAGTCCATTTGCAAACTCATTGGCAAGTATCTTGCCCTCTAGGTTAATTAGGGATATGGCCACATTCATCGGTAGGCTTGCCTGCCATCAGAATAACGGATTATGGTTGCTCCTCGGAGATCCTGTGACAGTATCCCAGTCCTGTGTGCCCCCCTCAAAGATGCTCAGGAGGTGTGGAGTGAGGTGGGAGACGTACCTCCGAAACACCTTCAAGGGGAACCCATTGGGTCCAGGGCTCTTCCCACATGGAAGTCCCCAAGGGCCTCTCATATTTCTTCCTCACTGAGTGGCTCTTCAAGTCAGCACCTGTTGAAAAATGGGTTCCGCCCATTTAATACGCCTGGATTTATTTCCTTTTTGGCCACCCGGTTTTGGACTGATTACTGTGGATGAGTCTCACTACATATGTCTCACCCACGGTAATCACGCAGTAAACGGACTCTACTACCAGTGCCTGCCTTTTAAGATAAGGCTACTGTAATGGTTACATGTGTGCAGCCGGTAACTGTGCACAGGTAGCCTGGTGCAGAGGGGACTCTGCAAGGTTAGATATTGATCTAGGGTAGGCCTTATAATATCAGTGGGGACTAATTGGTAAAGTCAGTATGATTTACTGATTTGTCTGAAGTGACACTTTAATATACACATAGAGGGAAATCTTCCTTAGAGTGCAGTTTTGCTTCCCTTAGGCCTACAAAGTCACGTGAGGTATGAAACTGTGGTGGAATGTGTGTGCTCAGTTCATATGTGCAGATCCCAAGATCATACATGCACACTTTATGGGTTGTCCAGAATTTTCATATCTCCCTGGCTCAGCTCAGAATCAGAGCCCAGGCCTTTTGTAGCCCTGCTGGGCTAAGTTAATTATATTTCTCGCCACCAGAGGGAACAAAGGTCTCACTGCACAAAATGAGTAATTAACAGTGTTTCTCTCAGCTGCTGAGGAGGAAGGTGTGGGGGTAAAAATCAGCATCTGTTAATGAGCTGTCACATTGTACCAAGGCTGAGGCTAGTCCTTTGTTTGTTTCAATCAATTAATTAAAATTGTTACAAATTGTCATTGCATAGTAACATTACTGAAAGAACAACGAAACAACATTTGTCAATCATTAAAATAAGGATCCCTAATATTTTCTTACATTTAATAGCTATTCAATCAATCAATCACAGAATTTGTAGAGCGCACTACTTACCCGCGAGGGTCTCAAGGCGCTGGGGAGAAAAAAGGGGGTGCTGCTACTGGTCGAACAACCAGGTCTTGAGTAGCCTCCTGAAGGTCAGCAGGTCTTGGGTCTGTCGTAGGCTTAGTGGAAGGGTGTTCCAGGTCTTGGCGGCGAGGTGGGAGAAGGATCTGCCACCGGTGGTAGTTCTTCGAATGCGAGGGACGGTGGCGAGGGAGAGGTTGGCGGAGCGGAGCTGGCGGTTGGGGACGTAGAAGAGGAGTCGTCTGTTGAGGTAGGCTGGGCCAGTCTTGTGGAGTGCCTTGTGTGCGTGGATGAGGAGTTTGAAGGAGATTCTCCTGTTGACGGGGAGCCAGTGCAGGTTCCTCAGGTGGGGGTGATGTGGCTGTGGCGTGGTACATCGAGGATCAGGCGTGCAGAGGCGTTTTGTATGCGTTGCAGTCGCTTGATGAGCTTGGCCTGGGCTCCCACGTGAGGGCGTTCCCATAGTCAAGTCTGCTACTGACGAGGGCCTGGGTGACTGTTCTTCTTGTATCTGTCGGGATCCACCTGTAGATCTTGCGAAGCATGCGGAGGGTGTTGAAGCAGGAGGAGGAGACTGCGTTGACTTGCTTGGCCATGGAGAGCGTTGAGTCGAGGATGACTCCCAGGTTGCGTGCGTGGTCGGTGGGTGTCGGGGCTGCTCCTAGTGTCGTTGGCCACCAGGAGTCGTCCCAGGCTGAGGGGTTGGAGCCGAGGATGAGGACCTCTGTCTTGTCCGTGTTCAGTTTTAGTCGGCTGAGCTTCATCCAATCGGCGACGGCCTTCATTCCTTCATGGAGGTTGGATTTGGCGGCGAGGGGTCCTTGGTGAGGGAGAGGATCAGTTGAGTGTCGTCGGCGTAGGAGATTATGTTGAGGTCGTGCTGTCTGGCGATGCGTGCGAGCGGGGCCATGTAGATGTTGACTAGTGTTGGGCTGAGGGATGATCCCTGGGGTACGCCGCAGATGATCTCGGAGGCTTCGGATCGGAATGGTGGGAGGCGGACTCTCTGGGTTCTGCCGGCGAGGAAGGAGGTGGCCCATTCCAGGGCCTTGTCTCAGATCCCTGTGTCGTGGAGGCGTGCGCGTAGAGTGCGGTGGCAGACAGTGTCGAAGGCGGCGGAGAGGTCCAGCAGGATGAGGGCTGCGGTCTCACCGTTGTCCAGCAGGATCCTGATGTCGTCGGTGGCGGCGATGAGGGCAGTCTCAGTGCTGTGGTTGCTGCGGAACCCCGATTGGGATGGGTCCAGGATGCTGTTTTCTTCGAGGTATCGGGTTAGCTGTTTGTTGACGATCTTCTCGATGACCTTGGCTGGGAACGGAAGCAGGGAGATGGGCCGGAAGTTCTTGAGGTCTCTCGGGTCCGCCTTGGGTTTTTGAGTAGGGCGTTGATCTCTGCGTGTTTCCAGCTCTCTGGGAAGGTCGCGGTCTCGAAGGAGAGATTGATGACGTTGCACAGGTGGGGTGCGATGGAGCTGCTGGCTTTGTTGAAGATGTGGTGCGGGAAAGGGTCTGACGGGGAGCCGGAGTGTATTGTGCTCATGGTCTTGATGGTGTCATCGATGTTCACGCTGGCCCAGGCTGGCAGGGGGTCGTGGTTGATGGTGTGCGGCGGGTCTGGTGCATCGATCTTAGTTGGGGCTGTCTGGGTATTGAAGCTGTCGTGGATGTCGGCGATCTTACGGTGGAAGAAGGTGGCGAGGGAATCGCACAGGGCTTGCGACGGCGGGATGTCGTTGGTGTTGGAGCTGGGGTTGGAGAGTTCCTTCACGATGTTGAAGAGCTCCTTGCTGTTGTGTGCGTTGTTGTCGAGGCGGTCTTTGAAGGAGATTCTCTTGGCGGACTTGATGAGGTGGTGGTGGTTACGGATGGCGTCTTTGTGGGCTGCGTGGCTGTCCGGTGTCTTATCACTGTGCCATTTCTTCTCTAGTTTCCGGCAGGTACGCTTGGAAGCTAGGAGTTCCGAGGTGAACCAGCTGGCTCTTTTGGTGGTGTCACTGTAGGTGAGTTTTTTCAGCGGGGCGAGGGTGTTGGCACAGTCGTCCATCCATCGTCTGAGGTTGCAGGCAGCGTCGTCGGTGTTGGATGGGTTGGAGGGAGGGCTGAGAGCGAGGTTTGCCCGTAGTTGGTCTTCGGTGACTTTGCTCCAGCAGCGGCGTGGGGTCTGTTGGGTGCGGTGGTGTGTGGTGGGTTTCTGGAAGGTGAAATGGATGCAGCGCTGGTCGGTCCAGAGGAGTTCCGTGGTGTGGCTGAAGGAGACGTGGGAGCTTGAGGAGAAGATGGGGTCAAGCGTGTGGCCGGCGGAATGGGTCGGTGTTGTGACGAGCTGGCTCAGACCGAGGTTGGCGAGGTTGTCGATCAGGGTGGTGGAGTTGCTGTCGTTGTTGTTCTCCAGGTGAAAGTTCAGGTCTCCGAGGAGGATGTAGTCGGTAGAGGTCAGGGCGTGCGTGCTGATGAAGTCGGCGATGGAGTCGCTGAACTGGGGTCGGGGCCCAGGGGGTCTGTAGACAAGGGTGCCTCTAAGGGTGGTGTTGGGGTCCGTGTGGATCTGGAAGTGCATGTGTTCGGCGGTGCTGATGGTGTTCTTGTGGACGATGGCGATTCCTCCTCCTACTGCGTTGATGCGTTCTCTATGGGTGATCTTATAGCCGTCTGGGATGGCTATGGCGATGTCGGGGGCGGAGGAGTCGTTCATCCAGGTCTCTGTCAGGAAGGCGACGTCTGGTGATGATGTGTCGAGCAGATCCCAGAGCTCGACGGCGTGTTTGCGTGCGGAGCGGGTGTTCAGTAGGATGCATCGGAGGTGGTTGAGGTACTTCTTGGCGGGCGCCTCGGTGGCTCTGAGGCTGGTGTAGCTGCAGTTCCGGCAGGTGAAGGGACCATGGGTGCGTTTCGGGGCGGCCTTGAAGCAGTTGTGCGTCCGTCCGGGGTTGAGAGCGTGGAGTGTGGTGGCATCGTATCGGCGTCGGTCCTCAAGGCTGGAGCGGGGGGCGCACGGCCCAGGTGTTCTGGCGATGGGCGCGGTCCAGGCGCGGACGGGCGCAGACGGGCTTGCCTTAGGCGCGCCTTCGGCGCGCCAGCGGCGCGGCCGCGCAGCGGCCGCTATATATGGGGAGGTGGGAGGGAAAAGCAGCTGGGAGGCGGGAGGCAGGGGCAGCGAATGGGCAGTCAGGGGGCGGGGCCGCAGGGGACGCAGCGGCGGGAGTCGAGAGGCAACGAGGGGTACAGGAAGCAAAACTGGACACAGAAAATGGGGGGCAACGAGGGGTACAAAAAGCAAAACTGGACACAGAAAATGGGGGCAGCGAGGGTACAAAAAGCAAAACTGGACACAGAAAATGGGGGCAACGAGGGTACAAAAAGCAAAACTGGACACAGAAAATGGGGGCAGCGAGGGGTACAAAAAGCAAAACTGGACACAGAGAATGGGGGCAACGAGGGGGAACAGAAGGCAAAACTGGACACAGAGAAAGGGGGCAGCGAGGGGGAACAGAAGGCAAAACTGGACACAGAGAAAGGGGACAGCGAGGGGGAACAGAAGGCAAAACTGGACACAGAGAAAGGGTGCAGCGAGGGGGAACAGAAGGCAAAACTGGACACAGAGAAAGGGGGCAGCGAGGGGGAACAGAAGGCAAAACTGGACACAGAGAAAGGGGCAGCGAGGGGGAACAGAAGGTAAAACTGGACACAGAGAAAGGGGGCAGCGAGGGGGAACAGAAGGCAAAACTGGACACAGAGAAAGGGGCAGCGAGGGGGAACAGAAGGTAAACGGGCACCGAGGCAACAAGCAGAGGGGCGAGCTTACCAGCAGCAGCAGCGGGCAGGACAACACAGGCAGAGCTGTGTGGCGGGGGAGCGACCTACCTGGCAAGGTAAATGTTGCTAAGGCTGGGGACTACACATGTCAACTGAACAAAGGAGGAAGCCTATACAACTTGATCCAACTGGATTGGTCTCCTCTTTGAAGATTTGGTGGGGAATGCCCCCTTGTGATGTCAGCAAGGGGTGGAGCTGAGGCTACCAGAGGAAATGTGACCAGTAACTTTTGTACAAAGACATGTTGGACAGTCCCAGCATGTTGTGCAGGAGGTTTGCAACCGGGCTGGACAGGTGATCTGGCACCATAGGATTGGCCATCGATGCCTGGCTTCCAGAACCTTCGACCCCCATTTAAAAGTTATTGCACAAAGGAAAGAAAGGGCTTTTGTGCTGTGCTTTGTACTGGGACTGCAAAATCACCCATGGACAACTGGAAGGAGAACCCCCCCATATGACCCTATAGGCCTCTGGCCTCTGCCCCAGTTGACCCCAGGACCAGTAGATCTCTCCAAGGGCCAGTGGGGCTGGCCCCCTTACCAACCTAGTGAACCAGTTGGGGTAAAGATCTGGAATCTTCACCCAGGGACAACGACCAGGAGGACAACTGGTGCAGGGAGCAAGTGGAACCAGCTCACTGCAAAGTACGCTACCTGGAGATGAGGAGGTCTGCTATATATATATATATATATATATATATATAGATAGAGAGAGAGAGAGAGAGAGAGAGAGAGAGAGAGAGAGAGAGAGAGAGAAACATAATTAATTTAAATTTTAAAATATGTATTTTAGATTCTAATAATGTTTTTCTATTTTATTACTACACTGTACAGTATATTATTTTAAAAAATGTATTAAAAATATTTTACATGTATTAATATGAAAAGCTATGTACATATATATTAAGAGTTATACATTTTGAATAATAATATAATTAATATAATGTAAAATACATGTTTTTATTAATTATGTTACACTACAATGAAACCATACAAATATAAACAACTGAGTAAAAACAAATATATTGATGTAGACAATAAATAAAGTATTACAAATTGAAAGATCCCCAAAACACATTTACAAAAAATATTATGGACATTAAAATTCATTTAAAAATGAAAACAAATAATATAAAATATTTTTTTTTTAAAACAACTAATGCTATTAAATCTATTTAGCCAATATTATGAAAACTATTGGAGTTTAAGAATATTAAATATACTATTCCCTCTCTGGTTTATGCAATGGTAGCGAAATTGTTGTACTTCGGAGAGGTTAGATTTACAATTCCTTATCCAGTCACCTCAATAATGGGGAAAGTTTTGGACTTTGAAGGAGTTAAACTGACTATTCCCACTCCCGTCAGTGCAACAGTAGGGGAAGTGTTGGACTTGGACGGGTAAAATGTACAACTCCCAATTCAGTCAGTGCAACAGTAGGGAAAGTGTTGGACTTTGGAGGGGTACATTTTACTATTCCCACTCCAATCTCTGCAACAGTAGGGAAAGCGTTGGACTGTGGAGGGGTGAAACTTACTATTATGACTCCAAACAGTGCAACAGTAGGGAAAGTGTTGAATTGTGAAGAGGTTAATTCGACTATTCCTAATGCAGCCTAAGCAAGATATACAGCAGTCTAAAGGTAAATATGAGTAACACCATGAATGTAGAAAAAATATTAAACTCTTACTAAAAAATATAATAATTATCTTAAAATATATATCTAATTATTAAAATAAATAAAAACAATGCATCAATTTGCACAAATAATATTATTAAAAAATAATTATAAATTAATAAATTGTAATGTATTTATTTATTAATTAACTTCCTACCCTGTACCCCTACAAACTTAGAATCCTGATAACTAAAATAAAACTATTACAGAACTTAAATATGTAAAATAAATTCGATATTTAATTAAAAATTAATAATTAAATGTTAATGAATTATTACTTAATTAACTTCCCACCCTAGACCCCTACAACTCTAGCATCCCACAACTAAAATGAAATGAAATTAAATAGGTATTCCACAGTTTATATATTTAATATTCAATTAAATAATTCATTATCAAATAATAATTCATAGTTAATTAAGTATTACTTAATTAACTTCCCACCATATAACCCTACAATCCCAGCATCCTGCAACTACAATATAAGTTAAATAAATCACTATTCCATAATTAAAAATCAATTAAATAATTAATTATAGTAATAAATTATTAATTCATTATTACTTAATTACCTTTGAATCCTACACCCCTACAAGTCTAGCAGCCTGCAAATAAATTGCAAGCAAAATAAACAACTATTCCATTAATTACATTATTAAAAATCAATTAAATAATTAATAAACAATGAATAATTGTTAATTAAATGTTACTTCATTAACTTCCCATCCTATACCCCTACAAACCTAACAGCCTGCAAATAGCATATAACAATAAATCAGTATTACATAAATTGCATATTAAAACATTTTAAAAATCAATCATATAATTAAATACAATTTATTAAATAATTCTCTATAACCCCCAACAACCCGCTACAACAGTATAAATTACTTACAAAGTAATCATCAATTCGAAATCACTTAAAATTACAAGCTATATTTTAAAAACAATTAATACCATTTATATAGACAAAGGTAATACATGAAATTATTATATCACCTAAAATACATCAAAATAATTACAAAAAAACATTTTTTTAGGCATTATATTAGTGAAAACGATATTAAAAACTTCAATATTGTTTACAACACTATTACTTACCTCAAAACACAATATTCTTTTCAATGATATTTGCGCATCACGATATTAGTGTGTCACAATATTTAATTTCTGATGTTTCTGTCTCACAATGTTTTTAAAATGTTGTTTTGTTCCAACAGCTTTGGTTTCCAGTAAGAGGAAATTGTGGAAATAATACTTGTGTAGGCCTCACATTCTGCACAACTAATAACCCAATTTCCTAAAGCGGTGGCTCGCTAGGTGAAGGATTTGGATAGGTAGTTCTGCAATGAGCATCCTATGTTCTGCAGTTGGTGGGGCCTATGCTGCGTAGAGGGACTCGAAGTGTCTTGCAAATTCATGGATGACGTCCAGGGGGTCCAGGGGGTCTGTAACTCTCCCTCATTGGCAGTTTTCAGGCCAGGAATGTCTAGCAGACAGGCGCAGGCCAGGCAGGTAAAAGTGTTGGGGCAGGGGGGAGCTTGGGGTGAGTTGACAGACGACGAAGAGGGAAACTTAAATTTAAAAAAAATAAAACGAATTTCGTTTCCCGCGCTGCATTGCCAAATGTGATGCAGCGCGAGAAACGAAATTCGTTTTATTTATTTATATGTGTACTTAGCTGTAATCGCCCGTAATCCGTAGTTTACTACCCCCAACCCTGCCCCTCCCCCGCCCCACGTCAGCGCCCGGCGGCACTCTCACCACCGACCGCTACTGTTCGTGTGCAAATGTTTCATCAACATCTAAGAAATCCCACCCAGCATAACAGATAAGGGACAATATCAGCACTGGCAGGGCCAGGCACCTGTCATTCTTCATCAGGGGTTCCGTTCACTGGGTAAAAACAATGAAGCTTAAACATACTTTCAAAATGGCGACCATCATTACTATTGGTAATTATGTAGAATTTAGAATTTACTTTACATGTGATGTCTCATCAAATATTACACTGTCAGGGCAATTAGCAGAAATGGGTGTAAATAAGAGCAGCCCATGTCTGTGTACACTTTGCTTAAGTCACACATTTACAAAACTTTATTCATTATTTGGTAGGGTCCTACTTTATGTAGGTGCACATTTGTTTCTCTAATGGCTATTAATATATCTGCCAGCTAAATATTTATTGACATAATCCCAAAGAGATGCCCGTAAACGGGCTGTCTGCAATATTTCTTATCGGAAGGATATATTCGTATTTGTTAAAATAATTGTGGAATGGTGTGCAAGCCGGGGATGGCTGCTGCTCCAACCTGGCGCTGCGAAATACAGAAGTGTGAGGTTCAATTCCTATTTCTAATGTGCTATAGTGTGCCATTAGGAGGTGCTGCTGCAGGTGTGAGCAGTCTGTGGGAAATTCCCAGTGGCGGTGCATCCATTTTGTAGGGTAGGAGGTGTGAACTAGTGAATAAAAGCCAGTCTCTGAAACCACAGGTCCTTGGTTCTGATTGCTGTGCTTGGGGGCGGTGACACTTGCAGCGTGTGATACAGCTCAATTCACTCCTTCACTTGATGTGAATACAAATCAGCTCTGTTGTGAACAAATGCGCACAGCTGCTTGCTGCATAGTGCAAGAGCGTCTATTAATGCGCCTGAATACATGTAGGTAGGGAATCATCTCCATTTGCTGCATCTTTGCAAGTATTTTGCGAAGTAAGCCCTGCATTGTGTATGCTAATCTCATAAATACGCTTTTTGTGAAGTTCCAATGCAAACATACTTAGACCAAACCCCAAACCGATTGAAACTTTTAGGTTACAGCTAATAATTACATGTGGGCATTATATAAAAAAAAACTCACCCTGCATTTTAAAATAGAGGAAATACGAAATTAAAAAGAAATATTCTTTTTCCTTCAGAACCTGTCGATAAAGAGTTTAATAGCAAACATTGTTTGTACTCCTGGGGTGGCGCACCTTTGAGTAAAGGTCAGTGGATGAAAAAAAGATTGATGGCATTTGTTTATCAAATATAATCAATAGAGCTCTGGGTCTAGATAAAGTATGTAAAAATGGATTTGAGACATAAGACAGCAAGCAACAGCATTCACACGACTGTGGCCGGAGAAAGCCCACTGCAGGAGCAAACATTCTTCTGAATACACAATAGTTCATCCGGGCCGCACAAGAAAGGAGAGCGCACATGAAATATTGGTTTCCTAATGGCGCTCTCTTTACATAGTTTAGGTAGAATCAGCTCAACCTGTGCATCTAACTCAAAATCACTTTCATTGTATTCTGCAGGATCTTTCTTTTCCAAATGGTTGTACCTACTCATACCTGTACGAAACTGAACAGGTTCCATTCCTGAGTCGTCCTGGTACAAGTAAGGTAAGGCGGCTGCCTGGTATCTTGAAACCAGTTGAGGATTAATTGATCCTAAAAATTTTTTTAAAAAGGTTCCAGCTTTTGGGGGGATAGAGGGACTTGGAATAGAAGACAGGATGTAGAAGAGCATAACTGCTAAATGCCACTTCCTCTAAGCTAACAAGCATCTTCGCACCACCCCTGCCCCCGCCCCTGCGTGGCTTGGGAAATATGGAGTAGTGCGAGGCAGCACAAGTCGCTGTCTTGCATTTCTCTGCCCTGGGAAGGCATTCCATGGGTGGAGCGTGGGTGCTCCTGTGCATTCACCTGTGAATTTTGATGTATTTCCAGATTTATTAAGACTGATAAACCTGGAATGAGTAAAAATGCTACGCCTTCCCCAGAATGTGGATTGAAGAGAAATATCTTTATTTTTCTCTTTGTTTCCTCTTACTGAGTGTGCTGCATCATTCAGCAAACTTAGAAAGAGGAAAATGCCTCTGAGGCCTTCAACGCAGTTGCCCTTGCACCACAGCGCAAGGCTGCCTGTGTTGGAGCAAGGCAACATACTGTGCGTCAGTGCAAGAAGAGGAAAGGAATGCACCATATCATTTTAAATATGGCGCATTCCTGCCTGCTCCCTTTCATGTAACACATTGCAGCAAGGTGTCTTGCTGCGTTGCATTGTCCGAAACCTATATAATATCTCTAATCTCTTCAGGAAAGAATTAGGTTGGCAAATTCGAGCTCCCAAACACCTGATCAAAAGCATGTAGGGTGAATGCACTGATGGCCCAGTCTCTCAGCGTCTCAAATTCAACATCTTAAGTTGTTTGGCGTTTGAAGAGTTAGGCCTTAAGTGCTGGAATGGGGCTTTAAAGGGAGGCAGAAAACTAGCACAACAGTCCAGGCAGCTGTCCACATGAGAGTTATACACTTGTCACTGATTCACTTTCGAATCATTTGTTTATTACATAGAGCTCTCCAAACTCTTGTTCTCCTCTCATTATAGTACCAGAAACAATGTTTTGCTGTATTAGAGCAATGTATTCTTATTCTTCTTTATTCCATCATAAACGTGCGGTCAATGCCTCTCTTTCGCTTTCTCTATATTTCAGTTTCTCTCCCTCACCCCCACCCCCCGCGCGCCCCCCCCCCCCACCAGTTCTTGGCTTTGCGTTGTCTTGCTTCTTTTTGCATCTTCCATCTCCTTATTCTATCAACTCCCACTCCCCTCTCTCACCCATGTCTCCGTTTATCTTTTTTGTTATCTGAGGAACACAGCCACAAGACCTAGCAACAAAACGCAAGTCCCTAGTAATAAAATATAAGTGAGGCCCTGTTTACGGGGGCAGAGAAACATAAGGTTCCATAAATTGAAATCAAAGGAAGGGCCTTCACACCTCAGTCATACCCTCACAGTAATTGAAAGAGAGGAACCTGTTTTCTAATTCTAGCTAAATTGCTAAATGTATTTGATATACTATACATGCATATGCATGTACTGGTATAATGTGTGTATTTGCCCATGTTCTTATTTGTCTGTCAATGAACAGCAGTGATTTAAAAAAATACAAGATCTCATAAAAAAATAATGAATGGTCTATTTTGATGCATTAAAGATAGCATGGCATGGAATATGCATGCAGTTTTCCACGCAGGTTGTGATCGTTCAGAAGTCAGTTTTACCACACATGTATTTTTCTGACAGGGAACAGTATCAAAGGATTTAAGTTTGGTTGGCATGCTCATAAAGAACTGCTCTCACCCACTAATCAAAATCTGCTCTTTCTTAAGGGATGGAGCTAATACTTGAGTCGGAGTGATACATTTCTTTCAATTACTGCAATGAAAGTGGCTTTTAGCCATGTAAAAACACTATTAACACTTTAATAGGTTTGTCATAAATTATTTATTTTAATAGTTCTTCGAGCTAGAGATGAAATGTTGTAATTGTATTTTACACGCCATCTAGTTCATATAATGGACCCAGAATGGTGGTCAACAAGGGGTACTTATATCTTGCTTATTTAGTAGATGTAATGATATCAGGGACAATCTGGAAATAGGTGTGACTTGCCTCTTATTATCTTTTCCTTGGTGATAACACCTATAGCCAGATAATACTTGATGCAGACTTTAATATACCTTTGTCAACTGACAAATCATTGACTACAAATGCCTAGGACCATGAGAAATGGAGCGTGAGACTTTATACAGCAGTCACATTCAGACCCAAGTCATATAAACTAAATATGAAGCATATTTTAACCTGGGCACCATTACCGAAAGGATTAGTTTGGGAAAGAGTACCCCTTCTCCCTATACATTCAACATTTGGCTTCAATGGATTAGGCTGTCTTCCTATAGCTTAAGATGAACATTTTACTTGCTTCTTTTCCAAAGGTTAGTGACCACTATTCTTGTTAATACTACTTGGTGAAAATTGCCTCTTTGGGACTGAATTTTCCACCTTCATTTATAAACTTCAAGCTCAGGCCTACTGCTATACCTCACTAACGGTTTAGGGTGCCTCATGAGAGCAATGTTTACTGATAAATGTATTTCACTTTCATTATTTCCACTTTTGACACACATAACTTGGCTTAGATCTTGCTTCGCCATGATAAGATGTCCTCGAGGTGTCAGTGGATGTCTTTTTCTGATAAGTGTAACACGACACTCTCTTGTAAGATCTTGTGAATACCTCACTCTACATGACCATTGGGTTTTTTGTGTGTTGATATTTTAAAATGTTTGTTTTCTTTTAGAACTATGTCTTTCAGTAGGTTCACAAGAATATGTCTGCATGGGCTAACTACTGGGCTGTATATGTGTTTTTCGAAACCATGAGAAAATCCAGAGTTGTATGAAAGACATGTTCCTAGAATTTGCGATTACATTTTGCAACGTTACAAACTGTGATTAGTCTTAACCTAATAATGACAAGAGCTTGCAGAAATCACATACTAGTACTGGATTTTTTGACTGCGAGCTCCCACTTCTCCGCCCAGGATCTCTTCTGAGGTAATGCCCCTTTCTCTTATGTGCTCCAACTCCCATGCCGCCCGCCACCACTCCGCTGTTTGTCTCAAATCTTTGTCACGCTTGGTTCCAAGGGGGTCCGTAGCACATTCTTCTGCAAATATGCATTTCATGTTCTTATGCAGTGCTTATAATGGGCAGGTACTGTCTGGTACTGAGTACCTATTTAAAAGGGACAGTACCAACACTGCAATAGATTTAATGGGACAGTGCCAGCACTTCTCAGGAGCAAACAGGCACTCTAAACTTTGAATACGTGCACTTCTATAGCTCCATTTAAAGCACTGTACTTATGACAGCATTTTTAGCACACCAGATGTACCAGGCTTGCCACAATCCTACTTTGCCCATTGTAGGTGGAGTTAGGTTAATTGTATTGCATAATTCAGCGCATTCGACCGTAGGCGAAATGCATTAGGAACGACAGTCATTATTTTATAATTGCTGTGAATTATAAAATAATGTATACCCCAAAGTGATAAAGTAATCTTCTCCTTAATTTGGCAGGAACACATGACATACTTAAGTATGAAATGTATCCCACTTTAGCATTTTCTGCTTTGGTATAAGAGTTGGTAACACTCTGAGCTAAGGTGTATTTTGGTTTTCTTCACAGATTTTCTTAGTGTTTCACAGTTGAGCACCTGGAACTTTGTAGCATGCTTACGACATATGTTGACACCAGCACCTGAAAAACAGAAGCAACCAAACAGTCTAAAAATGCATCTATGGTGGAATAATATTTTATATCCATAAAAATGTGATCGCAGCATAACGAGCTCTCCAGCTCCGCCGAACATATGCTGCTCAGAACATCTCTTTCTAAATCAGTGAAATGATCACTGTACAGCACGCCGACAAATTAGACGTGCAAACCCGAAGCTGTATGTGGGAGAGAAGTAATTTGCCTCCATAAAAATAAATTAAACAATAAAATATCAATGGCAGATGTAGTTAGCTAAAGGTTTGGAGGTTTAAATACCAATTTGTGAACAATATTATGCAGCCCCAATCAGGATGCAAGTTAAAAATACCAACCTGCATGGAACAAGATGATTAAGGATTTCGAGACAGATGCTTGGAGACCTTGGCAGTGCCCTTTACTTAACAAGCAAGCATACTGCTAAATCCTCCAATTTATAGAATGCGAGTAACAAAGGTTAGCACTGATGCAACTGATAACAACTAATCAAATATCAAGAGTTCTCTATATAATAAACTTCCTCAATTCACGGGGACCGATTTCGAAACAGTTTTTCTGTTATAGCTGAAGATGTTATCTGCTTATTTCTGTCTCCCGTTGGCAAGGGAACCTACAGGAATTCCAAGTTCACCGCTTAAAAGAAAGACAGGAAGAAATTGGGATCTTTACTCAATTGGAATGAAAATATATTTTTGCAATTATTAGGTATATAAGACGGAAAACTGACTTTGTGTTAGTAGGGTGCTAGAAATGCTGTAACTCACCTACTAGTGTGCTGCAAAGATGGACTGTGTTTAGAAAAAGCTGCATCTATCATTGCATAGCTAAGAAAGGTTTTACTAAACGCCAATCAGTAAGGCTCCACAAGGAAGGAAATGTACAGTTTGTGCATAATCTACAAAGCGCATAGATTGTGCATCAGTAAATGCATAGGAAAATGAATATCATTGCTGAAGTGGAGACCATTCTGAGCCCGACTCCCTTGCACCACAGGTCGCTGCAAAAGGCCTCATCTTCAGTGGCCTGCCCATATATATTACTAATGCAAAGCCATTGTGACAATGTGCCTTCCCACACTGGTCACTGTTCTATAGGAGCAACTGAAATACATACATGAGGGTTCTTGAATTGTCCTGTGCGTGGTCAGCTCCATTGACAAGAGGCAACCATGAGGATGGGACTAGTAAGTGACAGTGATAACCCCTGAGGCTCCTGGTCTCTTGACCCTTCCTGCTGCATTCTTCCCTCCTTAGTCCCATAATGACTGTTAGACCCAGCAATTTCTAGCTGGCTGGGACGCATCGAAGCCAGACAGAATCCACTGTCCCAGATAGGATGAGTAAGGTACACTTGTAAGATAACCTGTGCTCACCTTTTGGTAACTTGGCGCAGAGCAGTCAGGCTTATCCTAAAGGTCAAAGTGTAAAGTATTCGCTCAGCACTGCCCTTGCAACATACTGATTACACTAAAAAAAGACTCAACACCGTATGTATAAAACACTGGTCTTTGTATTACACACACACATGGAAATCAAAATGACAGACACATCATATAAATGCTTTACAGTTACATGCAATTGTCAAACTCCCCCATTAGCAGCAGAATAGCATAAACATATACGTATCAGTCATAGTTACTCACTTGCCCCGTTATCCCCTCAGCCTCGAAAGCAAAATAAACCCAGGTGCATACTTCCTCGCGGTAGTCAGTATCCAAGCTATCCCTCTCACATCAAAACGACAGAACATATATGCGGGCTAGTTCAACGGTATTCCACTTTCCTGCTATCACATTGGCATGAAACACAACATATCCCAATATCGCATACCCCTCACAGCTTATAGTGGTCAGGAAGTAACAGTTCTCCGCTACACCACGTCACCCAGCCCCGCAGTCACCAGCCAACGATACACTTGTACCCGCTGGAGAGACTTTGATTAGATTACCAGGACCATCTAAGCAAAAGGAAATGGTTATTTGGTTTCATCCGTCTGAATTAGGCCATCAAGGCACCTCGCCATACCTTCATGAGTGCAGGATTACTATCCCTCCTTTGGCAAAAGACTGTGACGCCAAAAGCTGGGACACTTCCAATTTGGAGAAATGTTACTCCGCAGGCAGAAGTGCGAGCAGCACTTGCTCCAGGCAGCCAGCTGTGGGTGCACACAAGGCACAACGAGACCACTCAGGTCCAGTCATGATGTTACCAACAACAGTACCTTGTGGCGTGGGTCCAGGGGAGGGAGCCAGCGGCCTCAGACTGAGACCACAAAGTCAAGCACTGTCATCCTCCCAATCTGGAGGTCGGAGACAGTCCAGACTTCTGGCTCAGGTCCTGCAGACTTGGCAAATGTCCTCCGACACCCCTCGGACACCACATGCTATGAAGTGTGAGCTACCACAGGCTTCCGGGTGCAAGTATTGGTCGCTTGGGCTTGGCAAACTTCCACAGCACTCCTCAAACTCCTCACACTATGGCACCCCAGGTGGGCCACTGATCGTTATGAGCACACTCCTCTGCACAGAGTTATTACTTCAAATTTTAGGACGGTCCTTGTCCCAACTGATGTTATCTTCTACCCATTTCCACCGCACCCTGTGTGGTCCTTACAATCTCGTGGAAATGGGGAGATCCTTTCTGTCCCTGGGATCTCATGGACAGGGGGCCAGCCAACCAGCCCTTGGAGAGTGCTTAGGGCACCAGGCCATGACAGGAGGTGATTGACTGCAGGACAGCAACATCCAGGCAAAAATTCACCAGGTGATAGTCCCCTTCCTGAAGCACAACAAGCTCCAGACCGCTGCAAGTCTGCGGATAATCCCGTTGCAGTCCGTCCTGCCCAATGGTTTCTCTTGTCAATGTTGCAGCATTGAACCAGCGTAGAATGGTTCCAATCCCACAAGCATCTCCATGCTCCTGAGGACGGAGCCCCAGTAGCTATACCCACTATGGACTTTGAAGATGAGATCAGTTCAAAAGGCCACATTTGAAATACACAGGCTCCCTCCAAATTTAGTCCTGTTTGCCATCCTACCCTGGGATGCTAGATCAATAGCTTTAGTGGGGCCAGGACCCTGCTCCTTGGAATGCACATGCCAATTCCATCCCTGTTATCCATCCCAGGTAGGCCCCTAAGAGTAAGAGGTCTGCAGTTTCCCTTGAGTGCCCCTAGTTTATAGCCATCTATAAGGAATGCACAGATGTAGCTGTCCCCCCAGCACCCAGATATGGATTGTAGATATGCTGACAGGCACACAGAGTCACGAGCATAGAAATGCCAACTTTCCCATAGTCATAAACAACAACAGAATGCCAATACTGATAACCTTCTAATCAATTATTTATAAGGATAGCACATAGAACAACTCAATGTGATCCCAAATTTTTTTTCACTTTGACAATTTATTGTTTTCTTTTTCCATGTATCAAAAAATTCAAATTTTTACAAACATCATATTATTTACAATCCACACCCACCATTTATGAACATTATACTTTCTAATCACAATTACATACAAAAAAAATATAAATGACCAAAACACACCATACAACATATAACAATTAATGACAAATTTTAGACGCAGACAAAAAATCAAAAACACTTAAATGTAACAAAAGGACAAAGAAAGCTTTTCAACTGAAATCTTTTAGATTGAATTTTTAAGCCTTACATTTAGGCCAATAAACCAAACAGTGCACTATTTACAACATCCCCACTGTAGTCTAAGCATGACAAACCAATCTCATAAACTCTTTTACAGAATTCTATGTTTGGACACAACCAGGGGTAACTTTCTTTTTCATAGCACTCGTTTGGGTAATAGGCGGTCGAGGCGTTTCGAACCCAAATGGTACTTTATGGGGTTCTCATAAGGACCGATAACTAAAAAAGACAAGAATTAAACTTGTATTACCAGCTGTAATTTCCAAATACTATTGCAACACTATCGCACCCTCTTTGTAACAAGAATGACCTCTTTTTGAGATCAGCCGATCTCCTATGTTCCACTCGAATCATGCACTCTGTTGGAGAGCTGACCAAATCAAAAGAAAAGAAAACGACAAAACTTAAATAAAAAGGTGTCATTTGTCCAAGGGTTCACGTATTACTATCATTATGATAGCAAGAACCACTTATTTCTGTATCAGGCGGTATTCTCTCTTACGGTCAATTATATCCTTAGACGTGCAACTAGAGAAAGAAAATAGCTCAATAAGAGTCTATTTGATGAACTGTGTACAAGAAAGAATCGAGAACTGGCTGTCATTAAGCCTCGTACCTTTAAGCCTTTATTCTTTTGCTGTAAAACGCCGTATCAACTCATCAAACCATCTGTATGAAAAAATGGAATTGAATTGAAATGAATTTGGCCTCAATCTTGAGGACAAAACATCTAAGAAATGAATCTGAAGTTAGGTCTAATTTCAAATCACACAGGTGTTCACGCTGTTTTCCACGTATTTGAATCTGTTGTTCTTAAACCAAACTCTTCAACAAAGTTCTTGATAGCTAACCAGTCTCTGCTGGCATGCACTGTTCTTTCGCAGTGCATATCTATCATTTTTCCTGAGAATGATTAATGCATCTTGTCACTCGTTAGGATATACGTGCTGCTATATTTTACTTTGAGCGTGTCACTGCCTTATCCCGCCTCCTTGGTTGACAAATGTCCTCTGAGACAATTCTCAACATAAGTATCGCTTTTCTTAAGGCTTGCTCAAACATCATGACGCTGATTAAATTATAAATGCTATCATGATTCACTATGGCAGATGTTAACTACCCTCTTTTATATAGTTCGTGCACGAATATCCTCCAAACCCTGTTTTTCTTTTTCTCACCAACTAGTAGATTAACTTGCTTGCAACAGCGCCTTATATCTTGTTAATCTATATAATGGATGGCCAAGCTCGTATTAGGCGAAATTGGCTTCGTATGCGCTTACCTTACCTTTCGAACTGCTTCTATAAACGGAACGGCGTTTCGCTTCGGCGGGCGTGTGTTCGTGACAATTTGAGCTAATCTGATTTGTAAGTGATTTAGTTTAGGGGACTTTCGAATCTCTCAGAGAAGTCTGTATTGTGTTTCATTACCTTCTCAGTCCTTATTGTTTATTAATTAAAGCACTATTCATTAAAATGCATCATTAATTCAATGAATACGTTAACACCAACAGACATACATGAATGAATGAATGTGGACCAATCTGAATCTTCATAAAAAACATTATTCATAAATGCAAAAGAAGTTTAAAGCAGTTGTCTTATCTTGATATGCTCAGAGATTGTGAAGGTCAGTCAGTTAGTCAAGATCCAGTGCCTAAGACTGTTCTTTTGGTATATTCCATTATAAAAGTATACAAACTAAATCTAACCTGTCACCAGCTCATTACAAGTGCATACGACAAAGCCTCTGTTACGTGAATAGATCATCACATTGTGATTAGAGGGGGGCATATCTGACCTAAATCTCTCTAGTGTAATTACTCATAATTACCGCAAAATTACCTGTAATTATGCACAATTAAATGAGAAGCCTAATCCAGCATTTAGCGCTATTTTCTTAGTGCAAAATGCACCCTCATGTCCAAAAAGGGCACAGGGTTGCATTTTGCGCTAAGAATATAGCACGAAAAGCTACAGGACATGAACAGCAGTAGTCAGCAGCCACTTGCTATCTTGTAGTTTGTTGTATCTGTGCTCATGTGGAAAGTTTTTTTGCTCCAAATTACTCTTAAATACTGAAGATGGTGTGATCATGTAATTTCAGTAATTTTGCATCACAAGAGTAATGCGTAATTACTGAAAATTTCACCCAGGCCTGTTTGTGATAAGTCCCCTCAAATGGCGGGCCCTTTGAACCTGTATAAGTAGTTCTGATGATTGCAATGCCTCTTCTGGATGTGAAGACGCACAATCCTGGTATAAACTGCAGCAACATACATCCTTGGATGAGAAGATACATGATCTGATCTAGTACACAAGAGTTTGAAATGTTTATGTCTTTTGGTATAATGAGGACGATCCATACACAGATAATTAGCATGATTTGATTTCAATTCAATTTTAGTGATTAAGAACATTTACTAAAGCCCCTGCATTTTATCACACCCAATTTCTTGTCAGGAATGCTAGAACATCCCAAACCATCTGGAAAACTCTGGTGTTTCCTGGAATTCATGGTAACCATCTTCAACCATCTATGTTCCTAAACATTCTCCAAAGGCAATTCAAATTTGTAATGTGCTACTTGTTCTGCTGTGTTAGCACATATTTTCCAATCATGTAATATTTTGAATCAGTCTGCCTGACTAGTTATGTATTAATTTATTTTGATACAAAATCTGGGGGTCTCCAGAGCTGCAGGGGTCGGATTCCTAGCCCTCTGATGCAAGGACTAAGTTCAATGCACCAACATTGAATTAAAAAGCCAGTTGGATCGCAGCCCTAACACGAGCCCATTGTGCAATCTTCAGGTTAGTATAAATCCATCTAGACGAGTTCAGGGACACAGTGGCAATCCAAACAATCTTTTGTTTATGAATAGCACACTTAAAGATACCACTAAGAAATGAGGACATGCACTTTAAACCATTTATTTTTAAAATCCTAAGTCCACTGCATAAAATGTATATGGTAAATGCACAGAATACAAAAATAAAAGCAGTTAAGCATGTAACAGGAAACAAAAACAAGATAAATGTTTCTAACATGGTGAGCAGCTTTCTGACATCCCAACTCCCTCAAGCTATTTCTAAGCACTATGCTAAACCTTACCTAAAGCATTAAATAGCAAACCTGCCTTTTGAATTTTGGAGTTTCTTAGGATGAGTCACAAAGCATACCTTTGAATAGTTGGCTTCAGCTATTTCTCAACAGAGCACTGCTGAAGAAGCAGTGTGCTCTTGGTGAAGCACACCTTCTGCACAGCTTTTGGAAACAACTCTCTGACTGAGAGTGGCTGACACGGCAATCTGGAATGACCTCTAGAGATAATTCTGGAGCGAAGACCTTTCCTAATCAATGGCGAAATCCAGGGTACTATGTTACCACCAATTTCATCTCATGTTTTCACAACAAAACAGTGTTTGGAGACATTAAAGCTTCTCTAAAACTAAAGTAACAGGGCACAAAATGT
The DNA here is from genome assembly GCA_963921515.1 of Calotriton arnoldi. Lineage (NCBI taxonomy): Eukaryota > Metazoa > Chordata > Amphibia > Caudata > Salamandridae > Calotriton > Calotriton arnoldi. Next base: position 202,795 of record CAWUFW010002673.1, on the reverse strand, counting down.
ATCTGCACTATACACTTGCTGACATTAGGCCTCTGTCTTTTTAATCAATCAGCTTAAACTGTAAGGGGCCATCTTGTAATGGCTGCACTGATTAATATAAACAAAAATCAAGTCAGGGTCTCACCGCATTTCTGTTCAGTTGGATAACCGCACTCCATGTTGTTATTTGAACTGGTTTTTCACTAGAAGAAAAATCTAAATTCCACAACCAATGATCAATAGAATTGTAGTGAATCTGCCAAACAGACTTGAGAACAGTGAATGAAAGAATCAGTCTGAAAATAGTCTTTAAACTGACCAGTGTACTAGACTTACTATCTCCATGAGCATGCCAACCAGAACTTAAAACACTCGACCTATGTGGCCTGCTTCAGGAACGTTTATCACTCGTGCTCTGCATCTGCCCTGCTCCCCTTAAGGAACGCAGAAGATTTCTTCGGCATCTGCTGATTAAAGAAGGGTCACAGACAATTCCAGTGGCTGTTAATTATCTCTTGAACAATGCTCAGCCGCAGGCGGTTTCCAAGCTTATAAACCTTTTGGACATAGCAGACAACTTATTAAGGAAGAAAACCATCGTTTCAAATGCTGCAGAGACACAGGGAGAGTTTTTAGAGTCACAGTTATAAATTATGCAGCCACAAAGTCTGTTGTAGATAACTTGTTTTATTCAGACACAGGTTTTTATCTACTGCACAGTTAACATAAAAACAAGCAGAGAAAATAGAAACAATTGGCTCATTTATTATGTTCCGACTCCTAAAGATTTTAATTCTCTGCCTATTAATGATGTGCTTAAATGATATGGCTGCAATTAGAAAAGAGTATTGATTATCATGTTATGTTCACCTTAAGAGGTGCTGCAATTTATCGTCAAGAGTGCAAACTGGCTGTTTTAAATGTTATCGAAAACGTACATTTTGAACATCACATGTTTTTATATCCAAAATTTGCTCTAAACCATCTCTTTTACATGAATTGATTGAACCTGTACGGATGAGAAGGTGGTATTTGTCGATTCTTTTTTAACATAATATGGCTAAAATTATGTAATGATTCTTCTTTTAATTTTTTTTAGGACACTTGGCACTTTAATGGACTTTATTGTCTAAATAAAGTATTTTTGATGATGATGACAGTCAGTATGCTAGAGCCAATGGTTTTGAAAAAGTGCACTATGCCAGCAGTGTTTGATGATTTAAAGATAGTGTGCACAAAGTCAGCAAAATGCATAGGACACTGTGTCTGCCGGAGCTTTTGAATCTCTGATGCAGAACGGGCTGTCTGTAAGTCAAATATTTCTGTTGCTTAGGTCAAAGGACACACTTTTTGAATTAGCACTGCAACAATTTATCAAAAACATATATTTTCAGTATCTATTGAAGACTAGGCAAGGTTTTCAAGTATTCTTCAAGGAGGTTAATCCACAACATTTTACAATCTCTGTTACTGTTAACAATTATGGTTGACCTTGGGTCATTCCACAGCAACTTTCATTAGTCAATATTAAATAAGAACCATTGTTCAAAAGTGTTTGCTGGGTTGGAATGGATGAAACAGGTGCAACTGATAGTGTACAGATCAGACCTGGCTTCAAAGAGTTACAAACATTTATGTAAAGGGATGGAGTCACAAAGGAGTTTAAGCATCAACGTGTGGAGTACGATCACCTAATACTCCTCTAGGCAAATAATGTAATGCACTCTGGATCTTGTATAGATTATATAGCCCACTCAGTCCTTTACTAACACCCTAGTGGTCAAGGCATGTTTGATTGTACCATTGGCATGCTCTAATAACCCATTGCTTTCTGCACAAAAGGGATGTGAGTAAGTGAGACATAATCCCAGAGTAGACAAATAATCCCTGAATGCCTCTGTGGAAAATGCAGCACCATTGTCTGAATGAAAGGCATGAACTGCACCCATTGCTACTAAGAACTGCAAGTCTTATATGACCACTCTAGCATCAGCATGTATTTGTGGCGAAACCCATAGGAATCGGGAACATGAATGAATTGCAACCAATACATACCTATATTGATAGCTGATATGATTGGCCTGATATGATCAAGATAAATTACACCAAACAGGTGGTTGGAGAATAGTAAGGGGAGTCTGTGCTGGTCTTGATATGGTGAAATGTTTAACTTGTTGGCAAGTCTTACATTGTTCTTAGTTTATTTAGTTAAATATGGCCACCAGCATCTCTGCTGTAGCATTGCTATGGCAGCACTCATGCCAGCGTGGGCAGACGCTAACCCTTTGTGAGGCACTTTAATTAGATCTAGTTTACCCTACTCATTAAGTATTATTCTATCTCCCACTCCAGGCAAGAAAGCCTTTGGAGAGTTATTTGAACTGAAAGTGTAGGAATATTTACAGTGGAAGCCATCTGGAGGCTTTTCACCTTTAACTGTTGCTTGTATTACTACCAAAATGTCTGTGATGATCTTTGTTTGAGATCTGGTTATCTCTGCTACTTTAAACGTATGAACTGCTGCCTTTGAAACTAGATTGGCAACACAGTTGCCTTTAACGTAAATTCCCTCACTTGTATGAGCGATGGTATATTAAACAAGGACTGAAGAAAGCATGTCTTGTAAAACAGCCACCTTTCGCCAGGGCTGTCCATTTTTTATTGATTTTCTTTTTGAATCCATTCAGGTGCCAATGTGCTAAATAAACATTGTAGCCTTGTACACAGAAGGACACATCCTGCACTATTGGTGTAGGAACTGAGGGGATCAGTGTTCTGTAGAGAAAGTAACAAGGCATGAATTTCTGGCAGTTGTGAAGTGCAATCACCCAAAGTTTTAGTGTGTATGCAGCAGCTTGAATTCACTGTCTTTAAAGATTCCCTGCACTGCTGCACAAGCTGTGGAGTATTTCTGTTTTGTGCCAACCACAAGCTGTGCAGAGCCATCTGTAAAAAGGATGCTCTGATAATTTTCAATGGGTAGGATGTTAAGAGTCTGTGGTTTGTTTTGTCTATATTGGAGGAATTCTTGCATGCTGAGAGCCGGATCATATTCAAATTCTACATCAACTGCACTTAACGAAGGAGCCCACTGTATCCAATGCAGGTGTAAAGTGCAAGCATAATGTATGCTTGCTTTTGACACTGCTTCTAGTGTAGGAAGAAGAGAAAATATAATTATGAGTTTTCCCATTGCCAATGGATGCTCTTTTAAAATGGTCATCTGCACTGCAGTAAAGATTTTCTCGGTGGATGTGAACCATGATTCAGCTGTGGAGTACAAATGTGATTTGTAAGCTTCAGTAACTGTCTGCCCTTTATTGTAAACTATATAAGTGCAGATTGAGGGGCTAGGAACAATCCTAATAACTAGTTTGTGTTGTTATCCCTAGTCTTTAACTATTTTGTCTCAAAGATGTCTGCTCAGAGGCCCTGCAAGATAGCTGTGTGTTTTTCAGTCCATTGTTTTTAAAACAATGTTGGAGAAATTAAATAATGCGTATGAGAGCTTAGCTCGCTCAGCATAATGTGGCAAGTATGTCCTGGCAAAGTTAAGAAATCCCTTTGGGCTTGTAGTTTTCTTGACATATTCAAAGGCTACAAGGTGGCACATTTCTGCAGGATGTCCATTGCAAGATGCTTGACCTCACTGCATAATTCATACCTGAGGAAAACCCCATTCAAGTAAGAGATTTCGTACTTTTTAATGGCAACGTTACTGTGTCAAGCCAATATTGTCATTATTCACTCCACCCTAGTCAGATATTTATTTAAGTCATTGTCTGTGATGTAAAATTTGCCAATGTAAGATAGCGCCTCTTGGTCGAGTTGTCAGATCTCCATAATATGTGCTGCAAATAAGCCAGGCCTAATCTTATAGCCCACGGGCAATTGTTTAAAGCCCTTAAAGGAGAAAGCGGTAGATGCTTGCTTTTAGGTGCTTGTTTTGACTGAAAAACGTCCTGTGCTATGATCATTGTGCACAGTATATGTCCATTTATGTTAGCTAAATTCCTACAGACTTAGACTATTCTATAGGATATGTCTGGTTTTAAAAAGAGGGAAAGAGGAGTATTCATTGTTGAACTACAAGGTGATATAACGCCATGAAATTGTAACTGATCTAAGAGCGCTTTAATGTTGAGCTTTGCTTTTGAATTGTATTTGAGGGCTCATTCCGTAAAGCAATGACATGTTGAAGAGAATTTTCATCCCACCACGTTTGGCTTCTGTACAAGGCTGGAGCCTGTTTGAGACCCCGTTCCCTTGCATTTATTTCCCCGATATCTTTAGGAACTTGCTACATTCATTACCTCCTCCCCTCGAGGCGCATCCCTAATAAAGACTGGAGGCCAGTTGTCCTCTTCAAGAAAGATGCTGTACGCATCAGGTAAATGGAGTCTGCATACTGCTTTAATTTTTAACAGTATGTCACCCTCAATCTGTATTTTCACTTTATAGAAACTGCGTGGAGGATTTAAATGTCTATCTGCGGTGTCAATCTGAATGTATTCAGCAGTCAGACTCACCACCAGAAACTCTTGGAGAGCCTGGTGAACTATCATCATTTCTGCTGCGCTGTCTAGGAGCGCTGTCCTGAAGTCCCTCTCCGCAGAAGTATCCGTAGTTTGCATGGCATCATTTTTAGCTAGTCCTGCTACTTTCTTGTTTTTGAAGTGCATCTTAAAGTCAGAACCTTTCTCTTCCTTTTTAACACTAACCTTGGCTTCAGGTCCTAATTAACTTTTCCGATTGCTGTATTCTTCTTCTCTGTGGTACTCAGTTCGGCCAGTCCTCTTTGCCCTTTTACTGTCAAAGTCCTTAAAAGGCCATGAAGAATGGCTATTGGAATATCGATACCGATCCAGCTTTTTAATTTTCCTGCAATCACTCAAATTGTACCCACCCCTGCTGGTCTCTTGAGTTGACAAAAGCCATTTGTTTTTTTCCTTCTTCCTTTGTTTATTTTTAGTTTAAGGCATAGTTTTTCTTCAACTGAGCTCTCAAAACTCTCCTTTTTTTTGAGGTGAGGTTTGATAGCTTGATATAACAGAGTACCATGGCCCACAAAAGTATGTGTTTCAGAAATTGTTTTGGTAACTCCTGTTCATGTCCTTGAACAGGAATCGCTGCAAGCCACTGGCAAATTGCTAAAGCTGCCAATTCTCCACGGATGTTGCTCGCAATAAAAGTGGAAAATGTTAAAAAAAAGTTCCCATTAATTTCATCCATAAATTCAGAGTTGATGTGTGCCCACTTTTGTACTTGTCTTAATGCATCTGGAAGAACTGCTAATGAGGGTTTTACCATATGTAGTAGTATAGATACACGCAAATATACTTCCCCAGATGTTGCCCTCCTCCATGGGTTGCACCATCCCAAGTTCAAGAGCCATCGTCAGGATTCTATGCCTGACTTGGGGTGTTGTATGAGGATAGCCCGATTCCATGTGGTTGGTCTTGCAAGCAATCCAGAAGGCGATTTCATTGCATTTCACGGTCACTTTGCCCATGATAGAGTTATAGTCTGTGGACTTATTGCTTATACCTGCCCCTATGATGTAGGTCCTATGACAACTGCTCTGCCTATTAGGTCCTGTAGTACATACTGTTTGAGTTGTCTGTATGGAGATGCAATTTGATTTAATAAACTTACAACCTTTGTAGCCCGCAATTGATGAGGATTAAGAAAAGGTGTACACCAGGCCAATACGTTTCATTACTGAGAGGACCCAATTTCACATTCTGATGTGTGTATGGTAATTGACCACCAAACCAATTTTGGTGTTTCTGGTTGGTTAAAGGAATGTCTAAGTACTGCCCTAGAGCTATTTCTAAACGCTATGCGAAACCTTAGCTAAAGCATTAAATAGCAAACCTGTCCCTTCAATTTTAGAGTTTCTCAGGATGAATCTTTCAGCATACATTTGAATAGCGGATTTTTCTGACCTATTGAAATTTACCTGGATAACGGAGCAAGATGGTGCCGGTGTCGGACGCGAGCTCGGGCCGCTCCTCTCCGTGACGCTCTTCAACTGGGAAACGCAACCTTGCGCTGGACACCAGAGTATGCTGCCGGCCTTCCGCTTTACGAACTCTGCAGGCGAGGCGTGCCCAGAGTTGAACCGCGACTTTATCGGATTGTTCAAGCAGCAGCTGGTATCGAGCCAAGTGCACTAATCGCTACCCTGACGGCTCTGAGGCTCAGACACCTCCCACTGCTCTCCTGGGCTACAGCCGCCAAAATCGCAAGAATGCCTGGCCAGGGGCCAAGAAAATGGGCGCGGCCACAGGCTCTTCAGGCGGACTCCCTCCCTCCTCCTGGCTGGATGCTGGTAAGGTGACGAGGGGGGGGAAAGCTATGAAGGGTCTCTTGATAAGGGAAATGTGAAATCCAGCAATCGGGATAATGGCACAAAGACTCGACCGGCTAAATCTGGCCAACAAGGAGACCTAAGGGGGTCCCAAACCCAATCTTTAATTTCCTCGCTATTCTCTGGGAGTAACAAAGGTCACGTTATGGACCTAAAAGAGCGGAACCTGCACAGGGGGTTTGGGGCAATCACTACCAGCCTGCAGGTGGCTCAAGGGGCGGACGCCCCCCCCTCGCTACAGAATGAAGCTGAGACTCCAAGTAATACCAACATACCTCAGAACAAAGTATTAAATTAAAGTAACGACCCCCATCTTACACCAAAGGCTGGCGAGGAGATATTAAATGCTGTAGCTTCAACCCCAGTCATGATCATGAAGGCGTCAGGGGCGAATGCACTAACGTTGAGGGTCCGGAGTGTGATACGCCTATACAGGCACAGCTGAGGGATATCCACCTTGAAGCCCAGCACATCAACCAACTTGTGACACACGCCAACCAGGAGACACATGTTACCGACGCCACGCCGATTGCCTCGGAGACCATAGTGGGTCAATGTGGGGCTTTTAAGGAGCCGTTCTCAATGTGCTTAACTAAGTCTCCCGAGATTGGGGAGAAATTCTACTCGCTAATGGATGAATCAGATCTTTCTAACCTGGAGGATTCATCATCTTCCCTGAGTGATGACCTAGCTTCATACTCGTCCTCCAGCAATACTCCAGATAAATCAACTTGCTTAACCCAACGTAAGGTCATTGGGAAGGGTGTGCGGGGGGAAAAAAAGAAGAGCAAGAATAGGGGAGCTGGCGGTTAGGTCTCTAATGCCAGTAGTAAAGACACTTCAACTGGAAACTTGCACTGGGACTACTCTGCTACTCAGCTGGTCTTCTCGGGAGAGGAACACGAAGAAATTACAAAAGACCTTAAGGGGGTAGCGTCTGGCATGCCCCCATAACCCCCACCCGTGGAGGGTTCATTGTCAGAAATCCTTCAGACGATTAAGCAGGTCCAGGAAGAAGCCAGGTGTTCGAGTCGGCGGGCTAGGCTGGCCACAAAGAAATTGCATGGGACTATCAAAAAGATCAATAAAACTTGCACAGACATCGCAGGTAGAATCACGATGGTGGAGGAACGGACTGAGCACCTGAAAATAGAAGTTAACGCCCTAAAGCTGCAGGAGTCCTCACGTGAAGCTACTATGGTCGATGTCCTCTGGAAGCTTGAGGATCATAAAAATAGACTGAGGTGCAACAACCTCAGAGTTTTGGGAGTACCCGAGGGAACTGAAGGCTCGGATACCAGAGCCTACATTGTATCCTTGATCAAGGGCGCCTTTCCGGAAAAAACAAAGTGGGACTGGGAGGCGGAAATCCAACGCACCCATAGGTTTCCCTTAATGTTAAAGAAACCCCGGCCCAATGAAGTGGAAAGACCTACGGCGATCTTGGTCTACTTCGGGAACTTCCTTCCACATCAAGTGATATTCGAGCAAGCCCGCCCCAACGCAAAAAAGGACTTTGGGGGGTATCGTTTTTTGTTCGACCAGATTTAGCTCATGCCACTGCAGAGAGGCGCTGGCGGCTGGGGCAATTGTTTGCCCCATTTCAGCAGGTCGGGCTGAGGTATATCATTCAGAACCCTGCTCGGCTGAATGTGATATACAAAGGGCATACCCGTAGCTTCATGTCCGAGATTGTGGCCCAGGAGTATCTGAAGGAGATTAGTGGAGGCCCAGCAGCTAAAGTATAGGTTATTTAACCTTATGAGGTAGTTGCTCCTCCCTGCTTGCTCAAATATTAGGTAACGAGCTTCCAACTTTCGGGTGGAAATGTCATTGGAGATTAAGCCTAGACGAGTCCTTGTGCATATTACCCGCAATGTGGTGTCCTGGTTAAAACCTCTAAGTTTATTTGTGAGGAGGTCACGGGAGGGGAGCAACCGGGGATGCTTGCTTTCACAGGTGCCATCATTCAGGCGCGCAGCCTGATTGCTCAGTTGGTGGGGGGGAGAAGGGAGGGGACAATGGGAGGGGGGGCACCGGTGGTGGGGTTGGGTGGGGGCTACACAGGTTGATAAAGGGTACAGTACCATAGGAGGAGGAGATGTATGTCAGGGGAAGGGGCCCTTATGGGGTGGCCAGTGCCAAAATGGTAGGCGCCAAGTGCTTAAAAGTAATCTAGAGTAGAGGGAAGATGAGTAAGTTGAGAATTGCTTCGGTAAACATCTGCGGGCTGAATGATAAAAAAAGTGAGCTAAAGTAGCCTTGGAAGTACAAGTCCTGGCGGCGGATATAATATGCCTCCAGGAGAACCACATTGAGGGGCGTCAGGTATCACTGTTAGACACACTGGGGTTTAGCCTAGTTGGTGGCACTCTCCAAAGCACTCGGACCCACTGGGTGGCAGTTAGTGCCAATAGGGACCTTACTCAGTGTTTTTCACAAACACGTACAGACAGACTGGGGAAGTGGGTTATTTCAGAATTCCGCTCTGCGGAGTGCAATTTTACCTTGTGTTCTGTGTATGGGGCAATCCCAGATGATGCAGGCCTGTTTGACTGGCTGACCAACGAGCTGGTATCTTGGCCCTCGCCTATTGTTTTATGTGGAGTCCTAAACATCAACCTACCGACTAGCTGGTCATGTGAGGAGCAGTATAAGTACTATGGAAGGAAACCAAGGATATTCCAGTCTCTCAAAGGCCTCTGTAAGCATCATAGCCTTATGGATGTCTGGCAACTGAAGAGACCAACTGAACAGGGATTTACTTTCTTTTCCTTTCCACACCAGTCGCATGCACATCTAGATTATTTTTTTGTTTCACAGTCCATAAGCCAAGAGTGTGATATTGAAATCTACCCCCGGGTCATGTCCGACCACAATCCTCTCGTTCTTGTGATTTTAAAGGGGGGGGCTCCGCAAAAAGGGCAATAATTGGAGTTTTGAACGTGCATTATTGGTTAACAATGAATATCTTAATCATATGACTTGGATATCATTATTCCTCAAAGAGAATGTAGGCAGCACGGCATTGGAAATTGTTTGGGATGCTCTGAAAGCGGGGATTCGTGGAGAAACCCTACAGTTCACATTGACCAGGGTGAAAAAAGAGAAACAGAAAAAGCGGGAGCTTTATGCCATACTTGCCCTAGAAGAGAGGAAATTACTACCTGCCACACAACTGGGGGCAAATATACAAGAGGCCTAGATGGGGGTTATGTTAGCAAAAGTAGCTATTAATGATATCACGTCAGCAAAGATAGCTGACAAATTCACAGTCTACAGGGAGCAAGCCTATGAATGCGGTGAACAAGTCGGTCGTATTCTCGCTATCAGACCCAGACAAAAACATGGTCTGAGTGAAGTCAGGGAAATTCGGGATCCAGTACAGGGTATGATCTCTGATCCGGTAGGAATTAGTTCTGCATTTAAAAGATTCTATTAGGCGTTATACCAAGAAACTGGCAAGGGGAACGATGATGATATTATCAATTATCTCGATGTAATACGGTCCCCCAGATTCAGTAAAGAAGAACAGCTGGGTTTAGAGGGGAGTCCCCCTTTGGGAGAGATTTTAACTGCTATCTCCTCGTTGGCGACAGGTAAGGCAACCGGGGTTGATGGTATACCCGTAGTATTCTATAGTGTATTCGCGCCGGAACTGAGGGATCGTCTAACTGGGCTGTTTACACAGATCTTTAAAGGAAACAGGCCCCCACCCTCTTGGTCGCAGGCAAAGATTGTCGTCTTTCCAAAAAAGAATAAACCTGTAACTGAACTCGGGTCCTATACACTGATTACACTGATTAATGGGGATTCCAAAATATATTCAAAGATCTAGCCTCCCGACCACCCCCAATCATCAGCAAGGTAGTCTCTGGGCGCCAACATGGGTTCATATCCGTGAGAAGCACTACTAACCACATTAGACGTGTAATTACCCTGTTTGACGCAACTCAGGTGGCGGAGATCGTACGGCTTTGATTCTGCTGGATGTGGAGAAAGCTTTTGATAGGGTCTCCTGGCACTACCTGTGGAATGTGCTAGAAAGGGTGAATATAGGACCTGAGTTCCAGCAGGCTCTTAAGGCTCTATATGTTAGACCAGAGGCCAGGGTATTTGTCACAGGGGAACTATCAGACTCTTTCGAGATCTCAAGAGGGGCCAGGTAGGGGTGACCATGCTCCCAACTACCATTTGCCCTTTAAATAGATCCATTTATACGCAGGCTCGAGTTTAATGCTAGGATCCCCCCTTGGCCTTCAAAGGTTGGGGCACAAAAACACTCGCCTATGCTGACGATATTGCCCTAGTTACGCCCGAGCCTTCTATAGCTCTTGCTGAGGTAGAGAAAGAGGCAGCAGAGTTCGGACGCATCTCGGGCTATTCACTGAATAGGGAAAAAACGGTAATACTGCTCAATAATCAGATTTCCCTACAGGACCCACAGGTTTCTAACAGAGCGGTATAACTAGGAGTCACCATAGTGCCCGATCTGGATCTTATCATTAAAGATAATCTCGAGCCTTTGATTGAAAAATCTGAATAGGTTTAATAACTTACACCTATCCCCGGCCGGCCGATGTAATGTTATTAAAATTATTTTCTTCCCTAAAATCCTGCATTTTTTTTGTGCTATCCCCTTAGAAATTGGAAACCTTTGGTTTAAAAGACTAGATGAAATGATCTCCCGGTTCGTCTGGTCATACGCCTAACCGAGGAGGGCGCTAAAATATTTAACCCTCCCCAAAGACAGAGGTGGGTGGGAGCTTTCGAATTTAAAACTGTATTATTGGGCTACCAGTTTACAGAATATGGGGCCCCTTCTACAGGAGAACCCATCCCTGCAAATAGGAGTTGAGTATTTCCCCTCTCCGTTTGAGCTACTGGTAGGTGAAGGGGTGTGGGGGAATTTATGGAGGCAAATCGAGCTGAACTACTTTAAGAGGGTCCGCTTTAAGACCTTATTGAACTGTTTTAAAATCTGGTCAACGGTTCCTAAACTAACGGGTCTGAGCTGGCTAAATTTTTACACCCCACTGAACGATAATAAATATTTGCCCGTTCTCTTCGGGGACCAGCACACGTTACGCTGGGTTAGAACGGGTCTTATTAAGGTGGGCCTCTTCTCCTCCCCCATGGGCATAAAGTCATTTCAAGAGATTAGGAGTGAATTCGACATCAGCCATAAAGACTTTTTCAACACGGAGGAATTTGAATAAACCTGTTGTGACGTGAGGGATTTGTATTGAATAGTATGCCCCACGCACACATTCTAAATATTTTCCCGTGTTAGGCACATGTTTGGCCCCAAAAACAAGATAGCGATAAGATTATTCTAGTTTCTGATGTGATGATGCAAAAGTCCAACGTTTTTGTATATAAATGTGTTTGTATATAAGTATTTTTCTTGTTTTGTATGTTAATTTGAAAAATGTGTGTCTCTTCACTTCTCATGCAACTAAAAACATTTTGGTAAATATAAACAATTGCAAAGAAAGGAATGGTTTAATAAAAATTCCATTCAAACAGAAAAGATAGTGGTCTGTTTGTGGCTCAAAAATAATAAGAGCATAACGTCAAATGGAGCAAGGTTCTCCTTTTTGTATTCACCTTTAGAAAGTTGGCATTTATTTACTTTAGCCATTTGGTGCCTTCTGCCTGTCTCTGGAATACATGTCTGGGGTGGGTGACAGCTGGCTTCCTGCAATCCCTCTAGATTGTCACACACAAAGGGAGGGAAGGTGTTCCTGAAAGGTCATCTGCATGCGATTACTGCACTGTAGGGTGTCTGGAGTGTGTCTGGAGCCAGGGCAGAAAGGAAGTACCTCTGTGCACTTCAAAGCTGTCTTTGAATTCTCTCCACTTCAAAGCCACCATTGGGTATAAGTACTGGACCTCTTGCACTACAAAATCAGTACACTTCTGGACCTGTGACTACTCTGCTAGGAAGAAGAGGTGCAGTGCTGCTGAATGGACTGCTACTCTGATGGACTGTTGCTTTGCTGAACTCCGCCTTGCTGTGCTCTTGCCTTGCTGAGCTGCCCTGCTACCTGCTGTTCTCCTGCCTGGATGAGAAAGAATGGACCAGTAACACTTGAACCCATAGTGACTCCAAGGTCTTGCTGGCTTTCCTCCTGTTCCCAAGTCTCATGGGACATCAAAGAAATGTACCACCTGCATCTCTACCTGGACTCTGTCAGCAGTGAGTCTGCCCTGCCAAGTGGTGCCACCCCAGCCCTGGACCCTTGGAAGTGAGGCCTAAGGTGCTTCTTCATCCAGAATCCACATGTCCTCATTGTAGCTAGCACATCTTTGCCTTTGCGTGAGTCGGAACCAGAACATCCTCGTCATTGCAGAGAGTGGACCAAGTGCATCATCCTTGGAACCAGCGCATCTCCTTCGGCATCAACACATCGCCTACTGCAAGAGCAGCAGCCGCACATCACATCTTGAACCCGCTAACGCACTCAGAACCGAAACATCGCTGCAGTTGTGTGGAGAAAATTGACACATCTCGTCCACTGCGTGGCTCAACACCGACGCATAGCCTCGGCTGCACCGCGCACCCTCGTCGACGACAACACATCCCGCATCATTGTACTTTGGTTCAGTGGGCCCAGGTGGGTCCCTGTATCTGGCCCATGCTCCAGCACAGTCGGCCTGAACTTTTGACATTGCCCTGGTCCAGCACGGCTAGATACCACATTTAAGCACTTATTGCTTCTCTGCGTTATTTTGACATTTACTCTTTAAAAAATCATATTTCGACCTCTACTTGTTGGATTTTTGTTGTTTTGGTCTTGTTGTATTTATAGAATAATAATCTTTTTTTCTAACCTGGTATGGAGTCTTTTTGTGGTGATTTAAATGTGTTGTTGTATAAATTGTTGCACAAATACTTTACACATTACCTCTTTCGTTAAGCCTGACTGCTCTGGGCCAAGCTACCAGACTGTGAGCACAGGATAATTTAGGTTGTGTGGTGACCTACCCTTACTAGGATCATGGTTCTGCCATCCAGAAACCCCAATTTCTAACACTACCTGTTTCCAAACAAAGTTATCAAGTATTAAATGTAATAAGCTAACTGTCAGAAATTGGGTTGTTGGTTGAGTGGGGTGTGCACCCTGCTCAAGCAACAGCCATAATCCCTGTCAAGGTGAACCACAATAGTCACTAAATTAACCTGTGCTTAACCCTGTGGTAGCTTGGCACAAAAGCAGTCAGGCTTAACAAACAGGCAATGTGGAAAGTATTTATGCAGTACACAAACACTAATAAAGTGAAAACACAACAGGAGAAACATCCCACACCAATTTAGATAAATATGGTAAATTTTTAATTAAGCATGGGCAGAGTTCAGGGAGTTCCGCTACATGGAACTCCATGAAGTGACCATAAAACTCTGCCACACTACACGGAGTTCCAAGTTCCAAGTGGCAGAGTGCGCTTGGGAATGCCTGTTCGCGTTGATTTTCAGCGCCGGGTGATTGTCCTGTGCAGGAAAATCAACACAAATGGCACCATGCACAGCGCAAGAGGGCGCTGCTTCTTTTCTGCCACTAAAGTACATTTTCTACTTGAGAGGTTACTTTCTCAATGCGAACAGAACCCGCGACCGCCCGCATTGAGAAATCTGACCGCCCGTGTTAAGAAATCTCACTGGGATGTGGATTTTTCTTGTTCATGCTCACCAACTTGACGTTGGGAAGTGTGAGCAAGGAAAAAACTCCACTCCGCGTAGAGCGGAGTGGAAAAACTCCGCGAACGGAGCAGAGTTCACCGATGGGCTGAATTTTAATACATTATTTGACATCAAAACAACACAAATCCAATCAGTAGAACAGGATTTATGAATTTTTAAAGTTTAAGGTCAAAACTAGTGCCTAAAAGATCAATGGACATCTAGATGGGTGAGACCAGGTCAAAGTTGCAAAATATGTCCGACGGCGATGGAGTGCAGTCGGATACAAGAAGTGGATTGTGCCCGGTCTGCGCTTACCTTCGGACTTAGAAGAAATTTCATAGATAAATATCTGAGAAGGTAAAGTTTCAGTGGTGCAAGGCTGCAGGCAGTGTCCAAGGAGGAGGCGTCATCGTCAGGGAGCTGCTGGATGAAGTCACAATGAGATCTCTATGTTTGGACTCAGTCTCTTTTTTGGAAGTCAAAACTTTCCGGTGGGAAGAAGCTGCAAGCTGTAGTTGATGAGGGCTTCACGAGGTCAGATACCCCTTCTGCGAACCACCACTGAACAGGATTTGCTGCTGTGGAGAAGAACATAGCAGGAGGTGACGCAAAGTCAGGCTGACCGGCGATGCACCTTTGGCAACCTTTGGCAGATTGAAGAGCAGGTAGGTCCTGGTCCCTCTGGGTCCTCAGAGTACTTTTTAGTCAAAACATTTCTAAGTCCCAAGTTTTGGATTTTGGCTATCTGGGCACCTTTACAACCACTTCCAAGGGTCCAGGAGAGGCACCACTTTGAGGGTCAGGACTCATTTTGGCTGGGTCCAGGTGCGGGTACAAAATGGTTGGAGCCTTTTCTGTCCCTGAGATTCTGATCAGGAGGTCAGCTAACTAGCCCTTGAAGTCACTCTGCTAGTCCTGGGTTCAAGCAGTGGAACAGGGCTCAAGCAGAAAGGCAGGCGTCCGAGGATTTAAGGCAGGCTTCAGACAGCTGAGCAATCCTTCTAAGTGTAGCAAAGCAGTATTCTGAAGTACACAGCAGGCCGCAGAAGCAGGCAGTCCTCTGAAGGTTCTTCTGCAAGTCCAGATAGTGAATGGAAGAGTAGGTTTGAGGATCCTATTTTTATACCCGGTGTCTTCTTTGAAGTAGAAGCTTCTAGAGACTTGCCTTTGAAGTGATTGAAGTTTCCTTGCTCCCCTGCCCTGTCTCCAGCCTGGATACAGAAACAATGAGGTAGTGTGAAGTCCCGTGTGTGCTGGCAGGGCACAGCCTATTGAATTGCAAGTGGGGCCGTGTCCAGCTCCGCCCCATCCTGCCAGTGATGGTCCATCCAGGCACACCCAATCCCTGTGTTGTGTGGCTGTCTGGGAGAAATATACAAAGTTCAACTGCCAACTACACCCAGTCATGTGACCCAGGAACAGGCTGCAGGCACTGAATAGGGAAAGAAAATGCCACCTTTCTAAAAGTTAGAAATGTAGAGATGCCTACAAGGGATTTATTAGAGCAAAAAAAAGATTTTTAATAATTCTATGTATATATCTATTAAATGATATCTAATAACACTGAATCAAGTAAATCAAAGTATGTTGTCTCAAATGAATTGGTAAATCAATTACAGCAACCGGGTGATCAGATGTAGAAAAAAATATATTTCAAATATCATAGAAATCAAAAATAATGAAACATAGTTGATAACAAATATGCAGGGGAACAGAAAAAACAGTAAAAAAAGCTCAACAAAGAGTGACAACAGAGAACATTTAAGATAGATATAAGAAGGTGCCTTAGTTATCAATGTGTATATCCATCTTCACCCAATGAAACAGTGAGTATGTCCTATACATAGGATTCAAAACTAAAAGATAAAGTAATTTAACAATCGCTAAATAGAAGCATGGATTAATTTTCGACGTTTCGGTCTTCGTTGTAACAAATCATTGAGACCATCTTCAGGTCAAACATGACTTTTAAGCAGTTTCTTGACCCCTCTATTACAAAAGAATACAGATAACTTAACTGGTCCAGATATAACAAAGAGATGCACCCGGTGGATGTGAAGTAAATCAATTGTAAAGAACGGTGAAAGAGTGTGATCATAGTCAAGAATGGTTAGTTGAAGAGGAAGTTTATTAAATAAGGATAGATTTGTGATTTTATTTCCTCTTGGTAGAAAGAATGTATTACAGAGACCCAAGATCTGGGTTTGTTAATAACTTACTGGTCAACAGAAATTTCAGCCAATGACTGGGATTCACATGTGTGATATCTCCAATGTCAAAGAGGAACCTGCATAAAGTAGGTTCATAGTTAGATCTATTAAAGTATTATGTTTGGGCAGAGTAAAGAGCTAAAATAGCTAAGTGTATGTTACTTACAGCAGAGTTGACTGGATTGGCCTCTTTAAAAGCACAGAGAAAATAAATTTCCTTGAAGAAATTGTATATAGCAAAAATAAATCTCAAGGATATAGTGTTGAAGAAAACAACACATCATCTTATTTATGGTACAATTAGCGATACGTAAACTGTGTCATAAAATGACAGTGAGGCAACGGGTTTCATATATTTTCAGGGAGAGAGAGTTTCGGCAAAAACTAACGTAGAAAGTCAAATGAATAGTAAGTTAATAAGGTGAGCTGTAATTCACTTTTGATTTAATGGATATTTTGACAAAATAGGTTAAATTTTAGTAACTAGGAGGAGTGTTCATTGTAAAATTCACAGAATGGGTATGTTATTCATTTATATCAGAGAGAACGATTGCAAAGATAGCCTCATTTTGCATTTAATCAAAAAGGTGAAATAGTTTTCATTTTATACCAACGATTCACTGGGTCAGGTGACCTGAGTAATAAAGTAGAATAAAGTAAAAATAAATTGTGCAAAGCAGAGTCTAGTAAAAAAAATGGACTCAATAGTCGTGTATTCGAATTAAAATAAAACAGATTTAATGTTTCAAACACTTACTTATTCAGTGTCTAAGCTGCATCTGTCTCGCGGCTGCGATGTGAGTTGAGGTCGAGATAGAACGTCATAACGCAGCCCCGGAGCTTACGTTATTTAAAGAGGCCCGGAAACACAAGAAATGCCGGGCGCCATCTTAGAATGGCCATTGTATAATAGATGGTCTACAATCAAGTGAAAATCAAATCCAAGTTTGAAAATGATATCCGAAATTATAACAGACCAATAGAATCACGTCTACTTTGTGTCACAACGTTTGGTACTCTCTCTAAGATCAAAAAAATGGTTTGCAAACACTGGAGTGTCCGACATATCATCCCAGAATTTAAAGAAAGACCACTGTTTGCCTTTAAAAGCAGCTCTAATTTGAAACATAGGTTGGTCAGAGCACATGAGGAACCAAAAAAAACACACGATCCAACAAATGCTCCAATTGACTCCAATTTTGAGATCAATGGTATTAACTACCAGATTAAAACCTTTTCCAACTGTAACACAAACAATGTTGTCTACTGTATTAAGTGTCCCTGTGGTTTACTCTTTATTGGTAAGACAACACAACTGATACGAAAAAGAATATTACAACATAAATCAAGAATTTGTTGCAAGGTTGAACATGGACCATTGGTAAAACATTACAACTCAAAAGGTCACTTTGAGAAATAAATGCTGTGGTGGGTCATTGATGTGGTCCAACCGATGTTGCGGGGATTCTGCACATACACAGACCTATGCGCAGGAAAACAGGACCTCAGTGTATAGGGGCTGAGCCTTCCTACCACCTTAGTACCCAAAATTCCAAAACCGACTAGCTATAGTGTCTCATTCGTTCTCCTACATAATCATGAAGCTCCAAATGATTAGACAACCCAGAACACAACACTCCCGACTCTCTCAGGAATCGCGGTAGCAAGACATACCTTTTCGCTCACTCACTCGTACTTGTCCATAATAAGAATTGTCAGAGTCACTGTTATAGTTTAAAATGTTTATTTTAACTATTGTGGTCTATAATGCAGTATTCGAGCCACTACCAGCAGCAAAATGCATAAACCTAAAACAGCTAGCATTGTTACAATTCCATAGAATATAAAGGGAGATGTCATCATATACAGACAGTGGATAAAGGACTATAAGGCCTATCCACCCTCCCCTTGGTAAGGTGAAGTTTATTATGTAAAGGAAGATCTCTGGGCTTTGTCAGCAGACCCCATACCTTAGTGCCTAGATGGAAGATTTACATCATAGGAACGGCATAGCTCTTCTCCCTGGAAAGGTCCCTCTCCAAGTGCGTGTTTTGAACAACATGCATCCCCATAATATCAAAGCACGAGTTTCCAGCAGCGCAGCTGTGTTAGCATGTTTTGTCTAGGTGCTAGGGACTGACCAGAACAGAATAACAAGGGGCATTGTTTATTGTCCTTGCACATCGTGTTCAGACTAAACTCCCGGAACAGGCAGAGAACGCAGAAAGCAGACAGTTCTCATGTGAAAGGCACAAACAGAGTCTTGCAAAATAAAGTCATGTAGTAACGTGCGCAAAAGCAGCATCATGGCAGCAGAGCTCAGGCTAACTTAGCAATGTCGACAATGACCCTAATGGCCATATAACACCCTCCCCTTGGTAAGGTCATAGTATATAGACAAAAGACCAAAACAGAGTTCAAAGGTAAGCAGAGTTCAGAAGCGCTTGAAAAAACCAGATTGGAAAAAAAAAAAAAAAAAATCTTTGTTGCACGGAAAATGTGATCAATACGGAGGTGGCAAATCCATCAAAGTACGCAAACTTAAGAATGCAATTTGTTCCAAAAGGTCATCCCTTTCGTTAGTTGAAAAAAGGGATGCCATCCAATCAGGTAAGCCGAACGAACAGACGTGCTCCTCGTAATCCGATGCTTCCAAGAGCAGTACCGGGCAACTTGCGTGATATTCGATGAAACTCCGTCGCAAGAGGTTCTGCGCAGCCGCACAGATATCCCATTCAGCCAAGACTCCAAGTGCAGCCGCACACGCCATACGGCCATTCCCAGACCAGGCATTCTTATGGGCTACTAAGGGACCCATTAACTGGTCATAATCCAGGTCTCAACATGACGTATTGGAGAGGCATAAATCCAAAGCCCAATAGAAGCGGCACAGCTGACAGTAGAACACAGGTTGCACGCAAGTGAAGTAGGCAAAGCGAAAAGTTAGTCCATAACTCACGCTAAGCGTTGCTAATGGCAGGCATTCAAAAAGTTGTTGCATTCTGTCACGGTACAGTTGCAATTGGCCTGGTCTGTGCATTACCACAAGATGAGCAGCCATTGCGTAGCAGGAGCAGAAGAATCAGGATTCCACCAGCTAGCGCCAGTAATAATGGGAACCCTCCGAAGATGCTAGAAAAAATAGAATGAATAAAAGATGGTATTACTCCAAATATCGTCTGAAAAGAGGTCACAAGGCCGGATCCGACAAGCTTAAAAAAATGAGCAATGCCTTTGGTGTCAGACGCATTAAATATTTGATGTACAAGCTCCCCAAAGTGAAGTGGGAGGTTCGTGTTCAGAAGTGACTGAATCTTGCTAGATGTTCTAGCCACCTGCAATTTGAAGGTCTCTCGAGCAGAAGTGAGAGCCACTTCTTGTTGAAACAATAGCGCTTTGAGTCTGCTTAATTTGTTGAAATCTGCTTTCAAAGTCGGAATGGAAGGCCAAATGGAACTATCTACTTTCCCATGCGGGGGCGGAAAAGCACATTGCTACAACAAGTAACACGTTGTGAAACTGTTACTATATACGGGATCCCTGCCCGTAAACCAGAGCAGTCCTGGTTATTCAAAATAAGATAACTGCAGTTAGTAAGCAATGTAAAAGTGGGAATTATGGCTGGGACGGGAGTTCCTTTAAAAAAACAAGCAAGATTAGGTGCGAATACATTACAAGCGCCGTGCAACTTAACGTGTTTACAAACTAGGGATGGTCCTACTGTGGAATCGCAGTCCTCCCCTGTTAGGAAAACGTCTTTATCCTCCCGTTGACATCTGTAAGTGAAAGGTAGGGACCATAATTCATGGAGAAATGCACTACCCAGGGGTTCAAAGCGGCCAATTGGGAAATGTTTCATGCAAGATTTAAATTGAAACAGCAAAAATGGGAGAGAGATAACCCCATGAATTAACCATACAGCTGAATCTGTCTCCGCTACAGAGAATGGCAAGTGTTCTAATCGTTCAATGTGTAATAGCGTGTATGTAGCATCTTTCATGGACATAAATATCTGTTTATCAGTTAGATTAAATGGTAAAAACAAAGCAGAAGCATTCAAATAATCCCAAGGGAATTTTCCCATTTTGAGAGTCTGTAACGTCCATGCAAACTGCATCATTGATTGTAATTGATTTTGACCATGATATAACACAGATACATCATTCTGAACAATATCAATAACAGATGAAACAATATTATCCAAGGTATAAATGCGTGAAGACAGTGTATTGATGCTATTATCGACCACTGCAAGGACTTTTTCTAAATTTGCTTGGTCAATTTGGCGGAGACGAAGCGCTGCCTCAATCTGCGAAAGTTTCCATACTTCATTGTAAGCTGCATAGATAAACCTCTTTGATCTAGGTATCCTAGGACCTAAAATAAAATCAGCCAAATTGATTTCACTTGACAAGAGTGATAGATGTTGTTTTACTGACGACAAAGTGGAGTGTTAAAATCATTGTTGGCACAATTTACCCACCGAATATGTGGTCACTGAATGTGTATGTGGAAAACTAGGATCTGGTCTAGTCTGTGTGAAACCAGGCGTTGCATTATAAAAACGCATTTGACATGCATTTGAAGTGGTTTGCCACAACAACCATCCAGACGGGTCAACATCAGAGACATTGAAAGTGTCATTTCGAAACAATGCTTGTAACACATTGATCGTATCATTTTTTTGTGTATGCCAATTATTATATTTCGCTAAAGACGGAATGGATGGGATATTTAAATTTTTGGCAGTTGCAAGCCAAAACAAGTAGTTTGGTGCACTGTATCATTTAAAAATAATATTTGAGTCGGGATTATTCAGGCACGATGCAAAGCTTCATTTCCCTGAACCTGCCAAGACTTAGTGCCCCAAATTAATTTCAAATCAATGGTATCTCTCCAGTGATCATAACCCCGTGTGGCCAATTCAGTTCTAAAGGAATTGGAATAGATTAATTTAGTGTGGGTTAGAATAAATTTGGGCTGAGATGACAATTGCAATTGAAAGAAATAGGATTCTGGATTGGATGTGTTATAATCTGTGAAAAAGGTGAACTTATCCCTAAGGGTTTTAGAACTCCCCTGTTTGGGAGTTGGACAATGTTCCCATTGAGTGTAATTAAAAACAGGTCGTAACGTGTTTGTTTTGTGTAAGAAATGATGCCCATAGTGTTGATAACAGAATAAATCAGCATAATTGGCAGAATTTAAATATAAATCTTCAGCATCAAAAGCAGCATAATACTTTAGATCAGAAAATAATGAATGTAATACTTGTACATCCCAATCATCAGAATGTATGCCCGGTGTTACCACATCTCCTAAAGAAACCCGAAACACGTATGGTATCTTGAGGACTTCCGTCGGGCTGTGAATTTCCAATGCTACTTTATCCCAAACGATGCCATCTGCGACCGGGAAAGCTGAAATGTTCACAAGAGTTTGATCACGTTTCATGATATGGGACGATGTATGACAGGCCAGAATTCCATCGACCAACTTCACAGCAGAGCGTTCTGGCAAATAATGACCATTGATGAGCAAGAAAAATACTGTCACAAATCCAATCGTCATGAAGAGGAAAATCAGGATAAGTACCAACCAGATGTATGTCCAGGGTGGGACCAGGTAAGTCTTTTTGAACCAAGAGATGAAAATACTTGTTTTTGTCAGTGGAAGTGCCAACGTGGAAGACGAGGAGGAAATGTCATAAGAGAAGCTTGCACGGTCCCCAAAATAACAGCTTGCACCCATGTTCATTAAAGGTGGTAGGGCAGCATCAGCTTGATGTTGTCGAGGACTGTCCGGCACTTCGCTGAGGGACTCATCCGCAGGGTAAGTATACTCGACTTCATCGTTGGAAGAGGATGGAGGCAGAACAGGCAAAAGGTCCATAGTAGTTTCCATCTCACCCTCAGCGATAATGGGATTAGTCGAAGAGGATGAATTCACCGGATTCAAAGAGATATCGTTGCATGAAACTGCAGGAGTGCCACTATTCAGAATCAGCCAGACGGTGTAGTTTGACATTGTCCACTGAAATGTATCTGTTGTCTTTGCGACCAGGCAAAGGTGGTAGAATTACTGTACGAGTACCCTTCAATCCAAGTACTGGAACCGGCATATGATAAGAGGGACCAAATTCTTTTTTGTTCTCCAGCTTTTCTCGTACCAGATCTCCAATCTTAGGAAGCCAGCCGGCAACCAGAATCAGCAGTGCTGTGTCATTGGAAGAGGGCAAATGTTCATTTGCGTAGCTGTCACTGGTCTTTTGTAGGTCCTGTAACATAGTAGAATGATTATCTACGTCAAAGGTTGCGGCAGCAGCCACAACGTCTAGACCATCAAGGTCTGGCACAAACATTTTAATGCCGAAGAGCATTTCGTATGGGGTCCGCCCACGCAGAGATCTTCTGGGGAGAATATTTAGTGCACGTTGAACTCCATTCAAATGGGCCAGCCAGTTCCTGCCAGTACCTAAGACCTGGCTGTCAAAGATTGCTTTAAGTCACGGTTCTTTCGCTCCACTGTAGAATTGCCCTCAGGCCTGTATGGAGACGAAAACCGCACAACCACCCCCATCGACTTCATCGCGTCCTTGTACGCATTAGAGGCGAACGCTGGACCTTGGTCAGAATGGAAGGTGCCACAAGCAAACATCCCGACAAAGACACGCAAATCTCTAATGACATTTCGAGCGTCAGCACTGCGTTGCGGCCAAACCCAAAGGAATCTAGTGCACGAAGCAACTGCAACAAAAATGTATTTATATGCAGTATCAGAAGAGAATGGACCGCAGTGATCAAGATATACACAGCCAAATGGCTGATTGGAAATACATAGCTGTGTTTGTGGTGGGCGTGAGACCGTAGGCGGTTTGATTTTCTGACAAATGTCACACGGAAGTAAATAATTACGGGTCTATTTCTATAAACCACGCCAACAGTAACGTTGCTGTAAAATAGAGACAGTCGCAGACACTCTGGCATGCGCAGAAGCCATGCCTTCGTGTGCGGCAATGATCAAAGCAAGTCTGCGGTCAATGTTGGGAATCCCCAACTGACTGTATTTTAGCATAAGGAACTTGTTCGGGAGATAAATGATAAGAATACTTCGAAGGGAAGCCCGGCAGATAAGCAGTTCCATCCTTCGTAGCAGCTACAGCTGCCAAAATGTCATTATCTGTCTTAGTCATGGACCATGTAACTGCTGCAACGGAACACGTGGCTACTGCAGATTTGGCTGCCTCGTCAGCCAAAGAATTACCAACAGCATGTGCTCCCACATGCTGATGGCCAAGAGTATGTATAACCTGTGTGAGTGGCAGACGTTCTTTAAGTTCCGCCACTCGAACCCAAAGCGTTTTATGCTTTATTGCGCTGCCTTTGGAGTCTCGATAGTCATTCTGAGACCAAAAGAATAAGTTGTCATTAAAAGACTGAACATAGTAGTAAGAATCGCATACAATAAGAGTATTCACATTAGGATCAGCAAACTCGAGAGCTAGAACAAGAGCACGCAGCTCCGCTAATTGCGCTGTACAGTCCCCAAGTGCCTGTGTATGCACTATGGAAGACTTAAATTCTCCATTTACAATTGAACCAGCCACAATAGCGCAAGCCGCTGAATAAGCGTGTTTGGAACCGATGGCCGGTTGAGCCGAGCCATCGGTATAAATGATACACTTGTACTCATCCAAAGGAAGCAGCAACAACAGAGGAGGATGAACATGTTCATACTGTTAAAACTCCTGTGTCTGAAGAGCAGGATCAAAGATAAACGTGACACCTGCCAATGTCAAAGAAGTAGTCCATTGTATCCAACGGGGATGTAGTGCTTTAGAGTTGGGTACACTTGCCTTAGTCACTGCTTCTAAAGGAGGGAGAAGCGTGACCATAAGAATGCGTTTTAGCGTTCTTTCAGAATCGCCATTTGGACTGCCGTCAAAACTTTTTCAACATTCGAAATTCGCATTTCAGCCGATGTGTACAAATATGATTTGTATGCAATAGGTACTCTGTCTCCTTCATTGAACGTCAAGAAAGTGAAACCCACCGTCCCCGGTACTATACGTATCACCAGGTTTGTGGTATTATCACACGTCAACAAGTAGTTAGTCGCAAGCAGGTCTGACTGCAAAGATTGTAGAATAGTGGTATGTTCTGGAAGCCAGCTGGCAGAAGAATATGTTGGTTGTATCAACGCATAAAGCGGTTTGATACGCTGGGCATAATCGGGGATGTAAGTCCTCCCGAAATTCAAAAATCCCAGCAAAGACTGAAGTTACTTCAGTGTAGACGGAGTTTGCAATTGTGCACATTTCTCCAGAAAGTGGGGGGCTAAGCCCCTACCTTCATTATTGAGCTCGTAGCCAAAAAAGAGCACCGCAAAACAAGCGATGTGTGACTTTGCAAAATTGAATTTGTATCCATAGTCGGCAAACGACAGAATAATTCGGTCGACTCGGACAAGATGCAGCATCAGTTCATCATCCGTCAGATAAATATCATCAACGTACGAGAACGCATCAGGGTCTATGCTGTGCAACAAAGACACAACACGTGCAGCGAAAGCCCCAGGGCTATTCTTATACCCCATAGGCCAACGTGTACATTTTTTCTGATTTCCAACGGCGGTAAATGCTGTCAAGTCACGGCTCTCAGGAGCCAAGTTGTGACTATAGAAACCATTGGATATATCCAGTGTTGTCTTATATTTTTTACGAACAATGCTGTTCACTGGTGCAGAGCTGTGTGTGTTCTGTACCACAAACATACGACAATGACTATTAAAATTTCGATAATCCAATACAATGCGATATGAACCATCAGGTTTTGATACCGGAAAAAGAGGATTATTCATCGGTGATACACAAGATTTAATCACTCCTTGATACTCCAACTGAGTTAGAATGTCACAAACGGGAGCCTTAGCCTCTCGTCTGATTGGATATTGCGGCTGTGGCTGTGGCATAGACCGTAACGGTATCTCATGTGCCGGTGAATCTCTACCCCAGCCCACCTGATTACGGTACACCGCCGGGACAAGGGCCAAAGCCCACTCAGATGCGTAAGCCTTTGCATGTTCCTCAGGGACGTAATGCGAAAAACTCAGAAGTATCACGTCCTCCGCTCTAGAAGCGGCTAGCTCAAATGGTGGAGGCCAATCTGCCTCTGCCAACAAAATGTCATATGAAGAGGTGAGATTTTCCCAGAAAACCACTGCGATTGTACGCTGTATATCACCTTCAATTTGGAAGACTATTTCATAGAGTCTTTCTGGGGGGGGGGGGCAACTCGTGTATCTGCTGTTTCTACTGTAATAAATGTATCAGTTAGTCTCGCCTCCAGACAGGTACGCAGTGCGTCCCGCACTATGGTAACCTCCGCTGCGCTGTCGAGCAGAGTCTCTGCCCATGTCCAATTGAGAAACCGCGTTCTCACCGTCTGAGGCATACTTCGCTGTTAAAGCGGCAACCTTTTTCCTCTGATATGGGGGTCTAAAACGAGGCAGTTCCTCTTGTTTGGCCTTAATGTCAAACTGTCAAGGTTGATCCCGTCCCTGTTGTGTGGTCGGACCTTTGCCACGATCCATGTGTTCCCCACCACCGACTTGAGAGTCTGATGTGTCCTGTAAAGAACGAGGAGAGCACTGATCAGGGACTTGAAATCTATCAGGAGTCTTAATTTTCGCACGGTCGCGCAAGTCATAAGTACACTCAGAAGACTCAGGTGTCATGAACCAGCACGCGAACCCTGCTTCTGTTGTTGCTGCCCCTGTTTTTTATTTCTCCAGTTCTTTTTAGGAAAGAACGGGCGCCCATCCTTTTCAGTCTGGGCTTTTTGTTGAATTTGAGCTTGAGTTTGCGTTTGAGTAAAAGGCTTAATTTCCAGACTATTGCGCCCTAAGGTTTTATAAGCTTTAGCAATAATCTTTGGCAATTTGCGCTGTTTGTCTGTGTCAGACACAGCCTCCAAGCGTTGCGCCACTTGTAAGCTCACAGCATCACCCTTAACATTAGCAAGGATCATATTGCAAACAATGTCGAACACACCCACCTGTCTCATTCCCACCTCCAGGGCCGCCTCGGCCCCATGTTCATCTTGAACACGTTTAATCACGGAAGGGAGAACGGTCATTGAGGGGGTTGCCGAAACACATTGAATAAACCGCTGCAAACACTCTACCCCAAGTGTTACAATCAGCTAATTCGGGAACTAGACCTATAGGTAGACTCATGGTCAAAATCCTGTGTTTCTCCACAGGCGTGGTATTTGGAAAAACAGCTTTAAGTTGTCCAAACATTTCAGCAAGCCAATAAGGAAGTTCGTCTTAATTTGACGGACGCTTGCCCATCACTAAATTAATCATTACAGGACTGATGATTACACCGCCAGATCTAGGTGGTTGCGCAGCAACACCAGGTGGTCCCACCTGGAAGTTGCGCGACATGAACTGAATAACAGCTCTATGTACACGTATTAACGAAGTATGCAATACGCATAGCTCTGCGACTGTAGCAGTGAGATAATTTGGGTGCGGGGTATACCCCACCAAAACGGGCCACGTGGCCCCATCTATTGATAAGGGGCCTAAACGGACCGGTGTAATAGGGTGAGGAAGGGCGCCATTAACCCATATTGCATGCTGCCAAGCCGTTAGTGGAACTTCAAGAGACCTATAAGGTCGATAATTCTGCGGAAGGGCCGTGGCAGTATATTCGTGAAACAAATGGTCTGTCCCATGGACTACCGGAAAGGTGACTCAAGAATAAAACACCTTGAAGCGGTGAGCCGCATCAGCTTCAACAACAAAAATAAGCGCAACACCATCAGCAGGGAATCCATATTGAGTCAAATAAGTTGTTACCGGTGCGCAGTTAGGAGGTGCTATGGCAACCACCATAACCAATAGTAGAGAATAACAACCTATGTGTGGCAGGGAAATAAGGGGTTAATAAGAAAGAGAAAGACCTTTTAAAATTCAAGCTTGAAAAACCTATAAAATATCACAATATAGGAGGCTACACCATCACAACTGTCTCCGGAAACAGAAGTGAGGGGTTTGTGGACAAGCACAAGCACTACTCAGGAGTCTCGCAGATAAGTACCAGACCAAACATTGGCGGCACCATGTTGCAGAGATTCTGCACATACACAGAACTATGTGCAGGAAAACAGGACCTCGGTGTATAGGGGCTGAACCTTCCTACCACCTTAGTACCCAAAATCCCAAACCGACTAGCTATAGTGTCTCATTCGTTCTCCTACATAATCATGGAGCTACAAATGATTAGACAACCCAGAACACAACACTCCCGACTCTCTCTGGAATCACGGTAGCAAGACATATCCCTTTCGCTCACTCACTCGTACTTGTCCACAATAAGAATTGTCAGAGTCACTGTTATAGTTTAAAACGTTTATTTTAACTATTGTGCCCTATAATGCAGTATACGAGCCACTACCAGCAGCGAAATGCATAGACCTAAAACAGTTAGCATTGTTACAATTCCATAGAATATAAAGGGGTATGTCATCATATACAGACAGTGGAAAAAGGACTATAAGGCCTATCCACCCTCCCCTTGGTAAGGTGAAGTTTATTATATAAAGGAAGATCTCTGGGCTTTGTCAGCAGACCCCATACCTTAGTGCCTAGATAGAAGATTTACATCATAGGAACAGCATAGCTCTTCTCCCTGGAAAGGTCCCTCTCCAAGTGTGTGTTTTTGAACAACATGCATCCCCGTAATATCAAAGCATGAGTTTCCAGCAGCGCAGCTGTGTTAGCATGTTTCGTCTAGGTGCTAGGGACTGACCAGAACAGAATAACAAGGGGCATTGTTTATCGACCTTGCACATCGTGTTCAGACTAAACTCCAGGAACAGGCAGGAGAACGTAGAAAGCAGACAGTTCTCATGTGAAAGGCACAAACAGAGTCTTGCAAAATAAAGTCATGAAGTTCCGTGCGCAAAAGCAGCATCATGGCAGCAAAGCTCATGCTAACTTAGCAATGTCGACAATGACCCTAATGGCCATATAACACCGACAGTGAGATCTTCAAATTTTGATTGTATGTGGACTATAAAAGAGAACCGCTGGATCTTTAATACAGATAGTGTGCATAAGGGATTAAATATAGCAGTAAAATGACAAATATTTGTTAAACTAATACAATTTGAAGATCGCTACTGAATGGATCGTCAATACCAAACATGTAAAGTACTTAGCCACCTCTGACAATTTCAATATTGTATCCTTATTCTAAATGTTGAAGATCAAAGAATAGTGGATGTTAATTATGCAAAAGTCTATTTATTTGTTGGAGACTTGGTGTTATTGTGTTCTTTGAAGACCATGTCAATTTGTTTTATCTTTCTGTATATGACATCACTGTTTATCTGAACTTCAATACTTGCCAATAATGAAATATAGGATCACAAGATACAATTTTTTTTTCATGAATAATCTACAAATTCCCTATGTTTAGAAATTCCATATGTTTCTTCATTTAAAAAAAGCTCTACATACTAACAACACTAATAGGAATCTTTATCCGTTCATTGAGATTTCTATCAAAACATCTTCACAACTATGTTTGCATGCATTAATTCGTTCCCACCACTTATAAGACCATTAAATTCATGGACTTGAATCTTTTTTTTAAAAATGTTTCTGCTTTGTCACCCTGGATTATTAAAAGTTTTCTCCTTGAAAAGATTGGCTTATAGATCATCAGCGATGATTCTTGACTACCTATGATATCAACTAACTGACAATTTTGTCATTGTTATAGTTTGGTTATTCATATCTTTCTTAAGAGATATGCTCTATATGCAAATTTAACAGTATCCACAATACACTACTTCTTCATGATGTTCAGTTTCTCTTACAGTTCTTCCGCTGTGATTAAACATTCCAAAATGGCGGTTAATATTTCCCTTACAACAGGGATTCCTGAATGTGATGTCCCATCATTTATATGGATGACCTCTGAAATATATCTAACCACAATAGTCCCTACCTTTTGAACGAGATTAATAAATGCCGCCTCTGTGACATATTTAAATGAAAGTCCTTAGTGAGACAATCTCTCAATATGTATGATATTCAACTATGGCGGTTTCCATCTTCGACCGCTCAGAAATAATTTTCAAGCTTGGATTTGATTTTCACTTGATTGCAGACCATCTATTATGCAACGTCCACTCCAAGAATGCGCCCGCCAATTCTTGTGTTTCTGGGCCTCTTTAAATAACGTGAGCTATGGGGCCACGTTATGACGGTCTAACTCGACTTGAACTCTCATCGCAGCCGCGAGACAGACGCCGCATAGACACTGATTAAGTAAGTATTTGAAACATTAAATCTGTTTTATTTTAATTTGAATATGTGACTATTGAGTCCATTTTTTGACTAAACTCTGCTTTGCATGATTTAGTGTTATTTTGTTCTACTTTATTACTCAGGTCACCTGACCCAGTGAATCGTTGGTATAAAATGAAAAATATTTTGCCTTTTTGATTAAATGCAAAATGAGGCTATCTTTGTAATCATTCTCTCTGATATAAATGAATGACTTACCCATTCTGTGAATTTTAGAGAGAGCACTCCTTTTAGTTACTAGATTTTAACCTATTTTTTCAAAATATCCATTAAATTAAAAGTGAATTACAGCTCACCTTATTAACTTGCTATTCATTTCACTTTCTACGTTCGTTTTTGCCGAAACTCGCTCTCCCTGAATATATATGAAACCCTTTTGCCTCACTGTTATTTTATGACACAGTTTACGTATCGCTAATTGTACCATAAACAAGATGATGTGTTGTTTTCTTCAACACTATATCCTTGAGATTTTTTTTGCTATATAAAATTTCTTCCAGGAAACTTATTTTCTCTGTGCTTTTAAAGAGGCTAATCGAGTCAACTCTGCTGTAAGTAACATACACTTAGCTATTTTATCTCTTTGCCTCTGCCCAAAAATAATACTTTAATAACTATGAACCTACTTTATGCAGGTTCCTCTTTGACATTGGAGATATCACACAAGTGAATCCCAGTCATTAGCTGAAATTTCTGTTGACCAATAAGTTACCAACAAACCCAGATCTTGGGTCTCTGGAATGCATTTTTTCCACCAAGAGGAAATAAAATCACAAATCTATCCTTATTTAATAAACTTCCTCTTCAACTAGCCATTCTTGACTATGATCACACTCTTTCACCGTTCTTCACAATTGATTTACTTCACATTCACCGGGTGTATCTCTTTGTTATATCTAGACCAGTTAAGTTATCTGTATTCTTTTGTTATAGAGGTATCAAGAAACTGCTTGAAAGTCAAAGTTTTTCCTGAAGATTGTCTCAATGATTTGTTACAAAGAAGACTGAAACGTCGACGACTAATCCATACTTCTCTTTAGCGATTGTTAAATTAATTTATCTTTGAGTTTTGAATCCTATGTATAGGACATTCTCACTGTTTCATTGAGTGAAGATGGGTATGCACATTGATAACTAAGGCACCTTCTTATATCTATCTTATATGTTCTCTGTTGTCAATGTTTGTTGAGCTTTTTTTACTATTTTTTCTGTACCCCTGCATTTGTTTTATCAACTATGTTGCTACTAACATAGGAGACTTTAATATGCACTTGTTCACCAAAAACCGTGCTAACAAACCAAGCAGAGCGCTGACACATATGTGCCTCTCTCAACTCAATAAATTCAATCTTATGGTGCTACAGGAAGATGCTCAGAATTCCAACAAGATCGTACCTATATTTAAAAAATCAGCTCAACCTTCCATTATTGGCTATTCCATCATTTCAATGGAATTGACATCCTCCTTTGACAGTTATCGAGTGATTCCTAGGTTGGAAAGTGACCATAATCCGCAAATAATCTCCCTTGTTTTATCTGTCGCCCACCTGCAAGAAGCAAGATCTTTGGAAACCGGGTCATCTGCTTTTAGCCTGAAAAGGTTACAGTGGACCTCGAACAAACAGAAGGAAATATGGGAATTTTTAGAGCCTGCAATTGCTAAGGCACTAAATGAAAAAAGTCAAGGGAAGTCTATGGTTGATATTTGGTCTGGGCTGTGTGTTTCACTTCTGGATCGCTTCCCTTCTTGATCTACATCAAAAGGGTCCACTATGGGGCCCAAAAAATCAGGATGGTATACAAATAAGCTTCTTTACCAAAAGAGAGAACTTAATAAGGCAACTAGGGCTATATTTAGAAAAACGAATGGAGCCCCAAAAACTTCGGAACTCTGCAAATTACATCGGCTTAGAAGATCTTATAAAAATGAAATATGGAAAGCCAAACATACGTACTATGAAGGAATATGGGCTAAGTTGCATTTTTCATGTAAAACTAAAAATTTGAAAGCATTTTGGGGCATAATAAACAATCTCGATAATGGAAGCAGAAGAGCAAATAGTGCTTATATAGCCGAATCCTGTTGGGCATCTTTTATTTCCAACCTTTATAGTACATCCTCAGATATATAATTTAAGAATAATGCTGCTCATCAAAGATCAAGCTCGCAGAGCCAAGAAGTTGGTGGAACTTCGAGGAATGATCTGGAATATACTCAAGCCGAGTTACAAGACAATGTGAAATGGCAAGCAGACCAAGTAAAAACAGCAATTAGCAGGATCAGATCGAATGGTGCGCCAGGCCCCAACGGAATCCCGAACGCAATCTTTAAAGTTAAGCTTGATCTTTGGTCAGAGATTTTATCAAATCTGTTTAATGATGTTATCAAAACTAAAAAGGTCCCCGAGTCATGGCAGGGAAGCATAATATAGCCGATTTATAAAAGTGGCCCACAAGACAATCCTGCAAATTATAGGCTAATCGCCCTAACAGATGTGGAGGCAAAAATTTTCTCTAACTGTTTGCTGAATGATCTGGAAGAATGGACTTCTAAAGAAGACCTAATCCCAATATTCCAAACTGGATTTTGAAGGGGCGAGTCAACGATCACGAACATGACCTTGATGGCTTTATTGGCCGAAAGAGCAAAGCATAGAAAGCAAAAACTATCTGTTAGACTTGGCATCTTTTGGCGTGTTTCCCCTGACTTTTTGCTTTCTGACCTCCTGGTTTTTGACTCTGTTTTTGCTGGTGTAATGATTCTGCGCACTTTCCTCACTGCTGTCCAGTGGGAAAGGACAAGTGCTCCTGTACAAAATGTGTTATGGATTGGTATTTCCATGATTGGCCTATTTGATTTATGTGTCAGTCCCTAGTAAAGTGCACTGCGAGTGCCAGGGCCGATAGATCAAATGCTGTTGGTGGGCTGCAGCACTGGATTGTGCCACCCACGCAAACAGCCCGTAAAGTGTAACTCTGGCCTGCCATTGCAGAGCCTGTGTGCAGCCTGGGGCTGCCATGTCGACTTGGCAAGTGCACACACTTGCAAGTCCCTAAACCTTCCCTTTTCTACATGTTAGTCACCCCTAAGGTAGGCCCAAGGTACCCCTGTGGGCAGGGTGCATTGTATGTGAAAGGTAGGACATGCCCTGGTGTGTGTGGCATGTCCTGATAGTGAATTACAGCCTATTTCGTTTTCCACTATTGCAAGGCTACCTGTTGCCCATAGGCCAGAATGGGCAGTTTTGATTATTACAGCTTATAATCCTAACTGACCCAGGGAACATGGTAGAAATTCGAGTTTAGTATGCCTGGACTCAGAATGATAAAATGCATCTTTTAGTGAAGTTGGTTTTAACATTCTGTGTTCGAAAATACCACTTTTAGAAAGTGGGTATTTTCTTGTCTAACCATCCAAGCCTGCCTCTGCTAGGTTGTGTATTCCTTGTCTGGAGTGTGAGTGACAGGGGCTGGGGGATGCCAGGAGACAGGGTGAGTCAGCACAGGGCTGAATAGCAAGATCTACATGTAGATGGGTGGGAGGAGATGCACCTGGGACCTGAATAGGGCTGGGCCTTCCCTCCACAATGCTGGCTCCACCTCCTGTGGTGCGTCTGATGTCCCTGGCCTGCACTGTGAAAGGAAAGAAGGAGACTTGTCAACAAAGTGCTCCAGGACTGACCAGAACTGGTTTGGACTAGGCAAAGGCCTCTCTGCCTTCAGAGGACAAAGAGAAATTGAGGATAAAAAGGGGGACCCAAACCCCAGAAGATTAGATCTCGCTGGAATCAAGGAACCTGCCAAGAAGAAGAGCTGGAGAGCTGCTAGGAGGAGTACTGCCCCTTTGCTGAGTTATTGCCTTGTTGGGTTGGCCTGCAGTTGCTGCTTCTGCCTTGGGCAGTGAAAGGACTGGACTGAACTTTCTATTACTTGTGCTGAGAATCTCCAAGGGCCTGAAACCGAGCTGGCCTCCTGTTAAGAAGTCTCAGGGACTGCAAAGACTTCACCACCCTCTGGGTACCGCTTCTGGAACCGCTGTTTCAGTTGCCACAGAGGAGAGGGAACCGCAACCGACTCCGTCAACCGACTCCATCGCTGGCCCAGTGTCCTGTTTGCACCGCAGACCGCACCGTCCGCATCTCGCACCGCAACCCTGGTCTCACCGACGACGACGTCCGACGCCATCGCCACCGAGCCGCTGCTTGCACCGTGACCTGTGGGCACCGCAGTACGCATCGCATCACTTCACTGTGCCAGCCGGACCAGACCGACGCTGTCGCTGCAACTGGCTCAACAATCGGGACCGCATCGCAGTTGGGGCACCGCTCGCACGCTTCGTGACGCACCGCTCCGACTCGCACCGCTGTCCAACGCCAGCTCCCGCACTCCGGCTTGGTCGCCTGCATCGCAACCTGCCAGCACCGCATCGAGCACCGTCTCGCCCTGCCCCGCACGCCTTGGACTCACCGACTCCGTCTGCACGATTGTCACCGAGCCGCTGCCTGCACCGCATCGAGAGGACACCGCGCCCTGCACCGCTTCCATCTTGCACCGCAACCGCGACGTACGCCGACCGGCTCACACACTCCGTGCCCGCCACAATGAGAAAAGGTACTGTGACCGAGTCTGTTCACGACTCTGCTGGCCTGTATCGACGCGGTCAGCTGGAACGGTTAGATTCTGTGGTTTTCAGCATCGCTGTAGACTCGGACGGAGTTACCGATTCGTACGAACTTTGTTTTTGAACTATTCCTACAAAGAAGAAGTTATCTTGCAACGTAATCACTTTTAAAGTACTGTATTGTGGATTTTTATCGTATTTGGTCTCATCTTGAGTATATAAAAATATTGGTTATTTTTCTAAACTGGTGTGGTGTCCTTTTGTAGTGCTTACATTATATTACTGTTGGTTATGTGCAAATGCTTTACACACTGCCTCTAAGATAAGCCTGACTACTCGTGCCAAGCTACCAATGGGGTGAGCAGGGGTTATTTTAGGAGTGTAACTCCCTTATCCTGACTAGAGTGGTGGTTTCTGCCTGGCTTTGGCACATGCCCTAACCTACCAAAAATCCCATTTCTAACATTGGTTGTCAGCGGTGAGGATAGGACTTGTGTTTGCACTTGACTTACAGTGATTGGTGTGCACTACTACCATATCGCAGACCATTACGTACCACATACAGGTTCTTTTTCTTTTTGGCCTATTTTTGATCTTGCCAGTTTGAACTTGCTACTTCAACATGCCTGAATCAATAGTATCATCAATTGCATCAGTAGAAATTGCCTTTGAGGAGGATCGATTGGAAGCCTACAATGTCAAGGAGTTAAAATCGATTTGCAAGAACCTGAAAGTCCAGGTCAGAGGCCTCACCAGGAAGGATGAGCTACAAAAGGCGCTGAGAACCTGGGTAGCAGCCAGAGGTGCCAGTGGGCAACCTGGTGATCTCAATGGAGAGGTGGAGGAGCCTGTTCCTAGGGTGGATGTGCTTTTGGGAGGGGGGGAACCCTCCAGGCCAGGCAGCAGTAGTTTGTCCCCAGAGGAGCTGGAGGACAGGCGGGAAGTAAGGAGGTTTGAATTGGAGAAACTCAGAATAGAAAGTGAGAGGGAAGAGAAAAGAATAGCCATGGAGGAAAGGAAAATGATACTAGATCATGAGAGAATGATCAAGGAGCTGGAGCTAAAGAGTAGATCCGGTTCAGATGGTGGCAGCAATTCTTCAGCACACACAGACAGGATTGTACACATCCCCAAGAATGTAGGTAAAGAGTACAAGAAGGGTGATGACATACAAAGGTGGTTTCAAGGGTACGAGTCGTCTATTCATATGAATGGGGTCCCTGAAAGGAACTGGGGAGCGGGGTTGTGGCCTCTCTTTCCAGAGGAAGCTATGGATACTCTGATAGCTTTGGGTAAGGGGCAGGACCTCACCTATGCTGACATGAAAGACGCTCTCCTCACTAGGTATGGGCTCACTCCTGAGAAGTACAGGGATCAGTTCAGGTCCAGTAAAAGTCTGAGGCCAACACTTGGTTGGAATATTTGGATATGTTCTGTAGGTCACTGGATGGTTGGGTGAAGGGCAGTAATGTAACAGATTTTCAGGGGCTCTACAATTTGTTGCATGGGAGCACTTGTCTAGTCTATGTTTTTCAGATCTGCGCCAGCACCTAGTTGATAGTAAGCTAACTGACCCCAAAAAGCTTGCTATGGAGGCGGACCGCTGGGTGAGTACCAGGGTCCACAAGAAAGCGTTTGGGGGAGACTCAGCCAAAGGTGGGCAGGGTCCCCAGCAGAAAGGTGGGGGGACAAGGGTAAAGCACAGGAGTTCTCTAAAGGGCCCCAAACTAGTACCCAGGGTAAAGGTTCCCAGCCCCCGGTGATAAGAAGAAAGGGGTCTCTACAGGGAAGCCTGTTGAGACCGGCCCCCGCAAGTGTTATGCATGTGACCAGGTGGGTCACTTTAAGGGGGACCCCAAGTGCCCAAACGGGACACAGCCACCCACCGGTGGACAGTCCAAAGTGTTGGCTAGTGTAGCGCTTGGGGAGGAGGGGTGCCCACAGGAGGGTGGGGATCCCGCAGAAATGACTCTTGTCTCACTAGGGGACAGTGAGATGGTCCCAGGAAACCAGGTGCCCCCTAACACAAAGAAATATAGCACCTGGGTGACCATTAATGGGAACAGGGTAGAGGCTCTCAGAGATACTGGAGCCAGTGTGACCTCAGTCCGGTGTCACCTGGTCTCTGAGAAGCAGGTAGTCCCAGGTGCATTCCACCAAGTAGTTGCTGTAGACAACTCTGAGCGCCAGTGTATGGTGGCGGAGGTTCCCTTTGAATGGGGGGTCTCAGGTCCCTTGAGGGTGGTTGTGAGCCCCACCATGCCTGTAGATTGTCTGCTAGGTAACGACCTGGAGCAGTCCTTATGGAAGGATGTTGAGCTCAGGTCTCACTTGGAGATGCTTGGGTTGCCAGAGTGGGCATGCGTGTCTACTCGGTCAATGGCAGCCAGGAAGGGTGATCCAGAGAACTTGGAGCCTGGAACAATGGCCCAAGTCCCTGCCAAGAGGAAGGGCAGGGGGCGCGGAAACCGGCCCCGAAGTTCCCATGGACCGGGAGGAGGCGGACCTCGAGGGGACGCCCCGGTGCCTACAGGGGAGCAGGTAGCCGAACTGGGAGACATCTCTGAGCTGACCCATTGGCAGCAAGAAGGGGGTCCCACCAGGGAGGAGTTCTGCAGGGAGCAGAACGAGTGCCCTACTCTGGAGGGTCTGCGGCGGCAGGCTGCAGACCAGGCAGCTGGTAATCAGTCCGGGTCACATCTGATCTACTGGGAGAATGGTCTCCTATACAGTGAGCCTAAGGTTGCTGAGCCTGGATCAGCCCGTGTGCTGGTGGCACCCCAGCGCTTCAGGACCTTCCTACTGGGTCTGGCTCATGATGTGCCTTTGGCAGGACATTTGAGGCAGGACAAGACCTTTGACAGGCTTGTCACCCACTTCTTTTGGCCCCAAATGCGAAGGCAGTCAGATGCACACTGTAGGTCGTGCCAAACTTGCCAGGCAAGTGGTAAGAGTGGGAGGAAGGTCAAAGCTCCTCTCCAACCTTTTCCTGTTGTTGGAACACCCTTTGAAAGGGTAGGGATGGATATTGTGGGGCCACTGGATCCCAAGACAGCCATGGGCAACAGGTACATCCTGGTCTTGGTGGACCATGCCACCCAGTACCCGGAGGCAATCCCTCTCAGGACAACGAC
The DNA here is from genome assembly GCA_963921515.1 of Calotriton arnoldi. NCBI lineage: Eukaryota > Metazoa > Chordata > Amphibia > Caudata > Salamandridae > Calotriton > Calotriton arnoldi. The sequence goes on along the minus strand of CAWUFW010002673.1, from coordinate 165,405 downwards.
GGCGCCAGTGGTGGGCCGGGCGTTAATGGGGATATTTTCCCATGTGGGATTCCCCAGAGAGGTGGCTTCTGATCGGGGGACCAATTTCATATCCAAGTATATGACCTTCCTGTGGAAGGAGTGTGGTGTAACCTACAAGTTCACCACTCCTTACCACCCACAAGGAAACGGTCTGGTGGAGAGATTCAACCAGACCTTGAAAGGCATGATCAAGGGTCTAACAGAACCCATGAGGCGTAAGTGGGACGTCCTCTTGCCATGCCTACTCTTTGCATACAGGGAGGTGCCTCAGAAGTCTCTTGGGTACAGCCCCTTTGAGCTCCTGTATGGCCACCCTGTCAGAGGACCTCTGAGTTTGGTAAAGGAAGGCTGGGAGGCAGCTCCCAGGAAAACTCCCCAGGATGTGTTTAGCTACATGCTGGCCTTTAGAAACCAAACTGCCCGCTTCAGGAAACTCGCTCAGGCGAACCTAGAAGCAAGCCAGGAAGAAATGAAGAGATGGTATGACCAGAATGCCACTCTGGTCGAATTTCAACCTGGGCAAAAAGTGTGGGTCATGGCCCCAGTGGAACCTTGTGCCTTGCAGGACAAGTGGACTGGGCCATATGAGGTGGTGGAGCGCAAAAGTGACGTCACCTACCTGGTGGATTTGCAGGCTCCAAGGAACCCTTTGAGGGTCCTTCACGTGAACCGCCTCAAGCCCCACTTCGAGAGGTCCGAAGTGAGTATGCTCTTGGCGACAGATGATGGGGTGGAAGAGGAGAGTGAGCCTCTCCCTGACCTCCTGTCTACCAAGGAGCATGATGGGTCAGTGGAAGGTGTGATCCTCTCCCCTACACTGACTCAGGAGCAGCAGGGGGACTGTCGCCAGTGGTGGGCCGGGCGTTAATGGGGATATTTTCCCATGTGGGATTCCCCAGAGAGGTCGCTTCTGATCGGGGGACCAATTTCATATCCAAGTATATGACCTTCCTGTGGAAGGAGTGTGGTGTAACCTACAAGTTCACCACTCCTTACCACCCACAAGGAAACGGTCTGGTGGAGAGATTCAACCAGACCTTGAAAGGCATGATCAAGGGTCTAACAGAACCCATGAGGCGTAAGTGGGACGTCCTCTTGCCATGCCTACTCTTTGCATACAGGGAGGTGCCTCAGAAGTCTCTTGGGTACAGCCCCTTTGAGCTCCTGTATGGCCACCCTGTCAGAGGACCTCTGAGTTTGGTAAAGGAAGGCTGGGAGGCAGCTCCCAGGAAAACTCCCCAGGATGTGTTTAGCTACATGCTGGCCTTTAGAAACCAAACTGCCCGCTTCAGGAAACTCGCTCAGGCGAACCTAGAAGCAAGCCAGGAAGAAATGAAGAGATGGTATGACCAGAATGCCACTCTGGTCGAATTTCAACCTGGGCAAAAAGTGTGGGTCATGGCCCCAGTGGAACCTTGTGCCTTGCAGGACAAGTGGACTGGGCCATATGAGGTGGTGGAGCGCAAAAGTGACGTCACCTACCTGGTGGATTTGCAGGCTCCAAGGAACCCTTTGAGGGTCCTTCACGTGAACCGCCTCAAGCCCCACTTCGAGAGGTCCGAAGTGAGTATGCTCTTGGTGACAGATGATGGGGTGGAAGAGGAGAGTGAGCCTCTCCCTGACCTCCTGTCTACCAAGGAGCATGATGGGTCAGTGGAAGGTGTGATCCTCTCCCCTACACTGACTCAGGAGCAGCAGGGGGACTGTCACCAGTTGTTGGGACAGTTCGCCCCACTGTTCTCTCTTACCCCCGGTGTTACTCACTGGTGTACCCATGACGTGGACACTGGTGACAGCCCTCCTGTAAAGCACAAAATTTACAGGTTGACTGACCGGGTCAGGGCCAGCATCAAGGAGGAGGTCTCTAAGATGTTGGCATTAGGGGTGATTGAGCCCTCCAACAGTCCTTGGGCCAGCCCAGTGGTCTTGGTCCCAAAGGCTGCTGCACCCGGTGCCACTCCAGAACTGCGGTTTTGTGTGGACTACCGTGGGCTCAACGCCGTCACCAGGACTGACGCGCACCCCATCCCCAGAGCTGATGAGCTCATTGATCGGTTGGGAGCTGCCCGGTTCCTCAGCACGTTTGATTTAACGTCTGGGTACTGGCAGATTGCCTTAACCGATGGGGCCAAGGAGAGGTCAGCATTCTCAACCCCAGAAGGTCATTACCAATTTCAGGTGATGCCCTTTGGGTTGAAGAATGCCCCTGCCACCTTTCAGAGGTTGGTCAATCAGGTGTTGGCTGGACTGGAGGATTTCAGTGCCGCCTACCTAGATGACATTGCTGTGTTCAGTTCCAGCTGGGAAGAACATTTACAGCACCTTGAGAAAGTGTTGAGGGCTCTGCAAGGTGCAGGCCTCACGATCAAGGCCAGTAAGTGCCAGAACGGGCAGGGTTCTGTGGTGTACTTGGGACACCCGGTAGGAAGCGGCCAGGTGGCGCCCCTACAACACAAGATTGACACCTTTCTGACTTGGGAACCCTCCCAAGACCCAGACAGAGGTGAGGGCCTTCTTAGGTCTCACCGGCTACTATAGGAGATTTGTTAAGGGCTATGGCACCATCGTTGCCCCCTTAACAGAGCTGACTTCTAAGAAGCAGTCCAGGAAAGTGATCTGGACTGAGTCCTGCCAGAAAGCTTTTGATGCCCTGAAGGCAGCCATGTGCACGGCGCCCGTGCTCAAGGCACCTGACTTCTCCAAGGAATTCGTCGTGCAGACTGACGCTTCAGAGCATGGTGTGGGAGCAGTGCTCTCACAACTGAACAAAGAGGGCCTGGATCAGCCTGTAGTCTTCCTTAGCAGGAGACTACTCCCCAGGGAACAGAGGTGGAGTGCCATAGAAAGGGAAGCTTTTGCTGTGGTCTGGGCACTGAAGAAGCTGAGACCATACCTGTTTGGGACTCACTTCCGGGTTCAGACGGACCACAGGCCCCTCAGATGGTTGATGCAAATGAGGGGTGAGAATCCAAAACTGCTGAGGTGGTCCATCTCCCTACAGGGAATGGACTTTATGGTGGAACACCGTCCTGGTACAGAACACGCCAACGCAGATGGTCTGTCCAGGTTCTTCCGCCTTAGTGAAGAGAACTCCAATGGGGTTGGGTAGTTCTCCCTACTTTCAGCTGGAGGGGACATGTGTTAGACTTGGCATCTTTTGGCGTGTTTCCCCTGACTTTTTGCTTTCTGACCTCCTGGTTTTTGACTCTGTTTTTGCTGGTGTAATGATTCTGCGCACTTTCCTCACTGCTGTCCAGTGGGAAAGTGCAAGTGCTCCTGTACAAAATGTGTTATGGATTGGTATTTCCATGATTGGCCTATTTGATCTATGTGTCAGTCCCTAGTAAAGTGCACTGTGAGTGCCAGGGCCGATAGATCAAATGCTGTTGGTGGGCTGCAGCACTGGATTGTGCCACCCACGCAAACAGCCCGTAAAGTGTAACTCTGGCCTGTGTGCAGCCTGGGGCTGCCATGTCGACTTGGCAAGTGCACACACTTGCAAGTCCCTAAACCTTCCCTTTTCTACATGTTAGTCACCCCTAAGGTAGGCCCAAGGTACCCCTGTGGGCAGGGTGCATTGTATGTGAAAGGTAGGACATGCCCTGGTGTGTGTGGCATGTCCTGATAGTGAATTACAGCCTATTTCGTTTTTCACTATTGCAAGGCTACCTGTTCCCCATAGGCCAGAATGGGCAGTTTTGATTATTACAGCTTATAATCCTAACTGACCCAGGGAACATGGTAGAAATTCGAGTTTAGTATGCCTGGACTCAGAATGATAAAATGCATCTTTTAGTGAAGTTGGTTTTAACATTCTGTGTTCGAAAATATCACTTTTAGAAAGTGGGTATTTTCTTGTCTAACCATCCAAGCCTGCCTCTGCTAGGTTCTGTATTCCTTGTCTGGAGTGTGAGTGACAGGGGCTGGGGGATGCCAGGAGACAGGGTGAGTCAGCACAGGGCTGAATAGCAAGATCTACATGTAGATGGGTGGGAGGAGATGCACCTGGGACCTGAATAGGGCTGGGCCTTCCCTCCACAATGCTGGCTCCACCTCCTGTGGTGCGTCTGATGTCCCTGGCCTGCACTGTGAAAGGTAAGAAGGAGACTTGTCAACAAAGTGCTCCAGGACTGACCAGAACTGGTTTGGACTAGGCAAAGGCCTCTCTGCCTTCAGAGGACAAAGAGAAATTGAGGATAAAAAGGGGACCCAAACCCCAGAAGATTAGATCTCGCTGGAATCAAGGAACCTGCCAAGAAGAAGATCTGGAGAGCTGCTAGGAGGAGTACTGCCCCTTTGCTGAGTTATTGCCTTGTTGGGTTGGCCTGCAGTTGCTGCTTCTGCCTTGGGCAGTGAAAGGACTGGACTGAACTTTCTATTACTTGTGCTGAGAATCTCCAAGGGCCTGAAACCGAGCTGGCCTCCTGTTAAGAAGTCTCAGGGACTGCAAAGACTTCACCACCCTCTGGGTACCGCTTCTGGAACCGCTGTTTCAGTTGCCACAGAGGAGAGGGAACTGCAACCGACTCCGTCAACCGACTCCATCGCTGGCCCGGTGTCCTGTTTGCACCGCAGACCGCACCGTCCGCATCTCGCACCGCAACCCTGGTCTCACCGACGACGACGTCCGACATCCGACGCCATCGCCACCGAGCCGCTGCTTGCACCGTGACCTGTGGGCACCGCAGTACGCATCGCATCGCTTCACTGTGCCAGCCGGACCAGACCGACGCTGTCGCTGCAACTGGCTCAACAATCGGGACCGCATCGCAGTTGGGGCACCGCTCGCACGCTTCGCGACGCACCGCTCCGACTCGCACCGCTGTCCGACGCCAGCTCCCGCACTCCGGCTTGGTCGCCTGCATCGCAACCTGCCAGCACCGCATCGAGCACCGTCTCGCCCTGCCCCGCACGCCTTGGACTCACCGACTCCGTCTGCACGATTGTCACCGAGCCGCTGCCTGCACCGCATCGAGAGGACACCGCGCCCTGCACCGCTTCCATCTTGCACCGCAACCGCGACGTACGCCGACCGGCTCGCACACTCCGTGCCCGCCACAACGAGAAAAGGTACTGTGACCGAGTCTGTTCACGACTCTGCTGGCCCGTATCGACGCGGTCAGCTGGAACGGTTAGATTCTGTGGTTTTCAGCATCGCGGTAGACTCGGACGGAGCTACCGACTCGTACGAACTTTGTTTTTGAACTATTCCTACAAAGAAGAAGTTATCTTGCAACGTAATCACTTTTAAAGTACTGTATTGTGGATTTTTATCGTATTTGGTCTCATCTTGAGTATATAAAAATATTGGTTATTTTTCTAAACTGGTGTGGTGTCCTTTTGTAGTGCTTACATTATATTACTGTTGGTTATGTGCAAATGCTTTACACACTGCCTCTAAGATAAGCCTGACTGCTCGTGCCAAGCTACCAAGGGGGTGAGCAGGGGTTATTTTAGGAGTGTAACTCCCTTATCCTGACTAGAGTGGTGGTTTCTGCCTGGCTTTGGCACATGCCCTAGCCTACCAAAAATCCCATTTCTAACACTATCCATATGCTTCGTTGACCTTAAAGCCGCTTTCAACTCTGTCCCAAGTAAATTACTATGGGCTAAGCTCTCTGGTTGGGGTATTCCAAATCAATTACTTGACATGATTAAAATGCTATACACTAATACGTGTGTCCAAGTTAAAGCCGGAGACGGTAGATGTACAACCCACTGATTCGAAACTAAAAATGGCCTTAAGCAGGGTTGTGTTTTGGCACCATGCCTTTTTAATCTTTTTATGGCCGACTTACCATTACATCTTAAAGATGTTAACGCCCACTCACCTGCCCTCTTAGGACAAGAAATTAAATATTTACAATATGCAGATGATACCATACTGTTAAGCCACACTGCTATAGGTTTAAGAAGATTAGTTGACTCATTTAATAATTATATTTCTGCTAATGGATTACTAATGAATACAAAGAAGACAAAAATAATGATGATCAGGGGCACTAAATCTGATAAGAGAGTTTGGAATATCAATGGGCTACATATTGAAACTGTGAAATTCTACAAATATTTGGGTATTACATTTGACGATAAAATGTCTTTTAAACAGCATTTTATTAATCTAAATGCTAAAGCTACAGTTTTGTCCTTTGCTTTTAGAAAGTTGAGAGATACGTTGGCATGTCCAACCCATGAGCATTTACTTAAGGTTATGAAAGCAAAATTGACTCCCGCTTTGGCTTATGGTTCAATGATTTTTCGAGGTAAAGATGCGAAAATCCTTGATAATCTACAAATAAAAGTTTTTAAATCTGTCTTTAGGGTTCCAAGGTATATTGGGCATGACAACGTCAGATTAGAATTTGGTCTGACTATTTAAAATCATTACACTCTTTTTCTTGTTCAGACCAGGGCACCCTTGCGAACCAATGTTTGCAGGAGATAACGAGGTATGAGCATGCTAAGGGCTGGAGAATATATTTAATGGAGAGCCTAAATAACTTCAAGTCTCCGCCCCTTGAGGATGCAGCAAGCAGCAAAGTAGTGTTTAAACAGATAATAAATCAATCAGCCAACTCCCTATCGATTCTCCTTGACAAGGAGGAGCTCGCCAAAAAGAGCCACTCCTGGACAGTTATCAATTCATTTACTAAATTAGAACCACAAGCGTATCTCACAACCCACTTAAAACCATTTTTAAGGGATAGATTTATCATGTTACGTTTTGGGAGATACCCCACAAAGGACGGAATCCCTTCATGGGAACGAACTTGGCCCACAAACAACTGTAGGTTATGTGGTTTTCACAAAGAATCTTTTATGCATATTGTAACCACTTGCCCTCGGTTGTTAAAAAAAAGGAAAGCTCTATTAAAATCCACCTTTAACGAACTAGGGGTGAGAACATGTCGCCAGGCTATAATAACTTGTCTCTCTGGGAATAAGCCTAGCCTGACCCTACGATTCGTAAAGTTTGTCCTCATTGCAGAAAAAAAACTACTCTCCGCGCACGACACCTAATTTCTGTTGCATGCTTAAAATATTGACAACCGGTTTTATAGGATAACGTTTTTAGATTAAAAAAAAAAAATTCATCCCATAAAATTGTTCTAGAAGCCATGTGAATGACCCTTAAACCATAGTTTTAAAAAAGATTTTCCTGCCTGTAGTATCTGGACATAAACCCAATACCAAATCAATTTTTCATTGGTGAGGGCCTGTACTGAAAAGGACAAATCATCCTTTTTAATCTATTGCTTAGATTCCTGTTCGATGTTAGACTTTGCACGACCGCACTTTAACTATTACTGCTAAATGTAAGTCTAGTCCAAGCGCTTCTCAATTACTGCTGCTAGTTGCAAGATTTTGCACAGGTACATTGTATCTATTGCACTTTAATCCTGGTACTTTGAATTATGTTTACTTTAAATTAGGGGGTCTGGTAGGTAGTTTCTTTGAGAAAGCTTTTACCATTTCTTCGGAGTAAGGATTTTTATGAGTGGTGTGAAATACGAAACCATTTTAGAATGTTCTCTGATGTTATTGGCAACAATATCTATTTTAAGAGTTTTTGTTTTTAAAGATGCGATAGCAGATCGATTGAATCTGCGCTCTTTCATTATTGATCTTAGATTTAAACCACCACACAAGTGCACTTTATAATGTACCTTAATATTATTTATCAATACCAAGTAGTATAAGTGTTTTGTTGAACAATGATGCGATTCCAGTCAGTTCTAATTGATGTAACCCAAGTTCCTGTCACAACCTAAAGTGTTTTTAATCTTGTTTGTAATGATTTTTAGTAATCAACAAATAAAACATTTTCTTCTTCTTCATTATTTTTGATTTCTATGATATTTGAAATATATTTCTTTCTACATCTGATCACCCAGTTGCTGTAATTGACATACCAATTCATTTGAGACAACATACTTTGATTTACTCGATTCAGTGTTATTAGATATCACTTAATAGATATATACATAGAATTATTCAAAATCTTTGTTTTGCTCTAATAAATCCCTTGTAGGCATCTCTACCTTTCTAACTTCAACACCCAAGCCCACAAGGGTCGGTTGGGTTGCCCAACTACCTATCACCTTTCTAAAAGTGGCATTTTCAGAATTGTGACTAAATATCTGTCTTTACCATTAAAGAGGATTTTCAATTACAATTTCTCAGACACCAAACATGAATTTCCTACCCACTCCCAATCAAAATTTACAGCCTATTAAATGTAACAAGGCAACTCAATGTTATCCTACAGGAGAGTTAGAACTCACAGTAGTGAAAAAGCAATTTGGGACTTTTTCACTACCAGGGCATGTCCAACCTTTCAATTACAATGTACACTACCCTATGGGCTGTCTATGGCATAACTTAGGGGTGACATAAATGCAATAAAAGGGGAGTTTAAGGCTTGGCAGGGGAGTAATTTTGCCAAGTTGAATTCTTAGTTTAAAGCTGCATTTAGGCTGCAATGGTAGACCTGGGTCATGTTTTAAAGGGCTACTTAAGTGGGTTGCACAATAATAAGGCTCATTAGTATTTAATTTATAGTCCCTGGGTATATGGTATACCGTTTTACTAGGGACATATACGTAAATGAAATATGCCAATAAAGTGTAAACCAATTTTACTATGTTTTAGGGAGTGAGCACAAGGATTCAGCACTGGTTAGCAGTGGTAAAGCGTACAGAGTCCTAAGGTCAGCAAAGACGTATTCAGAAAAATAGTAGGGGTGAAGAAAAAAAGTTTGAGGATGACCTTGCAGAGAAGGCCAAGTCCAACAGTAACCCAATGTGATCCTGAGGGAAAGATAGGCCCTGTAGTAGTGAAAAACAAATTTAAGAGCTTTTCACTACCAGGATCTTTAAAATGTAAAGCTACATGCCCAATATTTTAGATACAATGCATCCTGCCCTGTGGGCTGTTTAGAACCTACCCTAGACGTGACTTATATGTATTAAAAATGGAAGGTTTAGAACTGGCAAAAGGTTTATTTTGCCAGATTGAAATGGCAGTTTAAAACTGCACACAGGCTGCAATGGCAGACCTGAGACATGTTTTAAAAGGGCTACTTAAGTGGGTGGCACAATAGGTGCTGTAGGCACACTAGTAGCATTTAATTAACAGGCCCTGGGTACATGAAGTACCACTTTGCTAGGGACTTATAAGAATATTAAATGTGCCAATTGCATGTTAGCCAATTGTACTAAGTTTCAAGGAGAGAGCGTAAGCACTTTAGAACTGGTGAGCAGTGGTAAAGTGCACAGAGACCTAAAAACCAACAAAAATGGGTTCAGCAAACAGGAGGGCTGTAGGCAAACAGTTTGGGGGTGACCCCGCAGAGGTGGCCAAGTCCAACAGCAGGCATTTGATGGGTTACAAAGTATTGACATATATCCTTCCACATCTACGGGAAGCTGGAAAACCTGTTTGGCACCCCAGGTTCCATGTAATTTACAAGGAATTATGATGCAGACACTATGAGTCACAAAGTCATTTCTATCTCTCAGTACCACTTTAGGTCTTTCCTGAGAAAGCACATGCTTGCGAGTCTAGTCTTAAAAAAAACAAAAAACTTAAAAAGGCCTTAGAGCCTACCTGTTTCTTACCATTGGTTGGCTTCAATGCCTCTCTCATTTTCTTACTTCTCAGTGGTCATTGCCTCCCGATGCCTCTGGTTTTTCTTTCTCTTGTGTCTTCGGTGGAGCATGGACCAAGTACAGTTTGCTATCCACGGCCAGAGTCCTTCCGATGGCCGTGCGCTTCTGGGGGTCCTTTTTTATTTGACTTGTTTCACTCCATAAGAGTACAAGTGTTTGCAGTCCATTTCCCCCGCTCTGCAACATTGCTTGCCCCGTCCCACTCCCCCCCTTCGCATGCTGTCCTGATGACAGTTGTCTATCTTGCTCTCCTTCCGCGGTCCATGCTCTTGCTTGCCACACCCCCGTCTCTCGAGTTTCTTGACCTCCCCAAATCCCCCAACATCCTCCCCCCACCCCCATCCCTCGTGTTGCTTGTAATTGCAGTCGTGGGATGAGGGCTCAGTACCTGCCACCTCTCTAGCAAAAGCATAATTTTAGCCGCTGACTCGTTGCTCTTTTCCCAATGTTTCTACCTCTCCTCGTGTGCTATTCAGGAAAATGCACAGCTCTGCAGCTCACCTCGGAATAATCACGGAGGCTCACAGCAAGCAATAAGATATGGAACAAAGAGGGACTGTGCGCCCCGTGTATACCCTGTGTGTGCGTGAGTAATTAGAAGCATGTGTGTGCGCACTTGTGTGTGAGTGAGAGCTTAAAAGCATGCATGTGCGCGCCTGTGTGTGTATGTACTTATGTGCTTTAAGAAACATGCACGTCTCAGCAGCTCATCCTGAAATAATCACAGGCTCATAGCAAACGTTAAAATATAGAACACATGGGGCCTGCTTCAGATTCCGTGATTTAGAAGCATGTGTGTTTCACGATACTGCACAGCAGGGCCGTCTTTAGGGCAGTGCGACCGGTGCGGTCGCACTGGGCTCTGACCTCTGGAGGGGGCGCTGACCTCAGGGGGCCGCTGTGTTTAATAATAGTTTATGACTGGAGAGATGAGGGGCACTTTTGCCCGGTGGTAGTGAGAGAATCTGAAGAGGTGGTCATTGTGTATGGGGGGCGCCAAAAATGATTGTCGCACTGGGCGCCACCAGCGCTAAAGCCGGCCCTGCTGCACAGCATCAACAACAAGCATTGACAAAACCAATCAGTCATCAAGCCGAGACCTATTGACTTTGCCAATGCTTGTTCTCCTAGCAAACTCTACAACCTTACGGCACACAGGCTCCGCAGGGGACAACAGCCTTTAGTGCGCGTGGTCGTACGAGACTTAAAGTTTCATTTTCTGGGCATTGACACCTAAACAGTGAGGCCAAAAACACACTTGCGTATTTGTTTTCTGTAAATCACTGAGAAATAAGATATTTTTGTCCACCAATAATCCATGTATTTCTTTGATAATGGTGAACAAGAGGCGCGTGTCGCCGCGCGGTACAGAAGATCCCAGACTCCTTTTGCCTGCTATTTCACCTTGTTAATTAACGATGCTCCTTCCAGGCGCCGACGGCAGGATTCAGTAACTTGAGATGTTGTTATCAATCCCATGGAATGCCTTCAGGCGAGCAAACGGTAGTAGATGGAGTTGCCGTTATCTACACTACTTAATATTTCAGGTACTTGTAATTCAATTACGCTCCTTCTTAACCCACTGTTTCAGGCGATATTTAATTAAACCATTTAACATACAGAAGGCTGAGCAGGAAAGAGGAGCCGCAAACCATTTAGGAGTGTAAAGGCTGCAAGAACAGGTGGCTAAGACGGAACAGTTCACCTGCACCTACCTACCTGAGAATGCCTCGAAGGGCTGACCCGCTATGTGGAGGAGTGTGTGTGATGCGATGAATGCTGTTCAACAACTTAAGCTATTTGTGATAGATGAGGGCCCCACTCCATCAAGGTCAATGGCTGGGATCCTATGCGGATGTTTTCAGAGGAGTGAGTGTGCGTCTCAGAGAGTGTCTAACTTTGTTTTGCAAAAGTGGAACTGCAGTTGGTATTTGTGGCCAGAAGGGGCAGCAGTGTGCTGCGAATCATATATTAAAAGGTGAGAAGAATTTCAGAAAAAGATGAGAGTGAAGGGATCCGAGCGCTGCAGAGTGCAGAGGAAATCTGGAGATTCTCTGCCAGTATCCCCGCAAGCACCTAAGATACAAGGGGATTTAACTCACAGAAACTGAGAAGGAGAGAATGTGTGCAGAAAAGAATGAAACTGAACCAGTAGAAGTGATTAAACACTTGTTTTGTCAATAATATGAACGATGCCCAAGGGGGAGAGGGTTTCTGTGTGCAAAACCCTTTCTGCAAAAGGGTGGCTGTAAGGTGCTAGTAAGGGGAGATTGTGTGGTGAAGCCTCTTTTCGATGAGGTTCAGAGGTGGCTAGCCTGAAACACGTGCATGGATAGTAAAGTTGTGCACGATGAACCAGTCTTTAAACTTGTCTGACCAGGACAGTTTCATCATTCACGACTGATGACACAATATTCACAACCATACTTCGTGATTGCAAGAACCGCTGATAGGCACTAACATAAACACAGTTTTCCCAGCACTAATGAATGCCATGGATGCCCAGCAGCCAGTCTTCCTGACTTGAGCGACAGGAGGTACATAGAGGGGAAGTGTAGATATCACCATGGTATTAGTACTACAGCCGGGTGATTATCTGTTCTGCCTGCCAGCCATTAATGACAGCTCCGAAGGATGTTTGGCAGTGATGGGCCCGTCCATTTCCGCAATGCTGTGTCTGCCACTGAGTGAGGCGAATTCCAGGGACGTTCCCAGCACTGGGGACATGGCTAATCCCTATATTTACACTCTTTATCGTACATGCACCCATTTGCTCCTCATGAGCATGAGTGATCCTCTAAGATTCCCTCATACTTATCACATACTCATTGTCAACAGAGTAGAACGTTTGGGATTCCCCACATCCTTGGAGGGAATACAGAAATGTAACCCTGCATATAGACTACTTTTCTCAGGTAAAGAATTCTGAATGATACGAGTTGTGAAAGGAATTCAAATATATTCCAGGAAACCTGTGAGAGTTCCGGCAACCCAGGAGAACTCTAGTAAAACATTTGTGAATTCTTACTTGTGTCATGTTAGTAGTTTTCCACGTGCATACTTGTATTGAGAATTGAATTCTGCATACAAAAATGCACTTGCATAAGTACACGTGCACTTTTCCTTCTCCAGTGAGAAAATATTTGTTTGTCCATGGGGAACCCTCCTTCCCGTATACAATGACCAATGTTGCAGGTGTTTCTACTTTTTCTAATACTGTAAGGAATGTACTCCATCCTCTGAGAGAATGAAGACAATCTGCAACTGTTTCTAGGGTGGAAATGTTTCAGGAAAAGTTGGGCAATACTTACAAACAAGTATGCCTTTCAGTGTGCAAAAACGTTCAGGCCATAACACCCAAGAAGACATTCTCCCTACCCCTTTGAGTAGAGCGTAAAACTACATGATATGACAGTCAAAAGTATTTTATACTCATAAATAAAGTTATTTTCACGTCTAAGCTAAATTCACATCTGCAAATCGCTTTATGAATCAGGCCCTCAATATACAATTGGAGACTTTAAGTCCTTGAAACTGCTACTGACTATCGAGCTGAATTGATCATGTGTATTTATGATAAGGTAAAATATCAGATCAACTACATTCAGACTCAGGGGTCGTGGGGCAGAAGTAAGGACTGGGAAGTATAGCAACATCCCATGTTTGAAAAGATCTAACAAAATGTCTCTTATATTTCAAGAAATGTTTCAAATGTTCATGGCCAAAGCAACAGTATTTCATCCATGTACATGCTGGACACAAAGGTAAAGGTTGTAAGGCCAAAAATGTTTGTGTGTGATCATAAAGACCATGAATGCAACAATATGGTCTGTAAGAGTTAAATTCATTGTTTCACGTACCATACAGTGGCTAAATAATGGACCACATCATTCAGAAATACATGGGGATACGAAAAGACATGCTCACTACATTTTCAACACCCAGTCAACCTCCTAACACTACTCCACGGTCCACATCTATGTTCAGAATATCTTTCTCTCCACCTACTACCTTACAAACATCAACTCTCCTTCTCTTTTCACTGATGCCATTCTTTCTCAATGGATGTACCACAGGGAGAGTTGAAGAACTGTTGAAATCACACCTATTACCAGAGGGATTCCCTTGAATAAACTCACAAGGACCAGAAAACACATTACATCGCGAAAACAATCACAGCATAAAGACCACTCAGTACAGGCGTGTGGGACCCCACACATACACACGTATACTAAGGGTAGTGAAAGCATTTATTTCGCCATTGAAACAAAAAACTTTTCACGTGGCAAAATTAGACAAAGTTTTCTGACTTTTTCGAACCTCGCCCAACTCGAAATTTTAGCACCTGTGCCTGCAACTCGATATAAGCCTGGACATCCTGTTACCCCAGTTTTCTCAGTGACACTAACAGGAATACTGACAGGTTATTTGTAATTCTTTAATTGCGGAGACTGCCTTTCAACCAGGTGCTTGCAGTGAAACATTAAACAGCTGAATCAGTGTGGGCAATGAGCATGAGGTGTGCCCTGGGTAATACTTCAAACAACTTCTAGCCAGTGATTATCTGGGATGTAGGGTCTCAGATCATACATGACAGAGCTAAGCAGCTCTGGGTGATGCGCTCCTTCATCAACCACTCTCAGTCTTCCCCAGAATTAAAGTCCCACAGCATCTTCACATTGATCATTCTATTGTGACATCTTCTGGGATGAAAGGCCGACGTCCCAGCGCAGTGCAGTTTCATTTGGAGGGTTTTGCACTCACAAAACTCATACCCACAAAGGATGATTATTGAACTCCTTAGACACAACCCCAGTGAAGCAGTATAACCCATCACTAAGGCATCCAAATACTTGTACCAGTAGTGAATCATCTCCTCAGTCACCCAGACATTGGCTTTATGTTGATGCTGCTACACGAAACTGTCCATGTCAATTTCTGTGCTAATTTAGGTTTGGGGAGTTTCTTCAAAGGCTCCTATCCCACTGCAAATATCCACTAATCAGACTATAAAATGATGTATAATCATAAGCAGGTGCTGAATTTCAAGGCATCTCCGGTTTCTTTGGAACACCATACACTGGGACTGCGGTCCACCCATGGGCAGAACACAGTGGCCCGGCTAAAGGCTCTGAGATTGATAATGTGACGGGAACCCACTCCAAGAGCAGAGGCAACATTTATGAATGGCATATTTAATAGACAACAATGGCAAGAGACCAAATAAATGATGAATGCAAATGCTGCAAAAACTGCATAGCAAAACTTCAAACTGACCAGATCAATTACCTTTAGAATTCCTGTCTTCCGAGGATCCCAACTGCATTTTAAAATGTTGTTGCGAGTGAGAATATTTTCCTGTATTACCACTGGGCAGAAGCAAGAACATTTTCCTATGCCCCCTAACGCCAGAAGCGAGATCAGTGCCCTGTGTTGCCTGTGGGTGGCTGTGCAAACATGCTCCTGTGTTAAATTTGGGGCGAGGGTAGTGCGAACATTTTCCTTTGTCACCCATGAAAGGATGTCTTTGTGTAATCAATGGGAAGAGGCGAGAGGTTTCTTCGGGCGGACGTGAGAATATGTTCCTTTATTGGATGAACATTTCTCTGTGTTATTTATGGAGTGCACTTACAAATGATTAAAGTCTGCTTAAAGTTGCACTTGAAAGTGATAGCATTTGGGCTCTGATAACATGGCTTAGCGACTCATTGTTCCTCTCCTTTGTGTGAGAAACAGGTTGTCTCAATGTTGCTTCTTGCAGTTTCCATTTCTTCATGTTGCTCAATGTGACAATGAAGTGTATGAATGGAAGATACGAATCCCACAGAATCCCACTCCAGCTTTAAAACATCTTTACACCATGGTCCTGAGACATCACGGGTGTAGGTTTAAAATCGAGCAAGTAGGAGAAAAGTGAGTGTGGTGGCACCTGCCTGCAGACCTGTTTGTTTTCAGCTCAGCCTATAACTTTCATGAAGCAGACAGCAAATTAAAGAGGAGTCATTCAAAGCCAGACCTGAACAGCAAGCAACTTTAATTAATTGGAGAAAGCCTCGGGGGCAATCGAATGCATTATGAAGCTGTCATGTTTGATGACTTTTGCTTGAAATAAAAATATTCCTCTCTTTGTTGCTCCAGAGTGTCCCTCCCAAGCCCCCATCCCACCTCCCCTTGTGACTTATATAATACTTTGAAAAAGACAAAGTGTAATGAGAAGAAATACCGTTATAGGTCGAAATAAATTACATCATTAGGGAAGTGGGCAATTAAAGTGCAGTGTAGCTGGCAGTGTTTATAACGGGATCAATTATAAAGATATTTATGCAGGAACTCTCTGCTTTGCAAAGTACTAACGTCATAGACGAGCAGGTAAGACCCAGGGGTTGATGAGAATGTGTTCTATAACTCACATGCGTTTAGATGGTGATGGGGAAGTGGGCACATGATACCTGGAACCAAATAGACTGTAACAGTCACTGGCATCATTTCAACAAAACCGTAGGTTAGTGAAAGCTCTATCACATGCTCTTTGAACACCAGCAAAATCACAGGAAGTTACATCACTGTTAGAAAATGCGTTCTCTGGTTGGCAGATTATGCACCCTATCCAAGCAGGAACCACAATCCTAGTTAGGGTAAGTAAGTTAGACACTAAGAATAACCTGTGCTCACTCCCTTGGCAGCTTGGCACAGACCAATCAGGCTCAAATAAATCAATCAATCAATCAAAACATTTGTATAGCGCACTAATCACCCGTGAGGGTCTCAAGGCGCTGAGGGGAGAGGGGGTGCAGCTACTGCTCGAACAGCCAGGTCTTGAGACGTCTCCTGAAGGTCAGCAGGTCCTGGGTCTGTCGCAGGTGGGTGGGGAGGGTGTTCCATGTCTTGGCGGCGAGGTAGGAGAATGATCTGCCGCCGGTGGTCGTCCTGTGGATGCGTGGGACGTTGGCGAGGGCGAGGTCAGCGGAGCGGAGGCAATGTCTGAAGTATTTGGACACACGCACAGTGACACAGTGAAAACACCACAGAAGTACTCCACACCAGTTTAGAACAAGCATTTGCAATGCAATAGGTCTCGCATTTACGTGAGTTTCGTAAATGCAACACCTATTGCCTTACAAATGCTAGTTTTTAAAAACGCCCATGCGGCGCTTTAACTTTAATATTGGCTGTGCCCCTTTCTTTAGAGGAGCCATGTCTAAAGAAAGGTGCGTGGCCACCATTAAAGTGAAAGCGGCCGCAATTAAAGTGAAAGCCCGGCTCCAGCAATGTCCCAGGGACATTGCAGCTTGCTATGGCATGGCGGGAGCACTGCTCCCCCCATGCCATAGCAAACTTCTGCTTCACTTTATGGAAGCGAGAGCAGGAAAACTGCTCTGGCTTCCATGAAGCGAAGCAGAATTGCTTTTGGGCAAAGGGAGCTGCATGTTAGCAGCTCCCTTTGCCCAAAAGCAATGCCGGCTCCCTCGGGAGGCAGGGAGCCGGCAGGGACCGTGGGGGCCCTGGGGCTCCCCCTGCGGTCCCCAACGATTGGCCTCAGGAGGGGGGCCGCGCAGCCCCCCTTCTTTAAATATATATATTTTTAAAATAGAAATGACCATGCCCAGGGGGATGGTGTCTCCAGGGCTGAAATTGGCCTTAGGAGGGGGGCCACGAGGCACCTCTCCTTTTTTATTTAAAAGAAAAACTTGGGTCAGGCCCTGGAGGATGGGTTCCCCAAGACCCAAAAAAGATCAAGGGAAGGGGGGCCACACAGCCCCCCCCTTCCTAACATAGAAAAAAAAGAAGCCAGCAACTCGCAGGAGGCCCCGCCCTCTCTCTGCACTACTCTGCAAACGCGCCTCCTGGTGCGCTCTGGGTTGGGGGATGAAGTCCCCGTTGCTACTGAGGGTGCCTGGGGGCCAACTAGCATATGTATGTATGTATATATGTATATCTTTGGTGCCGTTTGACGAATCTTCATCAAATGTTCCAAAAAAAGTGCCCCGGTTATTCTTGTTGCACATGGAATGCTTCGGAGTGAATCGTGAAGCGGGGGCTGAGAAAAATGGGGTTGAAAAATGGGTGCATTTGCAATGTTAATTCCCATAGGAACCTGTAAACACAACTATAGGCCACACCACTGAATGGAATTACATTGAATTTGGCAGAAAGGTAGGTGTTGTTACGCAGGTTGTGGTTTTTGTTATTTGGTGCAAATCTGTTCAGTAATTTTTGTGAAATTTAAGTTGAAAATTATACTGATATAGCTGGCCGCAGATATTTCATGGCGGTTTCGCGAATAAGTTCAAATGTGCGCTCCAACAGGAATGCTCTGATTGGCTGGTAGCAACCTGAACAGAAAGTTGCAGCTGTCATTTTATCAATCGGGAATGGTTCCAGGGGCTGAATATTTCTGTGAAACCTAACATAAGTGGTCAGGGTGGAGGTACTCTGACCCCATGTTTGAGAAATGGGGTGGTAGTGACACAAGCTTTGTGTCCAAAATAGTATTTTTTTTTATCGCATGCGATATTCACGCAGATGCCACGATGGTCAGTGCAGCCCCCTGTGTACCATTGCGGGGTAGTCTCGACTATCGTGGTGACATCGCAAATATTGGTGAAAATATAAAACAAAAAGTACCTATATCTATGTACACACACTTGCTGGTCACAGTCACAGACTCATGTACCTATTCACATATCCACTCAGACATTCATACACCCACTCATATACCCAATCAGACACTCATGCACCCACTCACAGACTCACCCACAGACCCATGTGGGTACTCGCATAAGTACCCAGAGGCTCATGCACCCACTCACAGATGCTCTCAGAGACTCGTGCGCCCACTCACATACATACTCAGAGACTCATACAACCACTCACAGACCCACTCAGATGCTCATGCACCCACTGAAAGACCCACTGAGAGACTTATGCTTACACTCACACATCTCCTAATAGACTGATGCACCCACTCACAGACCCACTGATAGACTCATGCACCCAGTCACAGACCCACTTGGACTCTCACACACTGAATCACAGACCCACTGGGAGACATGCTTCCACTCGCACACCCACTAATAGATTGATGCACCCACTAACAGACCCTCTCAGAGACTCATGCACCCAGGTACAGACCCAGTCAAAGACTGATACTCCCATTCACAGACCCACCCAGACACTTATGCACCCACTCATAGATCCAGTCACAGACTCATGTACCCATTCACATACCCACTCATACACTCGTACACCCATTCACATTCCCACTCAAACACTCACACACCCACTCACCCAGTCAGAGACTTACACACCCACTCACAAACTCACTCAGACTCATGCGCCCACTCATATACCCACTCAGAGACTCATGCACACCTTTACAGACCCACTGAAGGACTCATGCAGCCAGTCACAGACCCACTCAGAGGTTTAGGCGCCCACTCACATATCCACTCAAAGACTCATGTACCAACTCGCTAACCCACACAAAACACTCATGCAGCCTGTCGTATACCCACTGAGATACTCATATGTCCACTCACATACCCACTCAGAGACGTTTGCACCCAGTCACAGAACCACTCAGACACTCATGCTCCCACTGAGAGAGTTACTCTTAGAGTTATACACCCAGTCAGAATCCCAGTGAAAGACTCATACACCCACTCACAGACCCACTCAAACACTTATGCACCCAGTCATAGATCTGGTCACAAACTCATATAGCCGCTCACATACCCACTCAGACAGTAATACACCCATTCACATTAAAAACTCAGACACTCATACAGCCACTCACATACCCACACAGACACTCTTGTGCCAAGTCAGAGACTCACTGAGTAAAGTATCTACCTACTCACATATGCACTCAGAGACTCATACACCCACTCACAGACCTACTCAAAAACATGTGCCCACTCACATATCCACTTAAAGTCTCATACATCCACTCACATACCAAATCAGTCACTCATACACCCAGCCACTGACCCACTCAGACACTGTTGCACCCACTCATAAGCTCAGTAAGAGACTTATGTGCCTACTCATATACCCACTCAAAGGCTTATATACCCTGTGAGAGACTCATGCACCCACTTACATACCCACTAAGAGACTCATGTCCCCACTCGTATATCTATACAGAAACTCATGTACTCACTCATATACCTACTCAGAGAGTGATGCACCCACTCACATACTCACTCAGAGACTTAAGCACCCAGTTACAGACACACTTAGAGACTATTACAGCCACTCTCAGACCCACTCAAACACTCACGCACCCACTCACAGACTGATGCACCCACTGACAAACCCAGTCAAAGACTCATACACCCACTCTCAGACCCACTTAGACACTTATGCACACATTCACATGCCCACTCACATTCCCACTCAAACACTCTTGCACCCACTCACAGACTCATTATTCTACTCACATACCCACTCACAGTCTTATATACCCAATCACACATCCACTCGGAGACTTATGCACCCACTCACATAACCCAGTGAATCATTAATATACACTGGTTTGGAGACATTGAGAGACTGATAAATGTTTTTATAGAGTTATTTAGATAGTGATGTATCTAGTATGAGGGTTATAATTAAATATATGGTCATACATTTTGAATGTGGTGGTGGATATTGAATTCCTGCCTTTGCTTTATGTTTTTGCAACATATTTGCGATTGTCACAGCTACCAACATCATTGCAACTCCCAGTGTCATCATGAACATGAGAAATATGTTATAAAGAGGGTTTTTATGGAAACTCAACAGAAAAATATGGCTTTAAACAGTATTGCAATAAACCGTTAGTGTGTAAAATACGAATGTATGATGTTACTACGCCATCCATTACCTCGCAGTAGGTTACAACGCGGATGCTACATCGTCCGCGCAGTTACCACGCATGGCTTTATCGCAAGTCGTTTCTTACGACTCTGCGCTAGATGGCGCTGGACTTAGGAATAGTATAAATTACTATTCCTACTTCAGTTAGCGCAATAGCAGGGAATGTGTTGGATTTAAAATCCAACACATTCCCTGGTGTTACGTCAGCCATCTAGCGCAAGTCGTAGAAACGACTTGAGATGTAATGCCATGCGTGGTAACAACGCGGACGATGTAACGTCCGCGTTGTAACCTACCTGCGTGGTATTACCAGCGTTGTAAACGCTGTTTCCCGTAAAATACTGATATGTGTGTGCATATATGTGTTTTACACTTTATAAAAAAGGATCGATTGTCGTGGTTAACAACGTCGTTGTGATGCCCTGAATAACCATGAAAACGGAAAATAGGTTTTAAAATGGTTTTTAAAGAAACTTACTACAAAAACATGAGTTTAAACATATTTTTATACAGTCATGTAAATAGTAGTGTGTTTAATGGAATGTTTAGAATGATTTTTTTTTGTTATCATTTTAACTGTGCTTGTGGCCCTTGATTGTCTGTTTGTGTTTTCAGATTTCGCAACATATCTGTGACTCATTGCACGTTGTCGCAAAGATTCCCAAAAACAAAAAAAGAAACTTTATAAAGAAAATTAACAATATTTTGGGTACTAAGGTGGCTCTTTATGTTCACTGTGCATATATGACAGCTACATATAAGACTGGATGCAGAGTTTCAGGTTACTTACAAACACCCTATTGCCTTTGTCAGTAAAGTGCACTCCACCATTCCTATAATTTCCATGCATGTCAAAACACAGGTTGTTATTATAGATTGAGTCCATGTTCTGGTCTATGAGGAATGCAGAAACCATTTTATTAACATGTTACCTGGCTGTGTCTATATATATATATATATATATATATATATATATATATATATATATATATATATAACCTACTGGCAGTCGCCAGTAGGTAGTTATAGTTAGAACCTAATTTCCATAGGAAAAGCGTTTTTTGTTTTGCCAATAACTTTGACGCCGTTTGACGAATCTTCGCGAAATTTTCAGAAAAGGTGGCCCGCTCCAGTCAGCTCCTGTCTTGAAAGTATCGGGGTGATTCGTCCAGCGGGGGCCGAGAAAAAAGGGTGGTCCCAAAACGCGTTTTCCCCATGTTAATTTCTATAGGAACTTTAGACAAAGCTACAGCCCGAACTGCTGAACGGAATTACACCAAATTTGGCAAAAAGGTAGGTCTTGGTTCAGAAAGAGCCCTTTTTAGGTCTTGCAGACCTAGCGCTGGAGCGCGCATGTGCTCCTCGCTCTGCGAGGCTTATAGTAATCGGTAAGATTTCAGAAGTGGTGTTTAAGCCCCGCCCCTGCATTTCATTGGCTTGCATCATCATCCATGCTAAACGCTGGTTTTGGATTGTACAGAAGGATTCTTAGTTCCTCCTTGTTACCGCCCTCTCTAATTTTAGCCCCGCCCATCCGGACTGCACGGTGTACTTGCGGCGGTACACTATTGACTTTATTAGTTGGTGTAGGCACTTTTTTCATTAAAGTGAATCTGCTTTCACGTCTATGCATAGCATACATTTTTGCGGCGTTACACTGTTTTCTTTATTATTATTATTGGTTGTAGGCAATTTTTCATTTAAGTGAAGCTGCTTTCACGTGTTCGTGTTGTGTTGATGCGTGGCGAAGGAAGCGCCGAATGTCCTCCGATTTTCTAATAATAAGCCACGGAGAGGTTAGTACATTCGGGGCAATACGCTGCGTGTTCAATTGTTGCTCTTCTGCTTTCACGGGAGAGGTTAGTACGTTCGGGGCAATACGAAGCGTGTTCAATTGTTGCTCTTCTGCTTTCACGGGAGAGGTTAGTACGTTCGGGGCAATACGCTGCGTGTTCAATTGTTGCTCTTCTGCTTTCACGGGAGAGGTTAGTACGTTTGGGGCAATACGCTGCGTGTTCAATTTTTGCTTTTCTGCTTTCACGTCGCTGTGCATGTTTGTGTTGTGTTGATTTGTGGCGAAGGAAGCGCCGACTGTCCACAGATTGTTTAATAATAAGCCACAGACAAGTTAGTACGTTCGGGGCAATATGCTGTGTGTTAACTAGAATGGGGCAAGCCATGAGACAAAGAGGGAGGTAGAGGCTCACGAGGAGACAGAGCGAGAGAGACACAGAGGCAGTAAGAGCTTTCACGTGTTCGTGTTGTGTTGATGCATGGCGAAGGAAGCGCCGAATGTCCTCGGATTGTCTAATAATAAGCCACGGAGAGGTGAGTATGTTCGGGGCAATACGCTGCGTGTTCAATTGTTGCTCTTCTGCTTTCACGGGAGAGGTTAGTTAGTTCGGGGCAATACGCTGCATGTTCAATTTTTGCTTTTCTGCTTTCACGTCGCTGTGCATGTTTGTGTTGTGTTGATTTGTGGTGAAGGAAGCGCTGACTGTCCACCAATTGTTTAATAATATGCCACATACAAGTTAGTACGTTCGGGGCAATACGCTGCGTGTTAACTAGAATGGGGCAAGCCATGAGACAAAGAGGGAGGTAGAGGCTCATGGGGAGACAGAGCGAGAGAGACACAGAGGCAGTAAGAGTGAGTGATATGCGCCAGTACTCGCCAGTGTGACAGGGAGCCACGGACAGGTTAGTACGTTCGGGGCAATACGCTGCGTGTTCAACTCTTGCTCTGCTGCTTTCATGTCGCTGTGCATCTTTGTGTTGTGTTGATTTGTGGCGAAAGAATCACCGACTGTCCACCGATTGCCTAATAATAACCCATGGACAGGGTAGTACGTTGAGGCTTCTTAGTCCCTCCTTGTTACCGCCCTGTCTCCTTTTGACCCCGCCCACCCGGACTTGATCTTTCACTTGCGGCATTACACTGCAGATGCCAAGCTGAGTCTCCAGGGTGAGGAGGGGAAACAAAGAAGGTAAACAAGCCTTCCAGCTGCCCTCTCGTCCCTCCCTCCCAGTCAGGCGCTATCCTCCAAGCGTGGTATAAATACACCGATGGCCTTCTGTCCAACCCCAGGGGTCAGATTTTTGCCTCTGCTCTTCATCCTTCTGTAGTTACTGAAAGGTGCCACTGAAAAATCCTCCCCCTTTTAGGTGCGCGTGTTTTTTATTTGCATGGAAAGTAGAGGGACAAAACTCTAGGGTGATAAAGCCAGCCTCTTCCGCGTTGTCCAGTTTAACTGCTGACATCATCACAGCTCATAAAATGGCCAAGGCGTCCTTAGAACAGGGCTATGCCACCAGCGGGCAGTGGGCTGGCAGCGTCACGGGACCATTTTTCGGGGTGAGGAAGGTCATCGAGGACACAGCACGGCTATACACAGCGTAGAAGTATGCTCACAGCCCCTCGTTGTTGGTATAAAGGCGGTCACAACAGGCCCTAAATAGAACAGATTTCCTAACGTCCCAAAGCGACTCCTGCGATCTGGTTGCAGTAAGGCTCTCTGGTCACATTGCGGATCCGTACCGTGACACGATCCGCTGAGGACACGCTGGCTTGTGCCCCGTCCATCTGCTCTTCTATTAAGACCCTGTCGGTCTGAGCTATTGACATTGCAAATGACAATGCCTTTTATTTTTGTTTTCGTTTTTAAAATATAACTAAAAGGCATTGTCATTTACAATGCCAATAGCTTAAACTCGTGTAAATGCGAGACCTATTCCATTGCAAATGCTTGTTTTTAAATGGTGTAAATCCGTTCAGTAGTTGCTGAGCAATTTAAAAAATAGAAATATTGATATCTGAGCACCGAGGAGGAGTCGCGACTCCTCCCCGGGCACGAGCTTCACTCTGATTGGCTGCCAACACTCCAAACCAGGAAATGTTGGCAGCCATCTTGTGACTCGGTAACCGAGTCACAAGAAAAGAGTAAAAAAAAGGCAAAAAACAAGAAAAGGGGTAGGGTACATACACCCTGACCCCCTAGGCCTGCTCAGGGGGTCCCACAAGGACCCCCAGGGCCATAAAAAGCATTTTCTTTTTTTTAAATCGGCCAAATTCGCGCTGGGTGCGCGAATCCGGATGACAAAATAAAAAAAAAATGAAGCGCGGACTGCCGCGCTTCGTTTTTGAAAGCCTCCGGGTGGTCCAGGTCCCAGGGCACTCACCAATTAATTTGGGGGCCCGCAGGGGCCCCTGCAGCCCCGAGGACCGCCACCTCCCCGGGCTTATTTAATTGTATGCGGGGGGCACGCGGCCCCCCGCAGCCCCGGGGACCGCCACCTCCCCGGGGCTTTAAAAATAAATGCGTGGGGGGTCCCAATCCCCCCACGCTGCCCCGGGGACTGCCACCTCCCCGGGGCTTTGATAATGAAATGTGGGGGCACGCACCCCCTCCCGCAGCCCCGGGGACAGCCACCTCCTGAGGCTCTGTTTTTAATAAAAAGTAGATGTGTAGGGGCAAGAGCCCCCCCCCCACACGCCCTGGGGACCACCACCTCCCCGGGGCTTTAAATAGTTGTGAGCTGGAGCCCTTGATGGTCCTGGGGACTGCCACCCCCCACCTGCAATGTCCCGGGGTGCCCACCCCCGGGACATCGCTGTTTGCTATGGCAGGACGCGAGTATGGCTCCCGCCCTGCCATAGCAAACTCTGCTTTGCTTCATTGAAGCGAGAGCAGGAAAACCTGCTCTCGCTTCAATGAAGCAAAGCAGAATTGCTTTTGCACAAGGGGAGCTGCATGTCAGCAGCTCCTCGTGTGCAAAATCAATGCCGGCTCCTGCAGGAGGCGGGGAGCCGGCGGGACTGTGGGGGCATTGGGGCTCTCCCCACGGTCCCCAACAGAGAGGCCAGGCCCTGAGAGATGGAGTCCCCGGGGCCTGAAGTGGCCCGGGAGGGGTGCCACAGGGCCCCCCTCCCCATGATTTAAATAAAAATAAAAAAACGGAAAGGCCGGCCCCAGGGGATGAAGTCCCTGGGGCCATATTTGGCCTGAGGAGGGGGGCCACGTGCCCCCCCAAACAAAGCAAAAAATAATGCTGTCCAGGCCCCGGGGGATGGGGTCCCCGGGCCATAATTGGCCTTTGGAGGGGGGCCACGCAGACCCCCTCCCAAAATTTTAATTAAAAAAAAAACAAGGCTGCCAGGCCCCGGGGGATGGGGTCCCCGGGGCAAAAGTGGCCCAGGGAAGGGGGGCCAGGCAGCCCTCCTCCCATAAAAAAAGAAATATCTAAAAAAGAAAAAAGAAACCGGCAACTCGCGGGAGGCCCCGCCCCCTCCCTGCAGCACTCTGCAAACACGCCCCCTGGCATGTTCAAAGTTGGGGAATTAAGTCCCCGTGAAACTGAGGGTCCCTGGGGGCCAACTAGCCCACCAGGTACCTCCAGTAAGCGCCACACAGCTGGATTACAGAGAGGTGGTCCGAGGCCACGCCCCTTTTTACACCACTCTGCAAACGCGCCTCGTGGCGCATTGCTGGTGGGGCGATGAGGTCCTCTTGTGTCCTGAGGACCACAGGACACAAGTGGACTTCATCCCTTGAGCAGCAGTGCGCCGGGAGCCGCGTTTGCAGAGTGGTGTAAAAAGGGGCGTGGCCTCGGACCACCTCTCTGCAATCCAGCTGTGTGGCGCTTACTGGAGGTACCTGGTGGGCTAGTTGGCCCCCAGGGACCCTCAGGAATGAAGGGGACTTAATACCCCAACTTAGAACATGCCAGGAGGTGCGTTTTCAGAGTGGTGGGGAAAGGGGGCGTGGCCTTTGTCCACCTCTCAGCAATCCCACTGTGTGGGGCTCACTGGAGGTAAGAGGTAGGCTAGTTGGCCCATAAAGGACCCCCAGCAGTGAAGGGGACTTCAATCCCCATCCAAGAGCGCGCCAGTGAGCGCGTTTGCAGAGTGGTGGGCAAAGGGGGCATGGTCTACTATAAGAACATAGCAATCATGCTGTGTGAAACTTAGTGGAGGTAATAGGAAGGGTAGTTGGCCCCCAAGGATTTCCTTGGGGGCCAACTACCCCATCTGTTACCTCCAGTAAGTCACACGCAGTGGGATTGCTAAGAGATCTTCGGAGGCCACACCCCCGTTTGTCCACCACTCTGCAAACGTGCCTCCTGGCACACTACTGGTTGGGGGATGAAGTCCACTTTACTCCTGAGGGACTTTGGGGGCCAAGAAGGAGTCCTGATACCTCCTGTAAGTCCTACGCAGCAGAAATCCTGAGCGCTGGTCGGAGGCCCAGCCTCCTTTCTCCACCACTCTGGAAACGTGACTACTAGTTAAAGAAGCAATTGTAATGCAATAGGTCTCGCATTTGTGAGAGTAGAGCTATTGGCGTTGTAAATGTAAAAAAATTTTACTAATATTTTTTGGAGTGGAGTGGATGTACGTTGTGTGTAATGGAATTATGTGGTATGTTGTGCAGTGAAATTATGTGGATAGAAAGTATGTGGTATTTAGTGTAAAGGAATTATGTAGAGTAGGATTATGTGTTATGGAGAGTAATTATGTGGTATGGTAGTCTGTGTTGTGGGGTGGTAACCTCAGGTTTAGTCTTCCTCATTTCCATAGACGCTAAACTATAAACTCAATGAGACACAAAAAAAGAAGGAACCACTGAGGAGCACTTCTGGATCTAGTCAGAGGTATGAGCAGGGCCACTGGAAATATGTGACTGTTCGGCCACAGCGATTTTTGCATAATTATAAATTTTCCACATTTGTCACATAATCCATCATCTGCCGCATAATCTGCAGATTTGAACAAAAAAACCTTGTTTCTAGCTCAAACGGCTCAAACGTTACCAAAAATGCAGCGACAAGTGGTACAGTGTGGTCGAAGGCCCTTGGCAAAGCTGGAATGGTCACCTGGTACTTATTGCTAAATGTGGGTGTTAAATTGGTCCTAATGGTGCGCTAACCACTCTTGCTTCTTTCAGCGCCTCTCTTGCCTCTTTGTGCATTTCTCTTGCTTCTTTCTGCATCTTTCTTCCTCTTTCTGTACTTCACTTGCCTCTTTCTGCACATCTCTTCTGCTTTCTGCACCTCCCTTGCTTCTTTCTGCACCTCTCTTGCTTCTATCTTCTGCACCTCTCATGCATCTTTCAGCACCTCTGTTGCTTCTTTCTGCACCCCTCTTGCCTGTTTCTGCACCCCTCTTCCCTCCTTCTGCACCTCTCTTGCCTCTTTCTGCACCTCTCTAGCCTCTTTCTGCACCTCTGTTGCTTCTTTCTGCACTTCTCTTGCTTCTTTCTGTACCTCACTTGCTTCTCTCTGCACCTCACTTCACTCTTTCTGCACTCCTCTTTCTGTACCTCTGTTGCCTGTTTCTGCACCTCTCTTGCCTCTTTCTAAACATCTCTTGCCTCTTTCTGCACCCCTCTTGCATGTTTCTGCACCTCTGTTGGTTCTTTCTGCACTTCTCTTGCTTTTCCCCCCACATCTCTTGCTTCTTTCTGCACCCCTCTTGCCTCTTTCTGCACCCCGCTTCCCTCTTTCTGCACATTCTTTGCCAGTTTCTGCAACTGTCTTGCCTCTTTCTGCAGTTCTCTTGCCTCTTTATGCACCTCTGTTGCTCCTTATGCACTTCTCTTGCCTCTTTCTGCACCTCTGTTGGTTCTTTCTGTACTGCTCTTGCTTTTTTCCCCACCTCTCTTGCTTCTTTCTGCAGCCCTCTTGCCTCTTTTTGCACCCCTCTTCCCTCTTTCTGCACCGCTCTTGCCTCTTTCTGCAGCTCTGTTGCTTCTTTCTGCACTTCTCTTCCTTCTTTCTGCACATCTCTTGCCTCTTTCTGCACCTCTCTTGCCTCTTTGTGCATTTCTCTTGCTTCTTTCTGCATCTTTCTTCCTCTTTCTGTACTTCACTTGCCTCTTTCTGCACATCTCTTCTGCTTTCTGCACCTCCATTGCTTCTTTCTGCACCTCTCTTGCTTCTATCTTCTGCACCTCTCATGCATCTTTCAGCACCTCTGTTGCTTCTTTCTGCACCCCTCTTACCTGTTTCTGCACCCCTCTTCCCTCCTTCTGCACCTCTCTTGCCTCTTTCTGCACCTCTCTAGCCTCTTTCTGCACCTCTGTTGCTTCTTTCTGCACTTCTCTTGCTTCTTTCTGTACCTCACTTGCTTCTCTCTGCACCTCACTTCACTCTTTCTGCACTCCTCTTTCTGTACCTCTGTTGCCTGTTTCTGCACCTCTCTTGCCTCTTTCTAAACTTATCTTGCCTCTTTCTGCACCCTTCTTGCATGTTTCTGCACCTCTGTTGGTTCTTTCTGCACTTCTCTTGCTTTTTCCCCACATCTCTTGCTTCTTTCTGCACCCCTCTTGCCTCTTTCTGCACCCCGCTTCCCTCTTTCTGCACCTTATTTGCCAGTTTCTGCAACTGTCTTGCCTCTTTCTGCAGTTCTCTTGCCTCTATATGCACCTCTGTCGCTCCTTATGCACTTCTCTTGCCTCTTTCTGCACCTCTGTTGGTTCTTTCTGTACATCTCTTGCTTTTTTCCCCACCTCTCTTGCTTGTTTCTGCAGCCCTCTTGCCTCTTTTTGCACCCCTCTTCCCTCTTTCTGCACCCCTCTTGCCTCTTTCTGCACCTCACTTGCCTCTTTCTGCACTTCTCTTGCTTCTTCCTACACCTCACTTGCCTCTTTCTGCACTTCTCTTGTTTCTTTCTACACCTCTGTTGCTTCTTTCAGCAATTCTCTTGCCTCCTTCTGCACTTCTCTTGCCTGTTTCTGCACCTCTCTTGCCTCTTTCTGCACCTCTCTTACATCTTTCTGCACCCCACTTGCTTCTTTCCGTACCCCTCTTGTCTCTTTCTGTACCCCTCTTCCCCCTTTCTTCATGTCTGTTGCTGCTTTCTGTTGCACCTCTCCTGCCTGTTTCTGCACCTCTCTTGCCTCTTTCTGCGCTTCTGTTGCCTCTTTCTGCACCTCTGTTGCTTCTTTCTGCACTTCTTTTGCTTCTTTCTGCACCTCTCTTACTTCTTTATGCACCCCCTCTTGCCTCTTTCTGTACCCTTCTTCCCTCTTTATGCACCTCTCTTGCCTCTTTCTGTACCTCTCTTGCCTCTTTCTGCAGTTCTCTTGCCTCTTTCTGTACCTCTTTTGCTTCTTTCTGCACTTCTCTTGCTTCTTTCTGCACCCCTCTTGCCTCTTTCTGCACCTCTGTTGGTCCTTTCTGCACTGCTCTTGCTTTTTTCTGCACCTCTCTTGCAAATTTCTGCACCGCTCTTGCTTCTTTCTGCACCCCTCTTTCCTCTTTCTGCACCTCTCTTGCCTCTGTCTGCACCCCTGTTCCCTCTTTCTGCACCTCTTTTGTATGCTTCTGCAACTCTCTTGCCTCTTTCTGCAGATCTCTTGCCTCCTCCTTCACCTCTGTTGCTTATTTCTGCACTTCTCTTGTCTCTTTCTGCACCCCTCTAGCCTCTTTCTGCACCCCTGTGGCTTCATTCTACACTTCTCTTGCTTCTCTCTGTACCTCTCTTGCTTCTTTCTGTACCCCCTTGCCTCTTTCTGTACCCTCTTCCTTCTTTCTGTACCTCTCTTGCCTCTTTCTTTACCTCTCTTGCCTCTTTCTGCACTTCTCTTGCCTCTTTCTACACCTCACTTACCTCTTTCTGTACCTCTCTTGCCTATTTCTGCTCCTCTCTTGCCTCTTTCTGCACTTCTCTTGCCTCTTTCTGCACATTTCTTACTCTTTATGCACCTCACTTGTTTTTTTCTGCAATTCTCTTGCTTCTTTCTGTACTTCTCTTGCCTGTTTCTGTATTCAAATGGGAAGTGCAAGCTGTCAAGTTTAAAGGTCTGCATGCTCTTGTGACTGATGTGTATGTCTACTTATACATGTATTCTCACGTGTTATGCATCTGAAGATGGTAGCTTAAAAAGCGGGTAGCTTCTCTTATAGGTGGTCAAATCTTCTTAGTTCTGCTATGTCATTCGGTTGCACAGGCAGACATGTCTTATGTATATAGGTGCTATAGAGCCCCTCAAATATGCTATTGGATTCCCATGTACCCTGTATTATGAGCAGAAATAAATACATACTCCTTTTGTAAACAAATGTACAAAGTATGCTGTTTGAAACACAGGAATTCAAGTATTTGTCTGTTAATTTTTTTGTAACATGTCACTAGGTAACAGCACAGACACATGCTTTCATACCTTCACAAACTTGGTGAGACTTACAACAGTGATATGGTTAGGATTGCTGTTTTACATTTGGTAGGCCAAACATTCTGAGCAGTCGATGAATAGGGAACCTTCACGAGAAAAGGTTTTAAGACATCTTGGGAGAAGGGTTAGTGATTAGGCTGCTTTGTTTGAGTCTGTGGAAAGGTACAGTCAAAGTAGGCCTCTTTCTGCACCTCTGTTGCTTCTTTCTGTACTTCTCTAGCTTCTTTCTCCACCTTTCTTCCTCTTTCTGGACTTCTGTTGCCTCTTTCTGTATTCTTCTTGCTTCTTTCTCCACCTTTCTTCCTCTTTCTGCGCCTCTCTTCCCTCTTTCTGCACTTCTCTTGCTTCCCTCTGCGCCTGTCTTGCTCTTTCTGTACATATTCTACTTAGGTAGGCATAGTTAGAAATTAGCATTTAAAAAACCTTAGAAATTCACTGAAAAAACCACATGTTTCAGGGATGTTATAGTTAGGGATTAGCATTTAAAAAGCCTTGGAATTCACTGAAAAAACCACAGGTTTCAGAGACATTATAGTTGGGGATTAGCATTCAAAAAACCTTAGAAATTCACTGAAAAAACCACAGGTTTCAGGGACGTTATAGTTAGGCTGACATTTTACTCGTACAAAACCAGAGAAATTCGGCCGTTCTAGTTAGCTGAGCTAACTATAACTTGCTCCCCCTCAATGCACTGCTGATGACGTCACATATTACATCACTCATGACATGGTCAGGGACATCACTGATGACATCACTGATGACATCTCAAATTACATCACTGATGACATCATCCACTTAATATCTGATGCACCTCCTCACACCCTAATATAACCTTTCATACACCCACTAAAATACAGACTACCATTTTTGAAACCATAGACACACCAATACCAGTTAGTACACACCCACTCACTGATTCATACGTCTACACACACATCCACTCACTCACCATTACAGTTTCTCATTCACGCAGTCACTCATCAATACAGCCACTGATAGATGCACTCATATACCCATACAGACACTCAGACACCACCACTCACCCATAGAGTTACTGACACACCTAGTCAGTCACCCAAAGAATCAATCACACTGCCATTTACTCACCTATGCAGTTATACACACACCGCCTCACTTATTCATACAGATACTAACACATACTTACTTTCTTATACAATTACTGACACAAGCACACACCCATCTATACAGCCACTCTCACAATCACTCATTCTCACATATAGGGGCCGATTCCGATTCGGGCCGGAAATCTCTCCGACCGAGCCGGACCCGGAGAGATTTCCGACCGAATCGGACTCGGGCAGTCCGACCGATCGAGTACGATGCGCACGCATGCCATCGGACTCGACTGTCGGACTCCCATTGAAGTCAATGGGAGCCTGTCGCACAACGCGTACGCGGGCTCCCATTGACTCAATGGGTGCGAGGCGGACAAGGGCGCCCCTACAGCGTGTACGCGGCGAGCGATTCGCGCCGTACACGCACAGGTAGGGGGACCCTGTGTGCAACTCGCGCGCCTACGTGTACAGGGGGTCCGACGCGGACCCCAAAGTCCGGCTCCGACAGCTTTTTCGAGCCGGACGGCGCGAGTCGATCGGACTGCTCGCGGCGCGCATTGTACTTACCCGGCAAGGAAACGTCTCCATAGCGCGGTGCGAGTCGTGTCCATGCGAGTCGGTCGGAGCGTGTTGAAGCCGCGTTCGAGTCGGTCGGAGTTTTCGCGGGTGCCTTCATCGTACTCGCTCGGCCAGACCCGCGAACGATTCGGTCGGGAAACAGGGCTCCGAATCGGATCCGGTAAATCCAAATCCGATTCGGAGCCCTACCGGCCGAGATCGGAATCGGCCCCAAAGTCACTTATATACTCCAACACTCACATATACAGACTTTCACATAAGTTTTGGCTCACACATATACCACTGAGACATCCATTCACTCACCAACACAGCCATACGCACCCTCACTCACCCATACAGCCCCTCACAGATGCACTCATGAACCCATAAACCCAGTGAATCACCCACTCACACATCCATGCAGGGAGTCACACAACCCCACCCACCCACACAGACACTCAGGCACCCATACAGGTACTCAGACAACCAATCATTAACCCATATAGACACTCGGTAATTAGTCATAATATCGACTTTTAAATATCGAATTGCAATAATATCGAGTTTTTTATATCGATATTACCATTATATCGATGTAATTAATATCGATGTAAAAAATATCGTTTTTTGGGGGGGAATATTGAAGCAAAAATATTGAGTCAAAAATATCGTTAGTTGAAAATATCGTTTTTCAGTGTTGTAAAAAATATCGAAAAAATAATATAGAATGTGTAAAATATCGTTTTTGAAAAATATCGAAATAGTATTTATTAATATTAATATATTATTTGGTTTATTGTATTAATATTTGTATGAAATTGTATTAAAATAATAATTGTAAGATGTATTTTAGGAGCGGGATGTTGGGTTATTAGGGGATAAGGGTGGGGAGTGTTTTAAAAATATTTTTGGAAAATTCGAAAATACAATAAAAATTAAAAATTGAAATTTCAAATTTTGTTTTAGGAGCGGGATGTTGGGTTATTAGGGATAAGGGCGGGGAGTGTTTTAAAATATTAGTATAAAATTACAAAATAAAATAAAATTTAGAAATTTGAAAATATTTTAAAATTAGAAAATTAAATATAAATTTGAAATTTACAATGTTGTTTTAGGAGCGGGATGTTGGGTTATTAGGGGATAAGGGTGGGGAGTGTTTTTTAAATATTAATATAAAATGATAAAATGAATTAAAATTTTGAAAATTGAAATTATTTTTAAATTAGAATTTTAAAATTAAATTTGAAATTAAAAATGTTGTTTTAGGAGTGGGATGTTGGGTTATTAGGGGATAAGGGTGGGGAGTGTTTTAAAAATATTGTTTTAAAATTAGAAATTTAAAATCGAAATTAAAAATCTTGTTTTAGGCGCAGGATGTTGAGTTGTTAGGGGATAAGGGTGGGGAGTGTTTTAAAAATATTTTATAAAAATTTAAATTAAATGTTAAAATTTATTATTGGAATTTGAAATTTTGTTTTAGTAGTGGGATGTGTATTTAGGGGAAAATGGTGAGGGTTTTTTTTTTAAATGTCAAATAAAAATATAAGGGGCTCATTACGATGGCGGGCGGAAGCACAACCGCCGTGCTGGCGGATGCAAAAACCACCAGTTACCGCCGGCACGCAGCAGTCCACACGCCCGCCCAATTACGATGCGAAAAGTAGGCCAAACACCGCCGGCAAGCCAGCAACACCGTCCGCCATCAAAGTGCGCCCGTACACGTAGCGGCGCAGCCCAACTGACACACACCGTCCGACGAAACACGTCCCGCCCGGCGTATAAATTACGATGCCGCAAACAAACTGCTCCCACGGCCAAGAGATACCGTACGACAAACCGAAGCGGTAACACGGACGCCGAGCACGGACAACGAAGAAGCGGCTCCCCGAGCATGAATCCAGCACTGCAGGCCCTCCCCATGCTCCTGCTGATGCACCACCAAGGACGCAACGTACCGCGGAGACGCAGGTAGGCACACACACAACAAGTGCACGCAAACAGCGCACACAGTGCAAGGGCGGAAAAGCGGACAACCCCCACCAGCGCGTGTACACTACACATCCACCATTGCATCCACATATGACACACAGGCCAAATCGTAACATCGCGTAACACATGTGTACACACCACCTGGGACTAGGAACCAACCACCCCGTCACGGCCCCAAAGCGGCGATGACGCCGCCACACATGCGCACAACGCAGAGGCCAACCGCAGCGCCATGCATGCGTCGCACACAGACACAGGGACACAACCAAGCAGCACACACATCAGCCCCACCCCGAACGCACATGACACGTGACAGGCCTGCCACAGACATGTCCCCAACGCCCAATTCACGGACAACACCCAACGCCACACAACCGACGCACACATGTCAGTGAAGTCACGCAACAGCAGGACACACCCCAGTGTAACAAACATGGCGTAGCACACAGCGGCGGCAACACCAACTAGGAGAAGCAGGGCTCCTTCGGGAAGAGGAACGCCAGTACCACACTGAAACACCCATACCACCCTGCACATATGAACAAGACATATAAAACGGAACACCAAAGAGCCCGGGGACCGACAACAGGTGGCCCAAGAATAACATTCACACACAAGGCCCAACGCAGAGCGGAAAGGCAGCCTGCCGCCCACACAAGGGAGAGCAGACAGCACTGAATGACCTTCCATTCCAACTCCAAAACCACAGCCCTACGACAGAAGACGGTGAATACAGCCATTGTCCAAGAATAGACCAACACAGGCATGCCGAGGAGACCGACCACAGGGCAGATAGCGCATATCACAGAAGCACACAACGGACGGGGAAGAAAGAAGAAAACACTCCCCATGTCGGCCACATGCAAGTTAATTGGAAGGAGTCACACATCACTGACCTTGAACTGTCTGAGAAGCATGTGGGATGAGGGCCCGTGTCCTCCAAACAAGCCAACAGAACACAAGTCCTGTCTCCCTACGACTACACAGAGCTCACAGCAACCTCGGAGCGTGCACATTGCAGACTGCACACACAGCCGGAGCACGCCACCACAACGCACCGCTGCGAAATGGCAACCGCAACACACCTACCCAACTACGCCGAACAGCTCAAGCTGTACAAAACCAACCTGTTTCATATATTGGGATGCGATCTCCTGTCCCTGCTGAACGTAAGTTACCGACTGACTTACCGCATCACATTGTTCAGCTGCGTCATGCCCGTCTTCTACTGTCGGAGGTGTCCCTACCAGCATCCCGTGGAGATATGCCTCTCCAACCCGGCATGTCTGAAGGCGGACCTGCTACCACTACTCCTCCCTCTGGACGCACACGACAGGGCCTGCTCTGCCTATGGGGGCATGGCGTATGTGGCCAACATCGCACCCGCACTGAAATGGGACCACTGTGCCTCCACACGACGGATCATCGAGGACAGCTACATCGAATGTCACCCAGCATGCCCCATCATGGTCCTCCAAGGGACAACTTACGAACAACACCTTGACAGCCACCATCCGCTACATTGGCTGGCAAACATGTACACCACCAATGACATGGAAGCCCTGCTGGACGGCATCGCATACCTGACAACCTGTAAATTCGTCGGACCACAACGCAGGTTCCCCGATTGACCTATGATGTCCAACCCCGCACCCATGCTTAGCTTCCGCACGGACTGGCCAGTCACCACCACAACAGCCATACCAAACGACCGGCAACTGTAACCACACCATCAACGGCATCGCCATGACATCGGATATGACCGGGACATGCACACTGTTCCCCATCACATCCAGGAACACCGCATGCATCGTTGGAGGCAGTGGCATGGGCTCTGTGTATCGCACCCACATGGACGGAACTGCACGAACAACCAGGACACGACATGGATCCAGCGCACATGGACACACACACCGCTCAGTGGACATGAATAGGTCGCCTGGAGTCTGTGGGTGCTGCACCCCTCCCACCCCCGCCCTGGGAATCCCATACCAGGACCTTTGCATGGACGACAAGTGCATACAACAACAACACGACCCCAGTGACTGTGACATGTCCAGTAACCACCACAGTGCAACAACAAGTGGCACGCCGCTGCATGCACGCAAGCACATGCCCTGATGTCATCTCACATGCACGCGTGCATGAGGAACAACCGCAGCAAACCTGTCACATGGAACTGAGATGGACTGTGCCCATGATGCCAAGCGGTCTGGTAGGCTACATGTATACCGTCTGTGTCAAAGTCCGCAGCTCCGCAGCTATACGTAAATGTACATTAGCACAGCCTTGGCCAAGCAGATGTCACTCTGAAGCCCACATCCCACATGCAACAGCCAATCACATGTAACCCCACACCCTATCCCATTTGCAATCATGCTCAGTATATCCTCAACATGTATTCCGCTGCCAGTAGTGTCCACTATACTGCATCACAGAGGACAGAAGACTCAATATAATGTTTGAAACCAAAACTGTCTCCGCTGACTCATTTCACAAGTACGAATGAGAGAGGATGAGAGTATGTGAAGTACACGGCAGTCGTGACATGACCATGTAGTCCACTGGTATTGGATGTCAACGCAAATGAGTAGCACAACTGTGGAAGACACACATGTGTCGTGTGAAGTCGTATGGACGCAGTGCTCAGGTGGGTGGGTGTGACGGGTAGATGCGCACATGCCAAGTTGGAGCACGCCGTGTTGGGAGGGGTCATGAACAGTACACCACCGCTTCCCTGGGCATTGTGAGAGGACACCTGTCGGGGGGAGTGAACACGTGTGTGCACAGCAGCCGGGCACACGTACAAAGCGGTACCAGGCGCACCTCAGCCCACCCTCTGTGGACAAGCTGGATCCTGTTGTGCGCCCGCCATGCCCCTTGACAAGGCACACACAGCCCCAGTCGACCAGGTGTAACCCCAACATAGTCAATCCGCACAGGCGATACAGGGCACGGGATGGCAGTGGAGCATGGTGTGTGAGAGGTCTCCTCGCGCTCCTCCTGGTCATATCACGCAGGCAATAGAACCTCAACGTCTAGCATGGCACAAGTCAAATGGAAGTGTAGGGGGACGCACCACAGCACGAGCAGCACTGACGTCACGGGAGGTGGCTCGCACCATCCCATCCATTGCCCATCATACCAACCACGCCACATGCCATTGCGACTAAGTGCAAGCGCGTGCGCCACCACCCCCGAGCCCTCCCCAGAGAGGCCAAAGAGTGAATGTGTGGGCCATCAGCCACAGACGGACGCGGCCTGGCCGCAAGGGCAGCCACAGCCACTGGGTGTCGCAGGTGGCGGATCCGGAAGGCGAAGACTGTGATGCATAGTCCATGCAGGCCGGGTCTCCATTTGGGGCACCACGCAGGTGGACGGCGTCCCGCCACACATCATACCCTGAGACAGCCCACTCGTGCAACTGGACCCACACATACACTCCTTGCCCTCTCTGGTGCGAGCTTGGGGCTGCCTGTGCAAGCGCTAGCCTCGCAGGTGAGCATGCATATTGGGGGAGCGAGGGGAGGACATGAGGGCTGGGGCGAAGATGACTGTATCACTGTCAGTTAGTACAAGGGATGACCCAGATGTGGAAAGGAAGAGACGTGTCCCGTGTGTACTGCAACTAGTCGCCAATCCAACTACCCCCCATGTCCGGAATGTAAGCCCGCACCTAGGCCCGCCCATCCGCCACATCGAACATACCACCAGCACGACAACCTTCCCATTCGAAACACTGACTGGGGGTGGCGACCAGTGAACAATCATGTGTAGCCTACCCACGCGTACATGTGGGCCCTCCATGATCCATGTCACCTGCGGCAAAGTCATGACATGCGCAATGAGGGAAGTGAGGAGAGCTGTCCGCCCCACGCGCAGAAGGTGCATCAGCTCCACAGACCCAGCAGCGAGTCCAGCAGGGGTCACATGTGCAGGGGCAGCTGTGCCTGGTGTGAAGGCACATGCATATAGACAGCACATCGACCAATGTGTAGTCTGCCCACATCTACAGTCCATCATCATGCGGACATAGGAATTTAACACAGGGCAACACATCTTAGTTGGTGCACCCACCGTGACCAACAATGCGCAATCATCGACGTACCCGCCCTGTGCATGGCCCCCACCCAACGGAGGCACATCCAGTGCCACCATCCCACACACACAAGCCTTCCACGGAACATGCTGTGTCCAATGGTCAGTACAGAGTCAGCGCCCATCT
This sequence comes from Calotriton arnoldi, assembly GCA_963921515.1. Lineage (NCBI taxonomy): Eukaryota > Metazoa > Chordata > Amphibia > Caudata > Salamandridae > Calotriton > Calotriton arnoldi. The sequence goes on along the minus strand of CAWUFW010002673.1, from coordinate 126,827 downwards.
GGTGGATCCTGAACAGGAGACACATGCACACACATGCCAGCTCCCACTATGTACGTCTGCCACCTGGCACGTGCAATGTAACCTCTCACCTGTGACGTGTGACTGTAAGCACACAGCCGTCTTGGCATGGGGCTGTCAATGTGGACACCTGTCAATGTTTCGGGAGGTGTGATCCGTACAGTGCTGTACATAGGGTGCAGTGCTGACACCTACTACGGTCTCATATCCCCTCGTGCCACAGGTCCCACTTGTTTTGGCCGCTCAGCCTGTGCCCACATCGTCGTCGTCGTGTGCCATACTCATCCAGCCGCGGAAGCAGTTCCATGCTCAGCAGACATTCATGTTGCTGTGGCGTTGCCGCTTGACGGATATGCAGTCAGTCCCCATCAGCACGCCCCGCAAGTCATTGGGGCCTAGATCCCCATGTGCATGCACATGGCAGTGGTTTGTATCACTAGCCATTGCCATTGTTGGGAGACCTGTGTAAGTGTATTGTGGCCGTGCCGTCCCAGCTTGACAGCTGGGCTGTGGCTCATGTGCTTGCTCAGTCATGTCAGTGATGTGTATGCGAAATTGCTATGTGTTGTGTTGCTTTGACATGTGTCCTCTGCCATTGTCCCTAGGCGGAGACCGAACATTGACCGCCCATACCAATTGCTGGCGGACATGGACGATACAGAGGTTATTAGGAAGTTTCGGCTGGACAGGCCAACCCTGCATCGACTGTGTGCCATGTTAGAACCCCATCTCCGTCCCCGCAGGGTGTATCCGACTGCTGTCACCCCCACGGCTAAGGTGATGGCCGCCATGCATTTCTTCGCCACTGGGTCATTCCAGCACACAGTGGGCATTGGAGGAGGGATGTCCCAGCCCATGTTCAGCAAGGTGCTGAGGGATGTACTGGCAGCCATGATGCTGTACCGAAACAGGTACATCTGCTTCCCCAGGGCTCGTGAATTGGCGGCAGTGAAGGGTGCATTCTATGCCCTTGGCAGAATCCCACACGCCGTTGGAGCCATTGACTGCACACATGTCGGCCTTGTTCCACCACAGGCCACTGAGCACCTGTACCGCAACAGGAAGCACACGCACTCCCTGAATGTGCAAGTGGTGTGCCTTGCGGACATGGTGATCACCCACGTGTGTGCAAAGTTCCCAGGCTCGGCCCATGACGCACACATAATGCGCAACAGCATCTTGCCACGACTGATGTCCAATATGCAACAGGATCGTGGCTGTATTGTCAGTGAGTATGTGGAGTGGTGTAGCGTGCTGGTTGTGCGATGCTGTCCCCTGTCCAGTTGGAATAGCAACGGTTCTCTGTGTCCGTCACACCCAGGTGACTCTGCGTACCCGAATGGGGCATGGCTGCTCAGTCCATTGAGGAATCCTCGCACCCCAGCAGACGATCGCTACAATGAGGCACATGGGAGGACCAGACGTGTGGTCGAGCGTACCTTTGGCCTCCTCAAGTCCAGGTTCAGGTGCCTGGACCGCACCGGGGGTGCGCTGGCGTACTCCCCACAGAAGGTGTGCCGGATAGTGGTGGCGTGCTGCATGCTGCACAATCTGGCCATTCGGAAGCAGATCCCCTCATCGTGGATGACGGAGATCAACCAGGGCCCCAGCCCGCAGACCAGGACAGCTCGAGTGAGGAGGACAGCGGAGAGGAGGAAGCTGGTAATGTGCGGCAGCAGCTCATCGCCCGCTACTTCACTTGACGGTGAGTGTCCATGTACGACGGCTGATGTGGCTGTATCTGTGCAGGTGTGTGTGTGCTGTGTCAGGGTGGCTGTTTGTTCACTGCGTGCTGTGTGTCAACGCTCCATGGCCAGGGTAGTATGCCACTGTTGGTGGCTGTGGCATTGTGCCCTATTGCTCTGTGCGATGTGTGTACATTGCTTGTAGTTGTTGACATGTACTGTGTGATGGGTGTGTGACACACTCATTGAATGTGCTCCTGTTCTGTCTCCCACCCCTAGGTCCCTACAGGCCCTCCGGATTCCATTGCCATGCCACGCATCAGGTGCCTTTCCGCCCAAGGTGGCCGTTGTATTCCGTACAAATAAAACACAGGGCACAAACAGCAGTTAGTGTAAGAGGTGCATTTATTTCAAACTGTGACATGTAATTGTGTGTAAGGTGATGACAAAAGTGGTGCGTGCAGTGACAATGAGCTGTCGGTCATGGCTGCGTGATGCTCAGGGTGTACCCACTGGTTCTATGTCCATAGTCCAACACACACATGCCATCCAGATGGCTGTGTGGAGTGGGATCGTAGTCCAAGTCAATGCAGTGGGTGGTCAAGGAAGGCTGGCTGGCTGCCTCACTTGCGTTTGGAGCGTGCGAAGTCCTCCCGGGAGATCTGTTTCCACTTCAGACGGCCCCTTCCACGTTTGCGAGGGGGTGCCTGCTTGCGACATGCTGGTGGTTGAGGTGTGCTCACTGGCTGTGGACGCAGGGGAACTGGACACTGCTGCTCGACCCTGCGCCCCGGCAGGTGGTGGCGGAGGGGGAGCTGCTGTCCCTGGCTGTGACCTCACCGCCACCACCAGCTGGCCCATGAGGTCCACGATTTGGCCCATACGGGCGTCCATGGACCTCAGCACCCCCAGCACCTCACGCGTGTCTGTAGCTGACCTGGCCCATTGTCCTTGGGCCTCTTCATAGGCCCCAAGGACTCTGGCCATTTGAGGCAGGGCATGGCTCCCAGGGGAGGCTGGCGTTTCCCTGACCCTGCTCCTCCTACCAGTCCTGCTGCCACCGGCCTGCCCACTAGCCACATTGCTCACCACGGTCCGCGCTGTGGCTCCCAGGGTGGATCCAGTCGGCCGGGCCACCACCTGCGCTGGGGCTGGTGCCAGCGAAGACGTGGTGGTGGTGGCGGCGGTGGTGGTCGGTGCGGCGATGGTGGCGGTTGCGGCAGTGGTAGTGGCCGCAATGACCGTGGGTGTGGCCGCAACGACAGTGGCAGCAGGGGGCTGGGAATGTTCAGCAGCCCTGGATGATGGGTTGGTGGGTAGGAGGGGTCCTGGGGAGCGGCTGGGCCCTGCCACACCAGATGGGCCTGCTTGGTGGTCCGTGTCCGAAGAGGAGGACAGATCCTCCACATCCGTGTGTCCTCGTTGGGGGCTTGTAGGCTGGCTGTGCTGGCTGCTGGCTCCATCCCCAGCATCCAGCAGTTCGTCACCTGTGGAGAGAATGAGATTTGTTATTGTGTTGCACCTGGCGAAGTATGTATTTGTCGTCTGACATTAACAGTTCGTGCAATCTCGTACATGGGTTTCCCGGAGGCGTGTGTGTGGCTGTAGCATTTGTAGTTGTGTGTGCTTGGCAATGGGACTGTGTGCTGTGCACATGTGGCATGGGACGGATTGGCCATGCCGATGGGTGTGTTGCTGTGCCCCTACTTATTGTGACTCTGGTGTATGCGGGCTCCTGGCCCATCCTGGGTCTGGTTTGTACTTTGCTTTTGGTGTTCAGATGGGACGCTTAGGAACGCATATGGCAACATGGGGGCCATGCCCCAGATTCGCATTTGGGAGGGGATATGCTTTTGGGGTTCAAATGGAACGCTTAGGAACGCATATGGCAACATGGGGGCCATGCCCCAGATTCGCATTTGGGAGGGAATATGCTTTTGGGGTTCAAATGGAACGCTTAGGAACGCATATGGCAACATGGGGGCCATGCCCCAGATTCGCATTTGGGAGGGAATATGCTTTTGGGGTTCAAATGGAACGCTTAGGAACGCATATGGCAACATGGGGGCCATGCCCCAGATTCGCATTTGGGAGGGAATATGCTTTTGGGGTTCAAATGGAACGCTTAGGAACGCATATGGCAACATGGGGGCCATGCCCCAGATTCGCATTTGGGAGGGAATATGCTTTTGGGGTTCAAATGGAACGCTTAGGAACGCATATGGCAACATGGGGGCCATGCCCCAGATTCGCATTTGGGAGGGAATATGCTTTTGGGGTTCAAATGGAACGCTTAGGAACGCATATGGCAACATGGGGGCCATGCCCCAGATTCGCATTTGGGAGGGGATATGCTTTTGGGGTACATGCTGTGAGCCATGGGTGCCGAACGTGACATGTGTTGTGGCAGCATGACAGTGCATGGTTTGAGGTGTGTGCATGCTTGACATGGCCTGCATATTTGCTGTCTGTTGTGATTACTGGACATGGCATTGGACGCATCGTTATGAGTGAGTGATGGTTGTGTGCCAGCCAACGTATTGCAGTTGTCCCATCTCCTTGGTGTGCGTGCTGCCCTGTGCCATGTGCATCACTGCAGTGCTCGGGGGGTGTGGCCCATGTTGTGTGTTGTTGCTCACAGTGTGTCGTGCGCTTCATTGACTTCTGGCACATGGTTGGTCATGGGCATGTATCTTAGCGTGACTGCTGTATGTGTGGCAGCTGTGCGGATGACATGCCTTTCATGAGACTGGGGCTGACGGATGGGATGGATGGTATGTTGTATGTGCATGGTGTGTCTGTGTGTTTGATGGGTTCAGTGGTGTTCGTGTGCATTTATGTTGTTCCGCTCTGTTGCGTCTAGTGTTGTTTGTCTTACATAGGCGTAGTTGTGGGGTGTGTGGTTGACAGGCAGTAGGGGCTACATGGACAGGACTTCAATGGTGTTTCGGTTGTGTGTGATGAGTTGCACAGTGGCTGCCGTGTGGTACTATATTCAGTGTGGCTTGTGCATGCAGACGTGGCTCCTTGGGTGTTGCTATGTCTGTGATGGGTCATGTGGGGTGTGAGTCTGTTGTTCATGTCCGTGTGCACATTGTTCACTTGTTCGTGACGGTGGGCGGTGCTGCGTGTTCGTCTGCTACGTGACATGTCCCATGTGTTGGTCGTGTTCCGGTCCTCATGCCTCCAGTAATCCAGCCCTGTCCAGTTTCCCACCTGCAAGTTGTTCGTGCGTGCACTGTACTGGATGCCACATGGCTCTAAGCGGGGGGTGCTCCATGTTGCAGGTCTGTGGGGGTGGGGGAGTGTTGTGGGTCGTGGGGGTGGCTGGACACCCACTGACACCGATTGCTTTGGACCGTGATGTCTGCCTTTCGGCTGTCGTTGTGCACTGCGGTGGCTGACACGTGGCTGTGGGGTGTGGGGGATGCTCCTCCTTGCTGTGCTGTGGGACTAGGGGCCTGGTGTGTGTTGTACTTGGGCTGTCCACCGTCCCACCCACTGCACTTTGTGTTCCTGCCACTTACCTGTTACTTGTCGGTTAGTGCAGCTATGGCGGACACATGGGTGTGGTGGGTGCTCGTTGTGGCGCTTCTGGCATACTTGGGGACCTGTTGGTGGTTACGTGGCTGGCTGAGTGTACACATGTCCCCACGCATCTTACAGTTGTTCTGTTTGGGCTGTGTGTGGTGGTGTCTGTTGCATGTGTGTGTGATGTGTTGTGTATTGTGTGCTGGACATGGGGGTGTTTGTCCCTGGGAGCTGTGGCATGGTGGTAGTGCATGTGAGTACATAGCGGTGTGCTGGTATACATTAGTTTGTACTTACCAGCCTCCACTCCCCCTGCTAATCCGGCGAGGATCTCCGGATGTATTATGACTCGCACCTTCTCCTCCCACGCTTTGAAGGTCTTGAAGAGCGCGGGATTCCCTCCGCCAGTGACGGCAGCCAGCTCTCTGTTTTTGCCCTCCTTCTTCTTGACCAGGCTCTTGACGTCATTCCAACGTTTGTTTATTTCTCCTCTGTTCCTGGGCAGGGTCCCGACTGCATTGACCTGGTCTACGATCCGGTTCCACATTCTGTTTCTGGTGGCTAGTGGTGTGTGCTGGACCATGTTCCCATAGATTTGTGGGTGCACCTTGATGATCTCGTCGACCATGACCGTCAGCTCAATGGGCGTGAACTTGGGCATTCTTTGTGGTGCCATGGTGTTTGTGGTGCTGGTGCGGTGTGTGTTGTGTAATGTGCAGGGGGTTTGTGGTGCAGGTGTTTGGTGGTGGTGGTGGTGGTGGTGGTGGTTGTGATGTGTGCGTTTCTGTGGTGTGCTGCTGTCCTTGCTGTGTCACTGTGTCCTCTCCTCTCCTCTCTGGTTTGCAATGTTGCAAGGGGTTGTGGTCTGTGGGAGTGCTGCTTTTGTACTTACCTATGTGGGTGTGTCCTCATGGTCTGTTGTTTTCAGGTGTGTTGTGTCTGGGGTTCTGGCCTTTGTAGTTTTTGTTTGTCCGGGGGGTGTTTTGGGGATGTGTACTGTGCTTGTGTATTTGTGCGTGCCTTGCTGTGTGGACTTGTTGGCCATGTTGTGTGCTATTGGTTTTGTGAGCGGATGGTTTCTGTGCAGGGACGTGGGCGCCATGGCTTCTGCCGTGTCGATTCTCATCGGCGTTGTTTGCGCTGGCGGGCGGTATATTTGTAGTTTTCCAGCGCTCATGGCGGTGCGATCGTAATTTCACGTGCGGTGTGTCGGCCGTGAGGGCGGGCGGTTTTGTGTTGTCGTGCGTGTTTCCGTCCGTGGCGGGCGGTTTGACTCCGACTCGGACGATGGCGGGCAGTATCTTGTGTGATTTTTCCGCCGATGGCGGTTTTCGGTTTGTGTAATCGTAATGGCGTGGTCGGTGTTCAGACGGTGTGTGCGGGCGGATTTTTGCCGCTTCCATGCCTGGCGGATTTTTTTACGCCGGGTATCGTAATGGGCCCCTAAATGTATTAATATTTAGAATAGATTTTAGATAGTTAGTTTTAGGAGTTGGATGTAGAGTTATTAGGGGATAAGGGTGGTAAATAATTTAAAAATCTAAAGAAAATTGTAAGAAAAATTATAAATTGTAGATAATATAAAGTTTAAAGTCAAACATGTTTCATGAAATGGTAATAATTGTAGAGGGAATATTTAATAAAATATGTTTAGTGTTGTTTGCTTTATGTAATATAATAGAAAGGATAGGGTCAATAGTTATTTATATAAGTCTATTATAAAGTATTTTTTATGACTTACTAGTGAATGGAGTGGAAATAATAAATTATATAGCTTTAATATCCAGCACCTTCCCTGAATTAATATTTACTGGAGTTGGAATAGTAATTTATATATGTTTAGTGTTCAGCACCTTCCCTGACTTAATATTTACTGGAGTTGGAATAGTAAGTTATATATCTTTAGTGTCCAGCACATTCTTTAACTTAATACTGACTGGATTGGGAATAGTAATTTATATACTGTTAGTGTCCAGCACATTCCCTGACTTAATAGTAACTGGAGTGGGATTAGTAATTTATATATGTTTAGTGTCCAACACCTTCCCTGAATAAATATTGGGTGTAGTGGGAATAGTTAATTATATATCTTTAGTGTCCTGCACCTTACCTGAATAAATTCTGACTGAAGTGGGAATAGTAAATTATATATCTTTAGTGTCCAGCACCTTCTCTTATTTAATAGTAACTGGAGTGGGAATTAGTAATTTATATATGTTTAGTGTCCAGCACATTCCCTCATTTAATAGTAACTGGAGTGGGAATAGTAATTTATATATTGTTAGTGTCCAGCACCTTCCCTGACTTAATATTGGGTGGAGTGGGAATAGTTAATTATATATATTTAGGGGCCTATTCCGATCTGGGTCGGAAAGCACTCCGACTGATCCGGATCCGGATTGTTTTCTGACCGAGCCGGACTCCTGCAGTCCGACCGAGCGAGTACGATGCGGCCGCATGCTGCCGGACTCGGTTCGGTCGGACGCCCATTGAAGTCAATGGGAGCCGGTTGTACGACGCGTACATGGGCTCCCATTGACTCAATGGGTACGTTGCGCAAAAGGGTGCCCCCTGTAGTGGGTACGCGTTGGTGCCATCCGCACCGTACATGCATGTATAGGGGGGACCCTTGGGTCCCCCCTGTGTCCGACTCGTAAGGCTACGGGTCAAGGGGGGTCTGGCACGGACCCCCGAAGTCCGCTTCCCAGAGCTTTTTCGTCCCGGAGACTCCGACTCGATCCGGCTGTCTAAATCGTGCATTGTACTGGCTCGGTCGGAAATCGACTCCATTGCGCGGTACGGTTCGTCTGCGACCGAGTCGTATGGAGCGGTTCGGACCCAGAAACGAGTCGGTTGGCGATATCGCGTTCATTCGCATCATACTTGGGCGTCCGGACCTCTGTACGACTAGGTCGGAAACAAAGCCTCCGACTCGGATCCGGTAAAGCCGAATCCGATTCGGAGGCCTTCCGACCGAGATCGGAATTGACCCCTTAGTGTCCAGCACCTTCTCTTATTTAATAGTAACTGGAGTGGGAATAGTAATTTATATATGTTTAGTGTCCAGCACCTTCCCTGACTTAATATTGGGTGGAGTGGGAATAGTTAATTATATATCTTTAGTGTCCAGCACATTCCCTGAATTAATGCTGACTGGAGTGGGAATAGTAATTTATATATGTTTAGTGTGCAGCACATTCCCTGATTTAATAGTAACTGGAGTGGGAATAGTAATTTATATATGTTTAGTGTCCAGCACCTTCCCTGACTTAATATTCGGTGGAGTGGGAATAGTTAATTATATATCTTTAGTGTCCAGCACCTTCCTGAATAAATTCTGACTGGAGTGGGAATAGTAAATTATATATCTTTAGTGTTCAGCACCTTCTCTTATTTAATAGTAACTGGAGTGGGAATAGTAATTTGTATATTTTTACTGACCAACACCTTCCCTGACTTAATATGAGTTGGAGTGGGAGTAGTAAATTCAATATGTTAACTGTACAGCTTTTTAAAGATTTAGGGGCCGATTCCGATGTCGGACGGACTCAGGTCCGTCCGACATCGGTCTGGAGCCGTGAACCGACCGACCTGCTGTCGTCGGTTACGGCCCAGGCAGTGACGATGCGACCGAACCCTGTTCGGTCGCACTCGTATCTCCCACAATGGGAGCATGCATTCCGGACGGAATGCATGCTGGCATTGGAGAAAGCACGGGTGCAGTTCAACACTGCACCCTGTGGCCGGCACCCCAAGGTGCCTGCCACCGGGTGCAGGGTTCAACAGAGGGGCACCATAGGTGCCTCCAGGCCGCCTTCGGTGACCTTGCACCCATGGGGGTCCCACTGGGGCCCCCAAAGACAGTGACCGACTGCCTTTTCGTGCCGGAAAGACCGGCACGAAAAGGCAGTGAAAAACTGCCATCGTACTCCCTCGGTCGCAAAGAGGCAGACGGGGGAGTACAGAGGGATTTCCGGATGGCTGACGGGCTCTCCGAACCTGTCGTGAGCCATCCGGAAATCCAAGTCGGATTCTTTTCCGACCGAGCCCATCGGAAAGGAATCCGAGCGGCACGTTCCGATTCGGTCGGAAGGGCTCCGACCATCGTTCGGTGCCCTTCCGGCCGAAATCGGAATCGGCCCCCTAATAGTAAGTACAATTAAGAAATATATATATTGATATGGTATTTTTAGATAAATAAAATATAGACATTGCATTAAAATATACATTTAGGAACATAAATAATGATAAATATTTAATAGAGAAAGAATAACACTTTTTATTGGTTAACATATTTTTATTATTTATTAATAAAAATCTTAGGCTAAATAAATACATTTTATTAAGGTAGTATTATACAATTGATGAAACAGAGAAAGTAAATATATATTTTTAATACATGAAAATGAAATATTTTGCATACATATGTTTATTCACATACAAATTGTTTTTAACATACATGTTTTTTACATTTTTACATTTTAAAACATAGATATAATATTTTTGGATTAGGAAACATTTTTGTACATTTTTGTTGATAACATTTGTGTAAGAAAAATAATTTTTATAACATGTTTTTACAGTTTTATTTTTGTGTTTGTAACATTTACAAAATATTGATGGATGCTTTTGTATGTTTAATACATCATATTATACATATTTTCACATAAAACAACAAAAATACATTTTAATAATTTTATAACATATATATATTTTTAATTAATATTATTAATTTATGATAAATTAATAAACTTAATTAGTACATTTTAGCATTTTATACAAATATGATTTTCAAAAGGTTAAATTATTCTTTAACATTTTACACATTTTAAGCATTTTTGGATATACCTTGTAAATGATACAAATTAATAATTAATTATAATAATTATTAATATTTTTTATATTAATTATTACTATAATTTTACAATACATAAAAAATTATATTATTTTCAAAAATAAGTACATTGATGTAATATTTTTAGAAAGAAAAAAATTAGTTTATTTATGTATGTTTCCTTTGTTTTAGAATTATTTAGTATGTTTTTAATTATTTAAGCAGCTTTTTTGGTTTAACTGGGACTACTTTTTAACCGCTTACTGTTGTTTTGGGTCATTTCAAAGGGAGAAGCTCGCGGTTAGATGCTGCGTTGCGTTGATGAAGGTAAGTTTAATTTACTACCTTTATATTACATTTTTACTTGTAAGTGCATGTTGTTAAGTGGTAGTTAGTATGTTTAGTGGTAGGTTGTTGTGTTTTAGGTGCGTTTTGGTAGTTAGTTCGACTTTAGCGAGATATCGAGATTTTGTGTTTGCGGCCTAGTGTAGAAATGTTATGCTATGTTTCTAAATGTATGTTTATTATATATGAAGTGTGTATTTATGTTGTTTAATATACTGTATGTGTATGTTTGTGTGGGTGGGTATGTTTCTTTCTCTTTTTGTAGGTTTTGTTCTCCTAATCGCGTTTTGGAGAGGATAGCGCTTTTTTTTATTAAGAAGTGTGTATTAGTATTTAACACTTTCTTAATTTTTCGGGTTTTCCTGGAGCGTTTCTTTTTTTAAACACTATTTTCGGGTTTTTTATGGTTTAAAGTCGTTGGATTTATCGATGCTGGATTATTTTTGGGGAACAGTTGTATTTTTACATTTTTTGTTTGGGTGAGTTTTAAATATTATTTGGATTGAGAGATACCTGGATGGATTCCCGAATTTTGGATTACATTTTCTTCAGCTACAGAAATCGTAAGTGTTTTATTTAATAATTGTGGGAGGGTATTTTCATTATGTTATTTGATATATGTGTAATGTTAAGTAAAATGTAAATAATATGTCAATATATCTTTTTATAACTGCATTTTATATATATGACACATTATTTATATTTTACAAAATTAAGCAAAATTATATGGACAGTTACCAAATGTGTTTTGTAGGAAAGTATTTTTCTATTGCTTTAAGGAAAATTTTTAAAGAATTGTTTTTGCTATTAGTGACAGGTATTCTAGGCCTCTAGTAGTTGGGTATAGTGTTACTTGACTTTGTAGTAACTCGTACATTCTTTTGGTTTGTTTTGTGAGTTTAGGGCCTATTTGAGTTACAGATTGTGCCATCCTAAGTTCCTGGTAACTTTGGGGCCTATTAGGATGGCGGGCGGAGACACGACTGCGGTGCCGGCGGTGGCGGTAACACCCATTTACCGCACGCCGCCAGCGGTCTCCACGCCCGCCATATTAGGATGGCCACACATTGCACATTTCCCGCCCGCTGCGGTGCGACGCCGACCGCCATCAAAGTGCGCCCGCCACCGCGGCGGAGTGAGCCAATCACAACACACCGCCGTGCGGAATGACGTCCCGTACGCCGAAGATATCACGATGCCGGAAACAGGGCAGCGCACCGCGACGGAGAAACCGTACAGCGAAAGACGGCGGAGACATCACAGCGGAGACAGAAAAGAAACACCCGGGACACACCTCGATGGATCCTGCCCTACACGCCTTCCCGGTGCTGTACATGATACACCACCTGCAAGTTATCCACCGCCGCGGACGCCTCCGCAGGTATGTACAGACACAACATTGCAAGTAACACAATACACAGCTCCAGGGTGGAAAAACATCGCATGGGAACACCACACACCCCTGTGGGGACAGGCACACAGCCATCACTGCACACACACATGTCCCACCTGTGACAAAAACATCTCGCCACATACTGCCCACCCATGTACCGCATTCATGAACAAATGTCCCGGTTACGTCACCGCCGCGGTCAGTGTGCATGAAACCATGCACACAACGCAGAGCACAGGGCCAGCGCATGCCAAGGGCACCGTACAAATTGCACAGAGCCACAACTCCATCCATAACACACCAGCTACCTCCCTGAAGGGACGCAACATGTGCCTCACAAGTGCCACTCCTGCACAACAACCACACAACTACAGCCACACCATGCCCCACGTCCCAACAACTGCATATACAGCCACAGCAGGACCCTTTGCAAAGGAACACATAGCACAGAAGCCCAGGCCCCAGCCAACACACACACCACAACAACATCACACACAAGCCAAGAACACTGAGGCCAGGCACAAAATGTACACACACACAGATGAGGACCAAACACTCCACTGCACACACTACCTGACAAGTCACACACACACACACCACCCTGACTCACAGCTACATACACACACCACATGCCAGCAGTAATGGAGGACAACATATAGGAAAGCCAAAGTGAGGTGCCCACAAATGGAAGGGCAGTGACACAACCATCAAGCATGTGTGATGCACTTGCAAGACAAGACACATGTGAGAACACACACAGCCCATCACAGCACACATGGCTGACACAGTCAGTCAACACAAACCACGGTCACACCAATGCAACAACTCCTGGAGACAGCAAGGACACCCATGTATAGGCACAGGGATGTAAGGAAGGCCCTGAACTCAAACACTGACAAGCCACACATAGGCATCCAAATACTGGACAAGACAATGTCTGCTGCACAACACACAGTGACACACTACATGACAGCCAAGTACAAGTTGGATATGTCACACATACCTCCTCCCACAACAGCAACACACAATACTGCCATGTGCACAAAACACAACCACAGGGCTAAACAAGTACACATACAGGCACACCACTCCAGGGTCACACATGGCAGTAGTTGACAATGCAGGTGCACACACATCCACAGTCACAACCAAGTCACCCCCTTCACACCATACACTTCTCCACCACCCAAGTGCACACATTGGAAGTAAGCCATGGGACCTGGATAACTCATCACCACAAGATGTCCATACACCGACACTGATTGGCACACAGAAAGGAAGCTCACACAGACCACATGACCCTGGCCTGCCTGCCTGTAAGCCTGTGCCCAAACTCCCACCCTGTGCTGCCATTGCCCACAAACCTGACATGTGTCCACCATAGATAACATGAGCCAAGAAGGAAGATGACAACAAGATTTCATTGCCAACCACCTGCACTGCACCCATAAGTATCACAGTCATGTAGAAATAAAGTGCCTCCCACCCCTGCAAAAAAAATGGAATGTGAGACAACCCATTGGCAATGTTGAAGTGGCATACTGAGCCTGTGACACAGTAAACCATGCACACACAGAAACAACTTTATTCAGGAAGGACACTGACACAACTCACTGCAGGACCAACTGTGTTTATTCACGATTTGCATATAGAGACAACAAATTTGGGCAACAGCAAAGCCAGTGGGCATTTCAATATGCACAGTATTTACATGAAAAGCTGCACAGGCAGGGGGCAAACAGCAGTGAAACACAAGGCAAGTACAATGTGCAGAGTAGTTCCATAAGAAGCTGCACAGGCAAGGGGCAACCAGCAGTGAACAACAAGGCCAGTGGCCAGTCCAAAGTGCAGGTGAGGTACATGAGATGCTGCACAGGCAAGGGGCAAACAGCAGTGAACAGCAAGGCCAGTGGCCAGTCCAATGTGCAGGTGAGGTACATGAGATGCTGCACAGGCAAGGGGCAAACAGCAGTGAATAAAAAGGCAAAGACATTGTGCAGAGTAGTGACATAAGAAGCTACACAGGGAATGTATGCAACTCTACCATGCCATGCCCAGCAACAGAGTAATGGGCGTGACAATGGGCATCACACGCACCCCTGTGGACAGACAGGTGTGTGAGGGTGACCACCACTCAGATGGGTCTGTCTGTTGGACTTGGAGCTGACTGTGTGTTGGGGTCAGTTGGAGGACTGCCCTGGGCAGTGGGAGTAACAACTGTGGAAGAGCCAACTGTGCATGTGGTAGCTGGGGGGCTGCTTGGACCAGGTGGGGTGGTGGCCCGGGGAGGTAGACTCATGCCCTGGCGAGACACAGTGTGTGCCAGAGATTGTGGAGGGGTGCCTCTCCACTTCTTGGGGATCCTGAAAGGCTTCCCTGTCAGGGGATTGAGGGGAACTGGGGCAGACACAACAGGTGACCCCAACACCAAAGCTGATTCTGGTGTGGATGGTGACCCTCCCTCTGGGGACATGCTGGATCCCGCTGTGCGCTTGCCTGGTGTTTGCCGCCGCCCTGCCTCCCTCTGTCCACCAGCTTTGCCCCCTACAGTGTCCTCCCGTGCTGGCTTCACAGGGCTTGGGATGGGAGTGGAGGTCAAGGATGGATTATCCATGGGGCCCTCATCCTGTGTAATGTTTGCAGGCAACACCTTCTCAGTGGGTGTGGAAACTGTCTTTTTGCCTCTGCGAGACGTCTTTGGGACAGGGGAGTCTTTGGCAGGGGAGGAAGGTGAGGCCTGTGACACTGATGCTTTTTTCTTTGCTTTGTGGCCCTTGCTGTCGCCTGATGGGCTTTTCTCTCTGCGCTCTGGGGTGGCCTTACTCTTATGTGGGGATGGTGTCTGCGCCCTAGTACGCTTGGGCTGCTGCTGCTCCTGTGTGCTGCGGGTTCTGTATCGGGACTTTGGGGTCCGTTGAGCATTGTCACTGTCGTCAGAGGTGCACAGTGACACGGGGCCAGACCGAGTGCTGGGAGCCGCTCCCTGACTATGTGCCTGTTGCAGGGCTGCTGTCACAGTTGATGACAAGGACTGCACAGTCCGGTGTAGCCCACCTACGTCTGAATGTAAGCCCTCCATGAAAGCTATAACCTACTCCAACTTTTTGTCGTGCTCTTGGAAGGCATTGAGAAGTGCTGTCTGCCCCACACACAGCTGGCGCAATAGCTCGACTGCTTCTGCACTGAGGGCAGCAGGGCTGACATGGGCTGGGGCAGCTGTGCCTGGGGTGAAGGTGACTCTTCCCTTCCTACTCGTGCGGACACAGGCAGCACCAGTGGAGGTTGAAGGGAGGCTGGGCACTGGACGCTGTGTGGCGGAAGAGGAGGCCGAGTCCCCATTCCCTGTACCCCCCAACATGGATGTGTCACCGCTGGCGTCAGATGAGGTAGAGCTTTGTGTTCCCGGCTGTGAATCCTCTAGCAGACTCCTGTCCCCCTCCTCGGCGCTGGTCACATTTGTGTCAGTCTGCTCCGGTGCGGCTGTTGCACTGGAAACCTCACCACTGGTGTCCGTCCCCTCTCCCTCTGCACATACAGGAGCTGCTGCATAGGAGAGAGAAGTACTGTGAGATGAGTGGCATCAACAGAACTAACACGTGCCAATACATGTGCATCCTAGAAAGAGGTGTGCAGCACATTGCATGCCACCCTGTGCACACATATATCTTGCCACCCAAAATCTCAACACAACGGTGCATGTCCGCCACACATCCTGCCATAAGTGCCCCAGGTGACTCACACAGCACACCATCCTGCAGTTGGCTCACATCAGACACAGCCCCAAAATGGCCTGTGCACACACACTGTCTCGATGTTGGCAAGGATGAACACCACGACATGGTGCACATCACCTACATGTGTGGAGCAGTAGGGGACCACACAGACTACAATATACCAGCCCACAATGACCCTGCACACATGCCATCCACCATATCGAGTCCATGGGCACATCTACTGTTGCACATTGGCCTCAGATGTCTGACTGGCAGACATCTGAGGTCTGGAATTGCACGCATTCATTGAAACGCATTCACAGTTGGCACACTGGCATTCCCATCCATCTGAATTCACACACTACCCCACAGCAGAAGGTACCTGAAGGCCACAACTCCAAATGTAAGAGAGATGCACAGTGCTAAAACTCACTTCATGAAGCACCGTTTGGGCAAAAGCATGGCACATACACCCAGCACAGAGGCCACTCCCAAAACATTGCACCACACAACCAACGTCACACAGCTGACAATTTGCACACTCTGTAGACACATGCACCCACTCCCAGCCAAAGGCAGCCTGCAACACATACTCACCCCTGGCTCGCTGCTGATGCTCCTTCAGTTGTCTGTCCAGCTCAGGTTGTGTGACAGCCAGGATGCGGGCCATTAGTGGTGTCATGCTGCGCCTAGCCAACCTGCCAGTCCGAGGGAGCAGCCCCAGCGTCATCTCGGCCACGTTCTTGCTCAGCCGGCAGATGTCGTCCCACCTTTTATGACAGTGGGTGCGCCTTCAGTTTGACACACCCAGATCCCGGACTCTAGAGGCAATGGCCCTCCACACGGCTTTACGCTGGTGGACCTTCAGCTGCAGGCAATGGGAGACAAGAGGGGTGAGGTTCCAGTGACACAATGCACAATGACAACACAACGAAAATGCAGTAGCATGACAGTGACTCATCCAAAACTCCAGCTACAACTGTCACATAGCCAACAATTGCTGTGAACATGGTGCAATGTCATTGGTCAATCAGATGTACAGGCATGCATCTTCGATGGTGGACACAGTACCTCCACATCCCATTCACATGCAGGATACCAACACAGCAAGCAACGTGTAGTCTGGCTGCAGCTACTATCTGCAGTTACCTACAACTACACATAGAGAAGATAGCAAAACATGTGTCTTGTTGTTGGACTCACTGTGTCCAAACCTGCGCATTCCTAAGTGTCCTAGCCCTGTAAAAGCCTCACTGTGTCCTGGAACTCACATAGAGTGACAACAACTGTCATACACACACCCTTCTCCCACGCCTGCTCCTGTGCAATCTACATGGCAGAGATGGGACTTAGATGAAGAGGCGTGACCCAAACACACATGGAACACACTGTACATGCAGTGATGTGGACATGTGGCATTCGGCGGGGACTGTGCAGGGCAGGTGGACTGACACTGAGTGGGTTAATTTGGAGCAACACAGCCATTCACACAAACGATAACTGGCCAGACTCCTGCATCCCCAAAATGCAGCTGCACTGTATGGCTGACACTACAGGACATGTCCCTATACTCAGGATAGGCATGCAGGGTAACATGTGAAAGAGCCCACCAAGCCCTTCCCGCTGTAGTAAACATGATAGGCAGTGCATGTCAGAGCCCCACAACCACTGACACATACCGAAGCACCTCCACCCCACTTGTGCACATCCTGCACTCTCACTCACAGTCTGGGAGACTTACCATGACATTAGGGCCGCCATAAAGCCTTGGGTACTGTGCAAGCACCCCGTCTACCAGGACCCCAAGCTCCTCACTGGTGAAGGGACTGGCACGGATCTTCTGAGTCCTCGACATCACAATGGACATGTGGCAGCAGCAGCACGTTGAGGCTGGCAGCCAGCAGTCCCTTGAGGCAGCAGCAGCAGGTGGAGGGTGGCAGCCAGCAGTCCCTTGAGGCAGCAGCAGCAGGTGGAGGGTGGCAGCCAGCAGTCCATTGAGGCAGCAGGTGGAGGGTGGCAGCCAGCAGTCCCTTGAGGCAGCAGCAGCAGGTGGAGGGTGGCAGCCAGCAGTCCCTTGAGGCAGCAGCAGCAGGTGGAGGGTTGTCAGTCAGCAGTCCCTGGTAGCTGTGGGAATGTGGTGCACCCTCCCACACATATATAGGCCCCTGGGGCTGTGTCAGTGGTCCCAGGGTGCTGCTATTGGTGTACCAGATCTGCCTCATTCAAATACATCCAATGTCCGCCTCCGAGGTGGCGGTGCACGCCTACCGCGATTTTCAAATGCGCATCAGGCTACCGTGAGGCTGCTTCCCATTGGCTGCAAGGGCATGGTCCATGCCGGTGACACACCATAGGGTCCATGTGTGCGCTACCGCGGTGGTGCATCTTTTGAAAGCCTCCAGCGACCGCCTCCGCGGGGGTGGTGCACGCCTACCGTGATTTTCAAACTCGCATCAGGCTACCACAAGGCTGCTTCCCATTGGCTGCAAGGGCATGGTCCATGCCGGTGACACACCGTAGGGTCCATGTGCGCGCTACCGCGGTGCTGCATCTTTTGAATGCCTCCAGTGACTGACCTCCGCGGGGGTGGTGCATGCCTACCGTGTTTTTCAAACTCGCATCAGGCTACCGCGAGGCTGCTTCCCATTGGCTGCAAGGGCATGGTCCATGCCGGTGACACACCTCAGGGGCCAGGTGGTAGGCACCGCCATATGTCTGCCAGACAGTGCCTGGAGTGACCGTGATTTGGGTAGCGGTGCATGGTGACCGCCATTGTCACATACATATCTGGCGGTGTCCCCCGCGATCGTGCCTGGGTTATGGGCGGTGCCACACCTCAGTCGTCAAGCGGTAGGCACCGCCATATGTCTGCCAGACAGTGCCTGGAGTGACCGTGATTTGGGTAGCGGTGAATGGTGACCGCCATTGTCACATACATATCTGGCGGTGTCACCCGCGATTGTGCCTGGGTTATGGGCGGTGCCACACCACAGGGGCCAGGCAGTAGGCACCGCCATATGTCTGCCAGACAGTGCCTGGAGTGAGCGTTAATGGAGTTGTGGAGTAGCTGTGCTGCACCTAACGTGTCCTCCAGCTCTCTGCATAGGCCAACATGTACAGTGCCCAGTGTCTCAACAATTGAAGGGTCCTCATGAGGGCAAATGCACAGAAGGGACATGTCACTCCACGTCACCAACACATACCATATATGGGTCGCCAGTACATTGCATGGGCACATACACTCGCACATGTCACATGTGCTGTGTAATGACATGTAGACTGTCCAGTTAATGTGTTGCATAGCATATGTAGATAATGGTCAATGTCTGTGTGTGCAATGTAACGCACACTGTCGTCTCATTTTCTGAACTAGGGGCATCAGCAACTGGCACATTGTCCAATGCACATGCACACACGTGTCCCCCATGCTCAGCCGGTGGTCAGTGTGTAGTTGAAGTGTACCATGTGCAACCTGTTTTGGTAGGTGTATCAGGGCCAGCAACATGGTGTTTTTGGGTAGTATTGCAATTAGTAACATATGCTGGGGGTCATACTCACAGGTATGCACACATATCTGTTAGTATATCACACTGTGCATGCGAATGAGCCGGAGGGGTGCACAGATAATTGCTGCTGGTAAGAGGACAGGTGTACGAGTAGTGTGCCTGATGTGTACCTACTTGTGAAGTGCCCTGTCGGTTAATGGTGCATGTTGTAAGACTTGGGAATGTGTCTGTTGAAAAAATTGATGTGATGCACATTTCATGGTCTTCTGCATTGACATCTGTGCACTGTGATCTGTCCTAGGAGGAGGAGGCCCAATATCCATCGTCCGTTCACAGTCCTGGCAGACATGGAGAATGAGGATATAATCCGCAAATTCAGGCTGGACCGACAAACCCTGCAGAACCTATGTGCCATGTTGGAGCCCCACCTGCAGCCACGTCGGACATATCCAACAGCTTTCACCGCAACATCTAAGGTGATGGCATGCCTGCATTTCTTTGCAACAGGCTCATTCCAGCACACGGTCGCAAGTGCAGGCGGGATGTCACAGCCGATGTTCAGCATGGTGCTGAGGGATATCCTGTCGGCCATGATGCTGTACAAAGACAGATATATCCATTTTCCCAGGGGGCCTGAGTTGGTGGCTGTGAAGGGCGATTTCTATGCCCTTGGACATATCCCCCATGTCATTGGTGCAATTGATTGCACACATGTTGGGCTTGTGCCACCACAGGCACGTGAACAGGTTTACCGCAATAGGAAGCATTCACACTCGGTAAATGTTCAAGTGGTGTGCCTGGCGGACATGATCATCTCACACATGTGTGCCAAGTTTCCCGGCTCAGCCCATGATGCCCACATCTTGTGCAGCAGCATCGTTCCTCAGCTGATGGCCAATCTGCTTCCTGAGCGTGCATGGCTTGTGGGTGAGTATGCATAGTGGATTAGAGTGGTGTGTGTGTGACATGCTGTTGTGTTGCATTTTGGGACTGCAAGGTTAATCTGTGTCTCTCACACCCAGGTGACTCGGCATATCCGAACCGCCCGTGGTTGCTGAGCCCATTGCGGAATCCCGTCACGCCAGCTGATGTGCGATACAATGATGCCCATGGGAGGACAAGGCGTGTGATAGAACGGACATTTGGTCTCCTAAAATCAAGATTTCGGTGCCTGGACCGTACTGGAGGTGCCCTTATGTACTCGCCAGGGAAGGTGTGTCAGATAGTGGTGGCATGCTGCATGCTCCACAACCTGGCCATTCGCAAGGCAATACCCCTGATCCTGGATGACGATGATGAGCAGCCAAGGCCGCCGCCTGCAAATCAACCCGGATCCAGTGACGAGGGCAGTGGAGAGGAGGAAGGGGTCGACATGCGTCGACAGCTCATCATCCGCTACTTCACTTGAAGGTGAGTGACGATGTAGAAGGGACAAAATGGTCTGATGGTGTTGCTGTTGCTGTTGCTGTTGCTGTGTGGGTGTATGTGAGCTTGCTGACTGCAGCTTGGTGTTGACTCATTGCTGCCTGCCAATGTATGTGTGATTGGTTAGTGTGATACAGAATGTCTCTATGGTGACTGTTGCTCTGTGTAAAGTTTGTACCTTGTTGACAAGTGTTGTGTGATGTGTGCAATGCCACACCCATACAAGTGACTCTTGTTCTGCGGTTTTCCCTAGGTCCCTACAGCATCTCACTTGTTACCTACATTCCATTCCCCTGGACCATATCCTACACAGTGAAGGTTGCACATCCTGTATTAAAGACGGAGCAGACACAACAACATGTGTGTAAGGTGTATTTATTTACAACTGTGACATGCGAGGGTGGAGAAGATGTGAAGGGGGGAATTGAAGAAGTGAGTTGACAGTCATGGTAGATGAGATACTTGAGTAGTCCCCACAATGATGTGGAAACCCAGTCCAACAGATAGATGCCATTCACATGGCAGTGTGGTGAAGGATAGTCCAAAAGGTCAATGCAGTGGTGCAGTGGTCTGCCATCATGGCTGGCTCGGGGACTAGCGTTTGGCAGGGGCTTTGGCACGTGAGTCCCCCTGGCCTTTCCTTGGACTGGAGGGGCCACTGCTGCAGGGGCAGTGGTGTCTGAGGACTCACCCCCCTCTGTGGACGCAGGGGAGGATGATGAAGTGTCATCCTGCTGCCCAACAGGGGGAGGCGGAGGGGTAGAATGTTGCACTTGCCTGTCCCTCAGAACCACCACTAGCTGCCCCAAGAGGTCCACAATCTGTCCCATGCGTGTGTCCATGGACCTCAGCAGCAGGAGGTGCTCCCGAGATTCTTCCTCTAACCGGCCCATTCGTCCCTGGGCCTGTTGGTAGGCCCCAAGGACTCTGTCGATGTGGCCCAGGGCTTCCGTCCCAGGATCAGTCACCCTCTGCATGACCCTGTCCCGACCAGCTGCACTGCTGCCACGGTCCTGTCCGGTCCTCACATTGGCCCGCTGCATCCTCTCCCTGGCCTCCGCAGTCGATGTGGTGGGCTGCTCAACCCCTGGGGCAGGGAGGGTGTTGCGGACAGCTGTGGTGGTGGTGGTGGTGGTGGTGGTAGTGGTTGACACACAGGCCATGACAGCAGCTGTCAGAGGATGGTCAGGGGCTGCAGCTGATGTGGTTGGGGGGACAATGGGTG
This sequence comes from Calotriton arnoldi, assembly GCA_963921515.1. Taxonomy (NCBI): domain Eukaryota; kingdom Metazoa; phylum Chordata; class Amphibia; order Caudata; family Salamandridae; genus Calotriton; species Calotriton arnoldi. The sequence goes on along the minus strand of CAWUFW010002673.1, from coordinate 105,152 downwards.
CCTGGGACTGGTTGCGGCCTGCCACACCAGATGGGCCAGCGTGGAGCTCCTCATCCAAGGAATCCAGGGAGTCCTCATCCAGTTGTCTCTGTTCCGGGGGGGACTGGCTCTGCAGGGTGGTGTCATCCTCTGCAGTGAGTTCTTGGTCACCTGTGGGTCAGATGAGAAATGGTCATTGTGTTGCACCCATCAAAGTTTGTGTTAGCAGTGTTACATCAACTGTTTGTACATCCAGCAGTTGTTCACTGTACACATTTGCATTGACCGACATCCAGTGATGCATTACAAGCTGTTGTGGTACATGCATTACTTGTCCATATTGGAAGTTGTCAAGACATGACATGCACAATATAATTTTCTGACATTGACAGTCTCATGTTGGCATCCTGTTATTGATCAATCATATGTCATCCATTTACGCGTATGTGTCACTTGTTGAGCCCTTGCAGCGGTTTACTCTGCACAGTGAGTGACCATTGTAGTTTCATGCATACCTTTTCAATGTGATGTAGATATCTGTATTTGCAATTCCAGACATGCTTAAGTTTGCTTTAATTAGATCCTAGGTGGTCTGGACCACTGCTACTGTCAGATGGCATGTAGTGGTGTGCATGGTTGTGCTCGGAGTTCCATCTACATGTGTTTCAGTCATTCACACTTTGGTTGCTGTCACAGTTTCATTTTCTTAGGTGTGTGCACACTACAGTTGCCAATACTATCTGGGTGTGCAGTTGTGCATTGAGAGGCCTGGTGTCCTATGCCAACATGTTTTTTTAAATGTTGTGGCTGTTGATATGTTGTGTTTGCTGTGTTTTCCTTGTATTTGAGAGACCTCTCTGTGTGTGTATGATGAGGGCTTCCATCTTGGTCCAGTGTGGGACAAGTCAGCATGATATGTCCACATGCCAGTTCTTTTGAAGTGTACATTGCAATGACTGACACATGCATGTTGGTGCCAGGAAGTAATGGGTCTTGTGTGCTGGCGGTCAGGTGGGCCCGTGTGAGTTGTTGTGCAAGCTTCCCAGCCCCACACACCCCGACCTGTGAGATGCGGTTACCTACCTGTGAGTTGGGTGGGTAGCATACATTGCCTGCCACATGCTTCTTATTGGGGGTGTAGTGTCCCATCCTCCATAGTGGTGGAACAGCATGCATGTTGCATTTTGTGGGACAGATAGCCAAACACACTACACCGTCTCACTGTGTAGATGGCTAACTACCGTTTGAGGTGAAGGTGAGCAATGACATGGCTATGTGACTTGGTAGAAATCTTTGGATGGAATGTGCGTGTGGTGAGCATGATGTGTGTGTGGCTTTTTGTACCCATTGATTTCAGATTACATTTGGTCATGGGGTATAGCCCACCATCACTGTTGTCCCAGCTATCTGGCTGTGGGGTTCACTCCCCCGACATTTGAAGGCACAATAGGGCAAGGGGTATAGTCTCGTAGCACAGTGGTGACATACAGCAGGGTGAAGATCTCACCCAGCATACATTTCCACACTGTCATGGTTTCATGGTATTTGTGGACCTGAGAACATGAGCACAGTACTGGTGAAGCAGTTGTTCCAGGGCATCCATACACTGACATGTTGTGGTCAACAGTGGTGTGTGTGTGAGATGTACTCAGCCCTGTGCAGACAATGTGTGGTTTTGGGGCCAGACTATACCAGCACTGTTCAGACAGACAGTGTGAGATGTGAACATTGTCAATGCATACACACATTGATGGTCCAAACAAGACACCTTTGACAATTTAATTCAGACAAGGTGCTGTTCTGCAATTCAGTGCAGCACTGTGGTAGCTGGGTATGTTGCAGGACATTTGGGATGTGCTTAGTTTAGCATTGTGAGTCCCAGCTGCAGTGTAGTTTTTGGGTGCACTGCACTTCCACTGTTTACATTGCAACACTGTGGTATGACATGGGTGATTTGCACTTTGCCATACAAACAGCCAGACACTGCTGCAGGGCAGCATGATCGTTGTTAGTGTTGCAGTGTGTGATGCCTGGCACAGTGTACACAATGTGGGTCAATTTTGAACAGAGACTTGTGCATGGTGACTACAACACAACTGTTTTGCATTATTTGTGTTGGTGACTGTGGACTAAGTGGCATGGTGTCATGTGTGGCTGCACAGACGTCACATGCCTATGAGTGGGACTAGTGCTCCATCCTGCTCAGCTGTGGGACAAGGGGGCCAGATGGGAGTTGTAGGGCAGGCCTCCCAAACACCCACCAACCTCCCTGTAAAGATGGCTACCTACCTGTTAGGTGAGGGTGAAGCACACAATGGCTGAGGCATGCTTCTGGGTGGGGGCAGTGCTCCATCCTGCTCAGCTGTGGGACAAGGGGGCCTGGTGGGAGTTGTAGTGCAGGCCTCCCAAACACCCACCCACCTCCCTGTAAAGTTGGATACCTACCTGTTAGGTGAGGGTGTAGCACACAATGGCTGAGGCATGCTTCTGGGTGGGGGCAGTGCTCCATCCTGCTCAGCTGTGGGACAAGGGGGCCTGGTGGGAGTTGTAGTGCAGGCCTCCCAAACACCCACCCACCTCCCTGTAAAGATGGCTACCTACCTGTTAGGTGAGGGTGAAGCACACAATGGCTGAGGCATGCTTCTGGGTGGGGGCAGTGCTCCATCCTGCTCAGCTGTGGGCCAAGGGGGCCTGGTGGGAGTTGTAGTGCAGGCCTCCCAAACACCCACCCACCTTCCCTGTAAAGATGGCTACCTACCTGTTAGGTGAGGGTGTAGCACACAATGGCTGAGGCATGCTTCTGGGTGGGGGAGGGCTACATCCTGCTCAGCTGTGGGACAAGGGGGCCTGGTTGGAGTTGTAGTGCAGGCCTCCCAAACACCCACCCACCTCCCTGTAAAGATGGCTACCTACCTGTTAGGTGAGGGTGTAGCACACAATGGCTGAGGCATGCTTCTGGGTGGGGGCAGTGCTCCATCCTGCTCAGCTGTGGGACAAGGGTGCCTGGTGGGAGTTGTAGTGCTGGCAGCATGTACACATGTACCCATGGTGATGTTGCTAACTACCTTTGGGGGGCTTCAGGGGGAGTGTCTGTTGTATCTGTGAGAGATGTGTTGGGCGGAGTGTTGTGCACATGAATGAATTTGAACCTAGGAGGTATTATTTTGTAATAGTGCAAGACAGTACATTTGTGTGATGTTAGGCATTTGTTTGTACTTTCTAACCACAAAAAGTCCCAGAGAAGGCCCCGGGGAGGGAACAAGAGGCCTGGGGTACTAGGAGGAGGCAGCCTCCAACATGAACTGTTTACCACAGAAAAAGCCACTCCTAGTGTGATGACCTAAATGTCTCTAAGTTTGTGATGTGCAAATTGGCATCTCACAAAAAGTGAAGGACTGGTCTCACACACCACCTGGTGTCATGCTTCATCATTGACCAGTCCTCGCCCCTTAAAAACTTGGTTTGATAAGGGACGGGCATACACCTGATGACAGGGATGCACTTCTAAAACTAAGTGGGGGCCCTTACAAAAATAAAGTGTACTAAAAAACCATTACAAATGACAAATCAAAATTTAATTTTATGTGGATAGCATCTGTATGGTCATTAAAAACAGCATTGCGGTGTATATGAGGAAATTATTGTCCTCCCACCGTCATGTATAAAGTCAACATGTTTCTGCCCTTCGGCCCATTGGGGTCCATGGCATTCATCAGGACTTGCAAAAAGCTAAAGGCTCCGCCCTTACCAATTTTATGGAAAAAGGGAATCCACTTGGTGGGGTGAAAAAATGTCACCCTCAACCTTCAGGAGGTAAAAATAATTTTTCTCAAACCTGTAAAAGGGAAAAGAGGATAAAAAGAGACATTGTGTAATACAAATTTGTAATGAGGTCATAAAAATTCAACAGCCCACTCCACATGCATTCTACAGTGAGTGGCTATGATGTGCTACAAACGTGTCAATCATCTGTGGACCATACTCAGAAGTTCACGGGACATATGTCCCGTATTTCTTACCCTTGTGGGGGGATCTACTAGCCCCATAGGAGGCCGTGGACGGTAGACCCAAAGAGGTCACCAGCTGTCAAAAAGGGGAGAGGAATGACAGAAAAACGAACATTATATCATCAATTGTGATCATAGTTGCAGGCAAACAAAACAGCTTGGTTCTAAATGTAGTTGTTTAGAATGAATTAATTATTGGTTAGTTAGCGTAAAAGCACCTCGTGCCCCACGGATCGTAGGTTCAGGGCATCCAAACTTGCACACACACACCCTCTTAATGTAACCGCTGCGTTTCCGCTCCTTGCACCTATGTCTGCACGGGTCGTCACCTCGTAGATGACTGTGAGGGAGGACTATCCAGTTTTTATAACGTGTACGTGCTGTTAACATGGTACAGGTGTGATTAATGAGGGTAGGCGGTAACCAGTAGAAGAAGGACCACGGTGTTTCCGGTGTCGTTGCCCTCATTAAATAAAAATATGACTGGCCTGCCTGGAGCAGCAACGCCATTGAATACCGCTGACGATCAAGAGCGCTTCCGTCTGAGCAGTGCGGCCGCTGTCAAATGGCGCGCATGCGTCTCAAAAGGAGGGTAAGCGGTATCCAGTAGAAGAAGGACCACAGTGTTTCCGGTGTCGTTGCCCTCATAAAATAAAAAAAATAAATTAAAAAAAAAAAAATTGCCTGGCCTGCCTGGAGCAGCAACGCCATTGGATACCGCTGACAACCAAGAACTCTTCCGTCTGGGCAGTGTGGCCACTGTCAAATGGCACGCATGCGTCTCAAAAGGAAATTGAAACGTTTGAGAGGCATGCCTATTCTAAAGCCCCAGTGTTAATACATTCACATATTTACGTGTATTAAAAGGAGTATCAATGTACCTACTCTCATTTCTAGCACACACTGCCATTTGAGCTGCCATAAGTTTATTAGATCCGCTTTTAGCGATGTTAGTGACATCGCGAAAACATGTGTATATTATAAATTGTTAAAGCAAATCAACCTCGAGGTTGTGAGTTTTCTCGGTCTAAATGTCTAGTAATCTGCAGGTGGGTGATGTTCCCCTATGCAGATACGTGTTGTCTAGTACACTAAAACCCCGTTACATACTATATGTCTGAAAAAATAGACTGGCCTAGGATATTTATAAAGGCTTAGTCGAAAGAACCCAATATCGATACCAGCTGCGTCCCCTTGTCTTAAGCTTGCTATCTGTACTCGTTTCTTACTGATAAAGCTGGTTAAGAGACCGGTTTCGGGATTTGGACCCCGGATTACTCCCTGGGATGTGTCCTGTGTTTGTCATGAGACTACATTTATCCTGCCAACTGTAGCCATGGGATATCATTGTTTAATCCTGTCTGATTGGATTTCACTTTTTGTGAGATGCCAATTTGCACATCACAAACTTAGAGACATTTAGGTCATCACACTAGGAGTGGCTTTTTCTGTGGTAAATATTTGTTTGTACTTACCAGCCTCCACTCCCCTGGGTATTCCTGAGAGACTCTCTGGATGTAGAATGCCAAGCACCTTCTCCTCCCATTCAGTGAATGTTTTGAGTGGAACGGGAGGGCCACTGCCTGTCCTGTGAGCCAGCTCATGGTTCTTGGCTCTCTTCTTTTTGACCACTGCCTTCAGATCGTACCACCTCTTCACGATTTCATCTCTATTGCGTGGCACGGTCCCTACTGCATTGACCTTCTCTACTATCCTTCTCCACATTTGTGTCCTTGTTGCTAGTGGTGTCTGTTGGACCTGGTTACCAAACAATTGTGGTTCTACCCTGATTATCTCATCGACCATGACCCTCAACTCACTCTCACTGAATTTGGGCATTCTCTGTGGTGACATGGTGTGTGATGTGTCAAGGTGTTTAGGGTGCAGGTTTGGAAGTGGTAGTGGTGGTTGTGATGTGTATGGTGTGTGCTGTGCAAAGGTGTTAGAGGTGCAGGTGTGGAAGTGGTGGTGGTGGTGATGTGTGTGTGTTGTGCAGATTTGCCTCTCCTGTCATCTGTGGTGGATGTCCCCTCAGTTGTGGAGTTTTGCAAAGGATTGTGGTATGTTGGGGGCTGGATTTATAGTGGTGTCTGTGGGTGTGTCAGGATGGAGTATTGGTAGCAGGTGTGGTGTGTGTGTGAACCTGGGATTTGTAGTTTTGGAGTTTACCATGGGGGTGTGTCTTTGGGCTGTGTTAGCTATTTTTGGGTGCATGCCTTGTTTGGTTGGTTCACTTTGTGGCCATGTTGTGTGTTTTTCTAGCGACCGCCATTTTTTTTAACGGAGCGTCCGCAGTGGTGGCTCGGCTACGGCGCTTCCGCCGTCTCACTGATTCTTCGATGTTGTCGACCGCGGCGGTCGGAAACAGCGTACTGCACCGCGGGGATGTCGGGAATATCATAATTTCGATGGCGGTGTCTCCGCTGTGGTTGCGGTCGTTTGGGCTGTTTACGCTGTGAAACCAACCGCCGCGGACGGGTTTGGGCCTTCTCCGCAGGCGAACGGCAGTTTCTCGGGTCTCCTTTCCGCCACGGTTGGATTTTTACCGCCGAGGATCCTAATCTAGCCGTCGGTTTTTCCGCGGTAGCGGCGGGCGGTGTTTTCCCGCTACCATGGCGCTGGGTTGTTTTTCCGTCCGCCATCGTAATGACCTCCTTTGTTCTTTTTGTAGGGCTTGGAGTAATTTATGTAGGGTAGGTATCCCTTTTCCTGTTGTTGACTGGAAGGTATTATGCCATCCTTCAACAGCATTGTTTGTTTTGGCTTGTTTATTTAAGGTGCTTAAGTAGACATTCCACCATGGAATGTGGAATTTGGGGAGTCTTCTGTGGCCTGATCTGTGGAGTCTTCCCACCCAGGTATCCTCAAAGTAATCTAATAGTGGGCTTAGTTTTTCTTCATGTCTTTTGTAGTAGGGACTTTCAAATAGGATATTGTAGCGCTCTGCTACCTCAGTTACTGGAACATAGGCCAGTGCAATTAATTTTTTTACTTGATATGCAAAGGTACTGTCTGTTGCATACTCAACTGCTGAAGGACGAGGATCGCATGTGACGATAGGCGCTAACTACCCTAATGTTAAAGAGGGAGTTATAGAGGACGACAAATTGGAATAATTCGCCTAACAACTGCAGTAATTCTGCTTCCATTTTAAAGGAGCTTTTTTGATACCACCGATACATTAATAAATTACCTGTGGCGGAGGTCGTATAAAAGGTGTGTTACAGATCTGATTGGAAGACTACAAAACCACTTTAGCCTCAAAACATGGCATCAATTTAGGATGTTGGAAAAAATTTTTTAATGAAGGTGGTGGTAAAATTGATATTGTCTAATTGAGAAAAATTCTTTTTAATCAAGGAGAGTAAAATTTGGTTTGGTCTTGAAAAAGATGGTTTAACAATTCAGTAAACAACAAGGGGGACAATGAGGGCTTGATAAAGGTCCACCGTACTTGCCCTGGGTAGAACTAGAAGACAAAAGAGGTACGGTGTTCCTGGGTGGCAAGTTGGCCACCTGGTTAGTACTCAGAGTGGTGGGGAGGTGGGGAATACCTCCTTTCGGAACTAGGACCCTCACACACCCAGCAAGCTAGGTGTCATGCTTCATCATATGAGTCTGCTCCTCGTCGAGCCGGCACTGCAATTGCAATTGCAGCGCCGGCTCGACGAGGAGCAGACCCATATGATGAAGCATGACACCTAGCTTGCTGGGTGTGTGAGTCCTAGTTCCGAAGAGGTATTCCCCACCTCCCCACCACTCTGAGTACTAACCAGGTGGCCAACTTGCCACCCAGGAACACCGTACCTCTTTTGTCTTCTGGTTTAACAATTCACCCATCGAAACGCGTCGACGCTCATCTAAATACACAATCTGTCAGAAAGGCGGAGGTCTATGAGTAGTACATACCAGGATCTATGCCTCAAATATTGGTGTAAAACAGATGTGTAAATAACTAATGATAAATTGAACCTGTCTGTGCTATGTACTCTCTTTAAGCTATTTTATTCTATTATGTTTTTTAATGGATTGTATTATAACATGTGATTGTTTTTTTTTAAACTTTTGCGATCTTTGTCTATTTATCATGCAATGTATTGTGTCTATATAGTATAGGGTTTTCTTGCCCTTGAGTTTTTAATTGTCATTTTTGATATACTGGTTTGTTTTTCAATAAATCGATTTACATATTTTTGTATATTTTATGGTTTATGACTCTTTGTGGGAGCTATATGGCATAATTCCCTCAGGTGTGCATGTGAGATTATAGTGAAGAAGTACCGACCTGAATGGAATGTACTGATTGGTTGAATATCAGAGTGTGATACTGGGTCCAAAGGATATTGTTTTGTTATTCACTGTTGCATACTCAACACATAGGTGCCGATTCCGATTCCGGTCGCAAAACGTACTGACCGACACGGACCGTTAATGGAGACTGACCGACACGGACCGGCGCCGAACGACCCGCGCAGTACGATGCAATACGTGTGAATTACAACCCACCCATACAGAACACAAGCCGCACGACCGAACCGTTTGGAAAGCATTGATTCGCCCGTAAACCGACCCGGAATCGTACCGACCGACACGCATCAGAAATGGACCCGACCGAAACGTACCCGCGATGCACGACCCACGCAGTACGATGCAATACCTGTGAAACGAGACCGACTCGCACGGAGCACGATCATGAAGACCGAGACGTACAGAAAACTGTGACTAGCAAACAATAGACCCCTTTGCGTCCGACGCGTACGCCAACGTAGAAACACAGCAGAATGTCAGTGTGACAGACCCGGGTCACCCCGCAAGAGCTACTGGCAGCGTCCGACCCGATCAAACGAACGTCTCCATCATGCCCAACAAAAGCAAAGGAAATAATTATAAAAAATGACCAAAAAAGCAATGACAAAGCCAATAAAAAAAAAAGGAACAAAGACACACCCACAACTCCAACTACATAAAGGCCAGAAATCCCTACCATGATCCTTTGCAAAATAGAGACATAGGACAGCAGACAACACCACCACACTGCAGAGACACACCACAACTCACACACCACACAACAACTACACCATTTGCACAACTTAAAAACTAAATCACATATTCACTGACAAACTCACACCCACCACACTCACTTACACCCTCACACACACATCAATCCCCACAACCACCCAGCACCATGCCCCCCAAGAAGAATCCAAAGTTCACAGATAGTGAGTTGGAAGTCATGATTGATGAAATACTCAGAGTAGAGCCACAGTTGTTTGGCACATTGGTCGAACAGACCCCCATGTCACAGAAAACTAAAATGTGGGAGAGGATTGTTGACAAGGTCAACGCACAGGCACCTTGTCTGCGCACAAAGGACGACATACAGAACAGGTACTATGATGTGCGCAGGAGGGTCAAGAAGCTCATCGACAGGGAGCACACCTTGAGCCAGTGGACTGGCGGTGGCCCTCCTGCCAAACAAACACACTTCAGGTCCTGGGAGGAGAAGGTGCGGGCCATCCTACCACCGGAGAGCATCCATGGATTAACAGGAATACCAGAGCCTGGTGAGTACACAACCAATATACTCAATATTGTGTTGCAAAACACACATATCACTGTCAAGGGGACTGTGAAACCAAGTACTGCCAGCAAAGCCATACCAACAGAAAGGCAAGTATCCTGTGATGTGTATGCCAGTTACACAAACACAATATCTGCCATCCCACAGTAATATGGAACTACGTCATAACATGTACAAACCTAACAACAAATACTGCAAGGCATTACCATAAATCACCAACAAACACTGTCACCCATTTTGCCACCACTGTCATACCACCTCACAGGAAAGCTGAGTTAAAATGAAGGAAGGTTGGGCTGCTGGGAATGTGCATGTAGCAGAAAGCATGATTGGAGTTGCAGTCACAGCCAACAGTCCCCCACCCACATGGTCCCACAAGCTCCACCCAAAACCATGCACATCTCACCGGGAGTTGCAAAAAACTGACAAGATGGCTGAGAATGGGCACTGCAGTGGGGAGCACAAAGCCCTGCTGGGAATTGTGCCCAAACAAACAATAGGACACCACTGTCAGTCATCTTGCCATTGCTGTCTCAATCACTCACAGGGAAGCAGAGTCACAGGAAAGAAGGTTGGGCATGCTGGGAAGGTGGGTGTAGCCAAAAGCATGATGGGAGTTGCAGTCACAGCCAACAGTCCCCAACCCACATGTCCCAGCAAGCTCACACTGAACCATGCTCACCACACAGGGAGTGCAAAAGTACTGCCAAGATGGCTGACCCTAGGCCCTGCTGTGGGGAGCACAAGGCCCTGCTGGGACTTGGCCTCAAACAAACAACAGGACACCAATACCTGACAGCCTGAAAGGTAACTTCCACTCCCTGCAATGGAAGCATGCTGCATGGTGGGATATCTGGCCTAGTGGGAAGGAGTACTGCCAGCTCTGACTCCATCTACCAGCAGGTACTTGCACACACACACCCCTTAACACAAACTACACACAAGCCACCTGGTATAATGCATTCCCTCAGACTCAATTAAAAGATCTCACAAAGATTTACCACACTGGGTTTTGCTGTGTGAAGCACATGGGCTTGTTGGGACTTAACAAACACCAGGACACCACTGTCTGCCAACTTGTCAGCACAGGCACACTACCACATGGGGAAAATTAATCACAGGAAGGAAGCTTGGGTATGCTGGGAAGGTGGGTGTAGCCAAAAGCATGATGGGAGTTGCAGTCACAGCCAACAGTCCCCCACCCACATGGTCCCACAAGCTCCACCCAAAACCATGCACATCTCACAGGGAGTTGCAAAAAACTGACAAGATGGCTGAGAATTGGCTCTGCTGTCGGGAGCACAAGGCCCTGCTGAGAATTGTGCCCAAACAAACAACAGGACACCACTGTCAGTCATCTTGCCATTGCTGTCTCAATCACTCACAGGGAAGCAGAGTCACAGGACGGAAGGTTGGGCATGCTGGGAAGGTGGGTGTAGCCAAAAGCCCTGCTGTGGGGAGCACAAGGCCCTGCTGGGACTTGGCCTCAAACAAACAACAGGACACCAATGCCTGACAGCCTGAAAGGTAACTTCCGCTCCCTGCAATGGAAGCATGCTGCAGGGTGGGATATCTGGACTGGGGGGAGGAGGACCGCCAGCTCTGACTACATCTACCAGCAGCCCCTGTCACACACACCCCTACCACCAACACCAAAATACACACCTGGGGTTATGCTCCACAAGAGAGTGAGTGAAAAGTTTCTCCCAAGATCTCTGACAATGGGCCCTGCTGTGGGGAGCACAAGGCCCTGCTGGGACTTGGGCTCAAAGTAACAACAGGACACTACTGCCTGACAGCCTGAACGTAAATTGTGACTCCCTGCAATAGAAGCATGTCACATGGGGGATTACCTGGCCTCTGTGGGTGAAGGACCTGCAATGACTCCAAATGCAATCAAGTCCACCTCAAAACACACCTCCTCAGCCAGAACAAATAGCACCCTTGGGACCAGTCACTCCGAAAGTAAATGCCTTGGCAAGATGGCTGACACATGGTCCTGATGTATGAATTGGCTGCAAGTCACACCTACGCACTGGCCAACTCAAAAACATTTACACTCACAGCCACTGTCTGTAGATGCAGTGTCCCTGGGGTGTCCCCTGACCTGGCTGTGAAGGTGTGTCTCGTAGATGAAAATTGGGGAGATGCAGACATAGTACATAGCACCAAGCACACACAATGTAACCTATACATTATTGACAGTGGACACCTGACAGTGACTAGGATGGACACACCCAAATGGCTGACACTGTAGCATGGTGTCATTCCCAAAAGGTGCAGTTGTGAGCTGCATTTCAATCCCACATCGTTCTGCGTTGTACGCATCATTCACACAACACATCACTCACTGTCATAGACACTCCAAACACAATTACTAACCTGGACTGCATCGGAGGAGGCATGCAACTCACAGCAGCAGAACTGCAACACACACACCTCTGGCCATCACTGTCATGAGCATGGAAAAGCAAGAGAGATGCTGTGCCCAATCCCTCTCACCATGGAGGAAATAGACAAGTTAAAAGACGTTAGCACTGACAAAACTCAGCACCAACATCATTAGCTACGGTAACACCATGACTTGTCTGAAATGAGATGTGAACTAGGAACACAGACAACCAAATAGTATCTCACATTAGATCTCAGGCATACCGGACTGTGACCATGTTGCACAGACACACCAATGTGATACACAGAGCAAAGCAAAAACTGCCACCACACATGCCCCAAGCTTGCTACATACCCTAAGTGTAAGTGTACATATGTCATCGTTAAAGCACAAATGTGGACAGGGATGATAGAGCTGTGTCAGGCATGTGATGGAACTTGAGTAGCAATGGCCATGTACAGACAATTGATCAATACATGAGCTGGTCATGCACACAGCTTGACGTGCACATCAAAATGCTTCAGGTTGCCATGACAAAGTGCTTCAACAATATCAACCTCTGTCTGTCACAACTTAGGACAATGCAATGTACCGACTCTCATAATGATGTCCAGTGGCAACTGTCATGTGTGTTAAACGTTGATGTCGGTAGAACCATAACATACATTGTGTGTCTCCTCCAACCACAGGGGATGCTGGGGACACAGCAGGACCTGAAGAAGAGTCCCAGTCCCAGACTCTGGCGGACCCTGAGCTCCCTGGTGTGGATCAGTCTCTGTCCTCTTCGGACGACGAACACGAACAACCTGGCACCTCCGGTGTGAGTAATCGTGCAGCCCCAGCAGTAGGAACATCAACACCCCCTGCAACCACTCCTGCCACATCTGACAACAACAGAGTACCCCTGCCGACACGGACAGGCCGAGGCCACAGACCAACAACGTAACAGGTACACAGGGCACCCTGGAACCAACGGACAACACCACCAGCGCCAACACTCAAGGGGGCCCAGTGTCGCCTGTGCCTGCCACGGCAGGTCCTGCCCGTGTGGGTAGGGGCGGTGGGAGGGTGGGCAGGCAGAGGACACGGCCTGCAGAGGGGGCTGGATTGCATGGTGATCCACACCTGGGAAGCACCGGAGGGTTTGGACAGGTTGTGGGGATCCTCAAGGACATCAAAGAACAGCAGGCTGCCCATCATGCCCGCTTGGACTCCCACATGTCTCGGGTGGAGACACACATGTCCCGCATGGAGTCCAAGTGGGACAAATTGGATGATCGAACAGCGGTGCATAGGGACATACTGACATGCCTCTGCCAGATCAGTGCCAACCTTACCACACCTCCCTGTGCACCCATGACATCTGTTGCGACAACATCCACAACTGCCACAGGGAGGGAGGAGGACTCTGGCGGAGAGTCCTCGGCACCGCAGCAGCCTGCACATGAGGGTCCCCCAAGAAAGAAGAGGGGTCATCCGAAGAAGGGCAAGTGAGACGCCGATGGCCATTCATATCCCCCAGGAACTCAACACCTGTTCTGGATGTCGTCCTTTGTGTGCAAACCATTTAACCTTGTCGACTGACACCCAAATCACCCACTTGACATGGAGGGTCCAAGTTGTGACAATGCCTCAAATGACTGTGGATTCTACTCTGGACATTTCATCTTTCAACACTACCAACTCACCTGTGAACTTTGTATTACCATCACACTGTACAGCACTTCCAATTCCGTTCACCATCCTTACACATGTCTGTAAATAAAATCACAATCACACAATACTTGCCTCTGTTGTGATTTATACTCGGTATGTGTCATGGCAATGATGATCTGCTAAGGAACACTGTGCATGCAAACTACTACAGCAATGTGAACACCGTAATGAGAGTCATGGTAATGTGACACATATGAGGGAGACACACCACTAGGGCAACACAACACATACTCACCATGTCCATCTAACTCATCGCCTACACTGATGTTGACAGGAAATACAGTGGAATGCACATACACCACATCCATCCTGGGTCAGTGGCAAGCAGCCCACAGGTACAGGATGCTAATTACTGTGGGATGTGTGGATACAGATGGAGCACATCCCAAAGTGAAGCACAGGTTTATTAAAGATTCACAACCTGAGAATTCCACAACTGATGCAAGGTAACCTCACGTGACAGTGATAAAAAATTAACCAAGTGGAAAACAATGAAAGTCCAGGGTTGTGTGGCACATCATTGGTTGGGACAACGACTACTTGCACTCTGGAACAAGGATCTGGGTGTTGGGGTGCCGACATCACCATACAGCAGCCAAAGTACCCTGTGAAGGACAGACAGAAAACACAATCAAAAACACAGATTTACAGCATACAACTACAATATACATGCCCAAAACAAACCCCAAACAAAGTACACACAACCTATCAATCACGTAAACACTGTTTGGGAGTACAGACTACCTGAAAGGACACATCACAGCAAGCATCCGGACAAGTAGCACACAGCCACACTCAAGCAGCACCAGTGCACCACCAACATATATCAGGCAAACACAATACTTTGACAACACATCACTGTGGGCCTGATTCACAGAACTAACTTACGTCAAAAACGTAAAGTTAGTACTTTTTGGTATTCACAGAATACACTTACTCATTTTGGTATTCACAGAATGAACTTACTCATTTCGGTATTCACAGAAGTTAGGACTCCTAACTTTAGGACTCCTAAATGCCTTCTGTGAATACCGAAAGTCTTAAAGTTAGGATTTTTCTCAGTTTAGGAGTAGTAAAGTTAGGACTCCTAGCTTTACTACTCCTAAACGGAGAAAAATCCTAACTTTAAGACTTTCGATATTCACAGAAGGCATTTAGGAGTCCTAAAGTTAGGAGTCCTAACTTTACTACTCCTAAACTGAGAAAAATCCTAACTTTAAGACTTTCGGTATTCATAGAAGGCATTTAGGAGTCCTAAAGTTAGGACTACTAACTTCTGTGAATACCGAAATGAGTAAGTTCATTCTGTGAATACCAAAATGAGTAAGTGTATTCTGTGAATACCAAAAAGTACTAACTTTACGTTTTTGACGTAAGTTAGTTCTGTGAATCAGGCCCTGTATACTTACATTCATGTGAAGAAGTTGTGGATCAGCTGGCTCCGAACATCACCATCACCCTCATCATCACTGGCATCATGCCCCAGGGCAGGATCCTCCACGGCTGGCAGAGGTTGGTCATTGTCATCTTGGATGAGAGGCAACTTCTTCCTCACTGCCAGTTTGTGTAGCATGCAGCACACTATGATGATTCTGCACACCTTAGCAGGTGCATATGGGAGGGCCCCTCCTGTCTTGTCCAGGCAGCGGAATCTGCTTTTCAGGAGTCCAAATGTCCGCTCGATCACTCTCCTGGTCCGACCATGTGCCTCATTGTAGCGCATCTCCGCCGGTGTCACAGGGTTCCTGAGGGGTGTCAGCAACCCCGGCATGTTGGGATATCCTGAGTCACCTACATAAAGACAATTGCACATTAGATGAGTCTGAAAAGAGAGTGTAAATCAACTTCATCAAACACACACAATGGTAAACAGTCAGTACACACCGACAAGCCAGGCACGCTGGTACTGCATCTGTGACATAATCGTTGGGATGGGACTACTCCTCATGATGTAAGCGTTGTGCCCTGAACCTGGGAAACATGCACACACATGTGAAATGGTCATGTCCGCCAGACAGACCACCAGAGCATTGATTGAATGGAAATGTTTCCTGTTTCGGTATGTCTGCTCATGTGCCTGTGGTGGTACCAAAGCCACATGTGTCCCATCAATGGAGCCAATGACATGTGGCATCCTTCCCAGTGCGTAGAAGTCACCCTTGGTGTCAGCGAGTTGTTGTGGTTTTGGGAAATGGATGTAGTGGTTGAGGAAATGCAACATCGCCTCCAACACATCTCGAAGCACATGGCTGAACATGGTCTGTGACATCCCACCAGCAGTAGCGACAGTGTGTTGGAAAGTACCGCTGGCAAAGAAGTGTAGGGTTGACATCACCTTCACCTTGGGGGCCAGCGCTGTAGGGTATGTCCGGCCAGGTTGCAAGTGTGGGGCCAACTGCTCCGCCGATTCTTCGATCAGTGGCCTAGTGAATCGGTACCGTCGCATGCAGTCACATTCAACCATGGTTGCAAGGTCAGGGAACGGTCTGTGGACAGCTGGTCTCCTGCAGTACATAGATGAGCAAAGACAGTTTGTCAGTTCCCCTATCTATGTTCCAGTGTCCATGCTAAATAGCACATTAAACAACATGACAGGACACAAGGACATGATGTGTGAGCTGTTGTGTATGGGCACACATGTCAGTTACATGCCCATCATCTGACATCTCAGCTCCACAGGTCCACACAACAAGGTCCATGTTGGGCTGTGACCAATCTATGGGCTCTGTCACAGTACATCAGTACGAGTGTCACATACCAGACACACACCACAGTGACTAGTGAGGACAGATGTCTATCCCACATCACATGTTTTTGACAGACACACACAGGGACCTTGGGCCCGATTCACAGAACTAACTTACGACAAAATCCTAAACTTACTACCATTTTGGTATTCACAGAATGAACTTACTCATTTTGGTATTCACAGAATAAACTTACTCATTTTGGTATTCACAGAAGACACTTACACATTTTGTGTAACTTACACATTTTGTGTAACTTACACATTTTGTGTAACTTACTCATTTTGTGTAACTTACACATTTTGTGTAACTTACACATTTTGTGTAACTCACATTTTGGTATTCACAGAAGGCACTTACTCATTGATGAGTAAGTGCCTTCTGTGAATACCAAAATGAGTAAGTTAATTCTGTGAATACCAAAATTGTTGTAAGTTCATTCTGTGAATACCCAAATGTGTAAGTTCATTCTGTGAATACCAAAATTGTTGTAAGTTCATTCTGTGAATACCCAAATGTGTAAGTTCATTCTGTGAATACCAAAATTGTTGTAAGTTCATTCTGTGAATACCCAAATGTGTAAGTTCATTCTGTGAATACCCAAATGTGTAAGTTCATTCTGTGAATACCAAAATTGTTGTAAGTTCATTCTGTGAATACCTAAATGTGTAAGTTCATTCTGTAAATACCAAAATTGTTGTAAGTTCATTCTGTGAATACCAAAATGTGTAAGTTCATTCTGTGAATACCCAAATGTGTAAGTTCATTCTGTGAATACCAAAATTGTTGTAAGTTTAGGATTTTGACGTAAGTTAGTTCTGTGAATCAGGCCCCTTGTGTCGCCACAAGGACACCATCATGATGTAGCGTCTCATGTACACACCACAACGCACACATGACACATGCATTAAGTGCCACCTGATTTTTTGCAGCTCATACATGGATGTCTGTGACACACAGGCGCAACATCAACTCACATTGACAAAACACATGGATGTGGTGACCATTTGACATTGAACACATGAAATCTGAGTCATCTCTGTAGCAAAAAGCACACATACTGTGGATGAACATCACATTTTTGGCACTGGGACACCCTGTGACCCACATACCATTCCACCTAAGAGTCAGGGTGTATGTCACATGTCATACACATTGTACACCGGGAACTGTGTACATGCCTCATGCTCTGAACTGTACAGTTGTCAATCACAGTGGTTATGTGTACAACACACAAAGGTATCTGTCCCCATGACACCTTGCCCTGCCTGGGAGTGTGTGCCAGTAAGTGCCACATACCAAATCACATGTTGACCCACATACACACACAGGTAATGCAGCCTGACATGCCCTTTGATATACAGTGTCACAGTCTGTATTGTTGTTGGTGTGCCCATGTGTCCCAGACAAGCTATGGTGGGTGGCATCCTTTGCACATTGCCTGCAATGGGGACTGACGCGGGTGACAAATTCAAAAGACGCGTCGTTCACATGGGGAACGAGGCGTGCGCATGCCTTGCACACACGCTTTGCACCTTGCCTGCAATGGGGACTGACGCGGGTGACAAATTCAAAAGACGCGTCGTACACATGGGGAACGAGGCGTGCGCACGCCTTGCACACACGCCTTCCACCTTGCCTGGATGGGGACTGACGCGGGTGACAAATTCAAAAGACGCGTCATACACATGGGGAACGAGGCGTGCGCACGCCTTGCACACACGCCTTGCACCTTGCCTGCAATGGGGACTGACGCGGGTGACAAATTCAAAAGACGCGTCATACACATGGGGAATGAGGCGTGCGCACGCCTTGCACACACGCCTTGCACATTGCCTGCAATGGGGACTGACTCGGGTGACAAATTCAAAAGACGCGTCGTACAGATGGGGAACGAGGCGTGCGCACGCCTTGCACACATGCCTTGCACCTTGCCTGGATGGGGACTGACGCGGGTGACAAATTCAAAAGACGCGTCGAACACATGGGGAACGAGGCGTGCGCACGCCTTGCACACACGCCTTGCACCTTGCCTGCAATGGGGACTGACGCGGGTGACAAATTCAAAAGACGCGTCGTACACATGGGGAACGAGGCGTGCGCACGCCTTGCACACACGCCTTGCACCTTGCCTGCAATGGGGACTGACGCGGGTGACAAATTCAAAAGACGCGTCGTACACATGGGGAACGAGGCGTGCGCACGCCTTGCACACACGCCTTGCACCTTGCCTGCAATGGGGACTGACGCGGGTGACAAATTCATAAGACGCGTCGTACACATGGGGAACGAGGCGTGCGCACGCCTTGCACACACGCCTTGCACATTGCCTGCAATGGGGACTGACGCGGATTTGACCCTTGTACGATTCGTGTGCTGAAAAATCCGTTGGCTCCCTACAACAATGTATCACACTCG
The DNA here is from genome assembly GCA_963921515.1 of Calotriton arnoldi. Classification (NCBI taxonomy): domain Eukaryota; kingdom Metazoa; phylum Chordata; class Amphibia; order Caudata; family Salamandridae; genus Calotriton; species Calotriton arnoldi. The sequence continues at coordinate 86,312 of CAWUFW010002673.1, read as the reverse complement.
TTGGTGTCATGGATTTGAATTATTTGAACGATGCGGAAGGCGTGTACGAGGCGTGCAATGCGATGGATTGGCCAGATTCATAGGATGCAAACGTGTCTGACCTATCGCTTTGGACGCATGGGACAGATTCTGCCTCAGCAGCACAGATTTAAGGCTGTCTGTTCCCCTGAGAGCTCACTTGCCTGCACTAAATGCCCCAGATTGCATTCACTGGTACCACTGCTGCTGTCTCTGCATCCTCTGGCTCCAAGAATGGCACGTACTGTGGAGAGGGCCCCAGCCTTCACAGAGGAGGAAAACAAGGCCCTGCTGGACAGCCTCCTTCCACAGTACAGCAAGCTGTATGGGAAACCAGGGGAGCAGGTGAGTGTGCAGTCCACATCCTTTTTCATTGTGCATGTTGTCTGACTGGCACTAATGGCATTGTGTACACCAGTGGCTAGCATGCTCACTGAGTAGTTGTTACCCCCAAAGCATGTAGGCACCTGTAGTAGACAGGTACTGTGCAGGAAAAGTGCATTTTTACACGTTTATAATACTCAGGCAATGTTTCCATGTTGTTAATGCAGGACAAATGTCAATCACCATAGTTGCACTACCTGTGTACATCATATGGCCTTGTGATAACGACATGTATATCCAACTGTGTGATGCACAAACATGTTGCATGTGTGGTAATGGACTTTTATCCTTGTCATCCTCACAGGTTGATGCCCATCAGAAACAGGAGATCTGGCTGACCATTGCCCGGGCTGTTCGATCTGTGGGGGTCTACAGACGCCGCCTCCGCAACTGCCAGAAGAGGTGGCAGGACCTTCGTGGCTGGACCCGGAGGATCGCAAGAGTCCAGCTGAAGCTGTCGCCTCCTCGCAGAAGGGGCAGACGATGGACACTGACCCCCCACATGCTCCGGATTCTGGTGGTGGTCTTCCCTGACCTGGATGGGCAGTTAAAGGCCAGACAGCAGCAAGGCGGGGGTAAGTACATGCCTTTTCTGTGAACTATCTCTCACATGCTCTTTGCACTCCTTCATCCTTGTTACACTCCCACAGATCTTCTGTCTGCTTGAACAAGAGTCATGTGCCTAAATTAGGTCATGGCCCATCCACATCTGATGCACAGGTGTGGCCCTTTCAGTCTGTGACTTGTGTCACTTGGGTTGTGTGTCCCTGCTGTTGTCCCAGCTTACGGTTCTAAACAGCATCTGCTACCGGTGCATTGTTTTGTCTTCATGAGTGAGGCAATTGATTGCCATGTGTCTGCACATTGCCAGAAATCAGACATGTACTCTGTGTGGGCAATTGATATGTGTTCCAATTGATGCTTTGGCTCACCATATGTGTCTGGGGTATTTTCCACACAGCCATGCAGCAGGAAAGACAATGTTGGGGCCTCAGAAGAATGTACATCATGTGTGTCACACATGCATGAGCACATGCCTAGTATTCAGGGTAATACCATGTCGCACATGGACCTGGTAAGGTATGCCTACTCTGGACATGAAGTACACTATGTTCTTCTACTCCTGTGTGTCAGCCTACATTTAGTGCATTGTGAAATATGCAATCTGGTGTCTGCCTCGGTATCATTGTGGAGTGGCCTAGCATTTAGACTCCTGGGGTGTTGAGCATTTTGGGTTGGGCAGCTAGCTGAGATGTGGCTGTTGGATCATCACAATGGGGTAAGACATAGGTGTGTAATCACTTGACGGTGCCTAATGGTGTATTCTACATTAAAGTGCAGGCAGCCTTAATTAGTTCGCATAACACTGTGATGTGATCATGTTTACAGATTGTTGCTTGCAGTCACTCAACTGTTACATTTGTATTACGTGGGATCATCAGATGCCTTAAGATGTGGGTAGCAGTGGGGGAACATGTGCACTTGACAGCTGCAGGGCTTACATTCCCCAAAATGAAAATGATTGTGACACAGTGCAGACTGTTTGTTTTTGGATGCACTGCCCCTGTGACTGAAGCCAGTGATGACTGATTATCCAGACTGGCCTGTAGCATGGTATACCACTTGCTAATGTGTATCCTGCAGTAATGTCAGTTGTCCAGCATACACTCAATTGTGGCATTGAGCATCAATACATGGGCACATCATGGTGTCTGGTGAAGGAAGCATATCCATTTTACTGACAATGAGTTTGGCCATCCCTTCTCCTGACACATGTACTGAGTCAGTGGCAGGAGATGGGATATGTGTCTACTGACACATTTCAATCACAATTCCTGCAGTTCTGAGATATGTCTATGTGGTGCATGTGTGCACATATAAGTAGTGGCATACTACATGCACCAGACAGATGGGTCCATGGAGGGGAAGTATATGAGGGGCATGGTTGACTGGCAGACTGACAGGTGTCTTTTTCAAAATGTGTCAGCACTTTTTGCAATATTTTGCAAATGATGCCAAGGTGTGCTCTGTAATGTGCTGTACTGACTGTGATGTGTCAGGTGAAACAGGTGACTGATGTGGATCTGTTTATCCTGATTGTTTGCAGATACATCTTCGGCTACTGGAGGAGACAGCTCCACGGACCAAGAGGAGCTGCAGAGCCAGACTGGGTCTGCTGCAGAGGAGTTGGAGGGACCCAGTGGCACAGAGGGTGAGGTGAGCCGTGGCACGTTTTAAGTTGGGGAATTAAGTCCCCTTGAATCCTGAGGGTCCCTGGAGTCCAACTAGCCCACCATGTACCTCCAAAAAGCGCCACAGAGCTGCGTTGCAGAGAGGTGTAAAAGGGGCGTGGCCTCTGTACACCTCTCTGCAACGCAGCCCCTGGCACATACTGGAGGTTCCTGGTGGGCTAGTTGGCCCCCAGGGACCCCCAGTATTCAAGGGGAATTGTTCCCCTCTGCAAACGCGCCAGGGGCGCATTTGCAGAGTGGTAAAGGAAGGGAGCGGGGCCTGCGGCACGATTGTTTTTTTTTTTAATTATTATTTTTTTTAAAAATGCTTTTTTCTGCCCAGGGGTCCTTGTGGGACCCCTGAGCAGACCTAGGGGTCAGGGTGTTTCTACCCTGCCCCTTTGTGCGTTTTGCACACTTGTTTCTTGTGTTTTTTTTTAATCGGCGGGATCCGCGCACCCTAAGCGCATCCCGCCGTTTAAAAAAATTGCTTTCTGCCCAGGGTGTCCTTATGGGACCCCTGAGCAGACCTAGGGGTCAGGGTGTTTCTACCCTGCCCCCTTTGTGCGTTTTGCGCACTTGTTTCTGTGCCTCGGTTCTACCGAGGCATAAAATGGCTGCCAACACTTCCTGATTTGGAGTGTTGACAGCCAATTAGCATGCAGCTCGTGATCGGGACGGTGCGCGCAGGGTGCGCTCAGGGGGCGCGAATCCGACGCGGCCATAGATATATATATGTGATTTTCCTTTTGATTTTCTCAGGAACTACTGAACGGATTTACACCATTTAACAAAAAGGGTTCTTTCTGAACCAAGAACTACCTCTTTGCCAAATTTGGTGTAATTCCGTTCAGCAGTTCGGGCTGTAGCCGTGGCTAAAGTTTCCTATGGGAAAATGAATGGGGAAAACACGTTTTGGGACCCCCCTTTTTTCTCGGCCCCCGCTTGACGAATCACCCCGAGACTTTCAGGATAGGAGCGGACTGGAGCGGGCCACAAAGTTTGAAAATTTCGCGAATATTCATCAACCGACGCAAGAGTTATTTCAAATAGAATGTTGCAGATTTCCTATGGAAAATAGGTCCTAACTATAACTATCTACTGGTGACCGCTAGTAGATAATGTATATATATATTTATATGTATATATAAACACACTCCCTTGCTATGAGCAGAAAGCAGAGCACACGCGGGTCCCTTTGCAAAGCAGCTCTTTATTTCATTCTGGCAATATGGCATGACGCGTTTCGTCGCAGTGACTTCCTCAGATGCCGCCAAAAACAAAATGCAATTCTTCAGCCCCCATTTAAAAGCACATTGCCCCATTGCGATTGGTTAAAACAAATGTTGACAGTTTAACATGGGGGATGTCCCGGACTCGGCAATCCGTGTCCGTGTGGAGCAGGCACCATGACGTCAGTACTCTCCCAAGTGGGCGGTGCCTGCTCCCTCCCCACGTCTGCCTAGATCGAAATGGGGGGCAGCGAGCAACTTTCAAGGGACCCTCATCCCACTGCAGGAATCCCCCTTCGCACCTGCGGACACCACTTCAGTAAGTAATGTCCTATTGCAATCCAACAACAATATTGGCAGGATAGCTTCAAGGGTATGCGCGATTCGGCGTTGTTTCCGAAGCACTTTCAGAGTCACCAAATGTTGCCACATAAACCGCCAAACTTCTTGGGGATGGGACTCCATGGTGCCTGTGGCCGCACCAAAACACAAAAACACACTCCCTTGCTATGAGCAGAAAGCAGAGCACACGCGGGTCCCTTTGCAAAGCAGCTCTTTATTTCATTCTGGCAATATGGCATGATGCGTTTCGTCACAGTGACTTCCTCAGATGCCGCCAAAAACAAAATGCAATTCTTCAGTCCCCATTTAAAAGCACATTGCCCCATTGCGATTGGTTAAGGCAAATGTTGACAGTTTAACATGGGGGATGTCCCGGACTCGGCAATTCACGTCCGTGTGGAGCAGGCACCATGACGTCAGTACTCTCCCAAGTGGGTGGTGCCTGCTCCCTCCCCACGTCTGCCTAGATCGAAATGGGGGGCAGAGAGCAACTTTCAAGGGACCCTCATCCCACCGCAGGAATCCCCCTTCGCACCTGCGGACACCACTTCAGTAAATAATGTCCTATTGCAATCCAACAACAATATTGGCAGGATAGCTTCACGGGTATGCGGCGGTTCGGCGTTGTTTCTGAAGCACTTTCAGAGTCACCAAATGTTGCCACATAAACCGCCGAACTTCTTGGGGATGGGACTCCAAAGTGCCTGTGGCAGCACCAAAAACACAAAAACACACTCCCTTGCTATGAGCAGAAAGCAGAGCACAAGCGGGTCCTTTTGCAAAGCAGCTCTTTATTTCATGCTGGCAATATGGCATGACGCGTTTCATCACAGTGACTTCCTCAGATGCCACTAAAAACAAAATGCAATTCTTCAGCCCCCATTTAAAAGCACATTGCGATTGGTTAAGGCAAATGTTGACAGTTTAACATGGGGGATGTCCCGGACTCTGCAATCCGCGTCCGTGTGGAGCAGGCACCATGACGTCAGTACTCTCCCAAGTGGGCGGTGCCTGCTCCCTCCCCATGTCTGCCTAGATTGAAATGGGTGGCTGCGAGCAACTTTCAAGGGACCCTCATCCCACTGCAGGAATCCTCCTTCGCACCTGCAGACACCACTTCAGTAAGTAATGTCCTATTGCAATCCAACAACAATGTTGGCAGGATAGCTTCATGGGTATGCGGCGGTTCGGCGTTGTTTCCGAAGCACTTTCCGAGTCACCAAATGTTGCCACATAAACCGCCGAACTTCTTGGGGATGGGACTCCAAGGTGCCTGTGGCCGCACCAAAACACAAAAACACACTCCCTTGCTATGAGCAGAAAGCAGAGCACACGCGGGTCCCTTTGCAAAGCAGCTCTTTATTTCATTCTGGCAATATGGCATGACGCGTTTCGTCGCAGTGACTTCCTCAGATGCCGCCAAAAACAAAATGCAATTCTTCAGCCCTCATTTAAAAGCACATTGCCCCATTGCGATTGGTTAAGGCAAATGTTGACAGTTTAACATGGGGGATGTCCCGGACTCGGCAATCCGCGTCCGTGTGGAGCAGGCACCATGACGTCAGTACTCTCCCAAGTGGGCGGTGCCTGCTCCCTCCCCACGTCTGCCTAGATCGAAATGGGGGGCAGCGAGCAACTTTCAAGGGACCCTCATCCCACTGCAGGAATCCCCCTTCGCACCTGCGGACACCACTTCAGTAAGTAATGTCCTATTGCAATCCAACAACAATATTGGCAGGATAGCTTCAAGGGTATGCAGCGGTTCGGCATTGTTTCCGAAGCACTTTCAGAGTCACCAAATGTTGCCACATAAACCGCCGAACTTCTTGGGGATGGGACTCCAAGGTGCCTGTGGCCGCACCAAAACACAAAACCACACTCTCTTGCTATGAGCAGAAAGCAGAGCATATATATTTATATGTTGTAGTGGGCTATGGAACACTGTATGAACATTGCCTGGACATTATATGAGCCATGGATGGAGTTAAAAAAGGGCCATCATTTGTCATTCTGCTTTACCCATTTCAAGATAGCTCTCCTGCCAGACCACGACACTTATGATGTCATTTAATCCAGGAAAGAATTCATAAGCTTTAAACATGGAGAGCACCAAACACCAAGTCCTATTTTATTATCTTAATTCCCCCAAGCCATTGTGGTTGAAATTCTTCATGTTGCCTGTAATCAGGGGTCTCACAGGCTTATTTGCCAATGATTCCTAATGGATATCAAGCCAACCCTCTAGGTGTGCCTAGATCTAGCATGATATCAGAATTGCGGAACAGGTAGCAGATTGATGTTTTACAGTGAATTGTAATCCAGACAAATGGCCCTCTGCACCATTAGTTGCTTTGGTCCCGTATGGTCACCACATTACTTACCATGTTGTTGAAGAAAATACAACTGAAAAAACTACAACTGAGCTGTCAAGCTTCCAAGATGCTAGAGCCTTGGGTGGCAACCATCCTGAAGGTCATAGCAGACATGGCTTCCAACTCTGTACATTCTTCTGATAACCTAATCGGCATGACTGTGTAGCCTTGCTTTGCTTTTCTTGAACTAATTAGATCAATACACATAGAACAATGATTTGTCGGGAACAATGTCAAGACTGGAGACAAGGTCTGCAATGATCTGGAGTGAGGTGATCCCCCTAGTTTGATCATTCAGTGGCGACTGTCAGGTATTGCAAGTTATGCAGTTGAAGGGACACTAGTTGTCCAGAGCATTCAAAAGGGGTAGTGCCATAGTGGCTGCCAGCAGGATTGTTAGGGAAACACAAGCTTGGCCTCAACAGCACCTGTACGATATGGCCCAATGAGAGCTCTGATCATGCACAGTAAGTTTTAATTTAGGGGGAAATAATGGTGACCAGAGGGTAGGGACAGAAGTGTACCAGCTGCAGGTGGACTTGGTTGGGTGATAGAGGGGCCACAAAGGGGGTGATACATGGATAGAGTGTACCCACTGTTAGCTATGTGTGTTCAAATACTAAGTGCAAGTCACAAATACTACAGTACTATAAGTCAAGCTCACTACAGGGAAAACATTGATGTAGCATAAGGCGGAGCAGAGCAAATGAAGGGCAATAACAATACAGTCATACCTGGCCAGTCTACAGATTGAAAAAAAGACTGATAAGGCCTTTCATCCCCCAGAAATGCAAATGTATTTCCAGTGTTAAGTATGGTGGGAAGTAGCAGAAGGGTGCCAAGTAAGTTTCCAAAAGTGTGCATTGCAACACTACGGCAGTGGCGGAAAAAATGAAAGATAGTAGGAAGCCACATTAGGGAATGGACCAGTTTGCTAAGAAGAATTCTTCAGACAGTAGGAACAAGGGACAGATTGGGGAGGGGTTAAGAGGGAGTGAAATGCAGCAAGCATAGGAAGAGAGGAAGCAATTATGCAGATTTCTGAAATGTCCACTGAGGATTCCGTTAAAGAGGCTGTGATATTGAGTGATGTGGTCCAAGTAGAGGGCAAAACGAATAGGATGGGTGGTGTAGGGTAGTTGGACGCATTTTTAAGGCAACAGAGGGCAAGAGGCGAAAGATGTAGGATTAAGCAGAATAGAACGCATGTTTATAAAGAAAGAGGTGAAAGGCTGAAGCAAAAAAAGGAGGAATTGGTTGAAAGTAGCCACGAAGGCAAGTAGAAGAAGGAACTGTACAGCCCCACACAGAGAGGGTGTGAAAAGGGATGGACAGTGAGGAGAAATGGAGGAGGGGAAGAAAATGTGGCAATGGAAAGTGGGACAGGGAGAGTAGCATGGAGATAATTATGATAATACGAATTTGTAGGTGTAATTTGTGTTAGATTAAGCCTACACTAGAGAATCAATGATTTAGAGGAGAAGTAGCTGGAAGACAGCAACTTAAGCAAGATGAAGAGTCAGAGGAGAAAAAGACACAAAACAGGGGGAGAGAGTGTGTAGTGTGTACAGGTTAACAAGTTTGTGTTCCACACATATATGTATAAATATTTATATATATATATATATATATATATATTTATATATTAGATAGTTATAGTTAGGACCTATTTTCCATAGGAAATCCGCAACATTCTATTTGAAATAACTCTTGCGTCGGTTGAGGAATCTTCGCGAAATTTTCAAACTTTATGGCCCACTCCGGTCCGCTCCTACCCTGAAAGTTTCGGGGTGATTCGTCAAGCGGGGCCGAGAAAAAAGGGGGGTCCCAAAACGTGTTTTCCCCATTCATTTTCCCATAGGAAACTTTAGCCACGGCTACAGCCCGAACTGCTGAACGGAATTACACAACATTTGGCAAAGAGGTAGTTCTTGGTTCAGAAAGAACCCTTTTTGTTAAATGGTGTAAATCCGTTCAGTAGTTGCGGAGAAATTAAAAAAATAAGAGTCAAAAAATCAATTTCCCATAGGAAACTTTATGCAAGGCTACAGCCCGAACTGCTGAACGGAATTACACCAAATTTGGCAAAGAGGTAGTTCTTGGTTCAGAAAGAACCCTTTTTGTTAAATGGTGTAAATCCTTTCAGTAGTTGCTGAGAAAATCAAAAGTAAAAACACATATATATCTGGGCGGAGCCTAACCACACATGTCAGAACAACTAGAGTGCTAACAGCCTTACTTATGACAAAAGTATGGCACACCTGAAGCCATCTTGATTGGAATAAACTGGTAACACTTAAAACATTTAATTTAAAAAGGAACAAAATGAGGGGGTTCATTTTGCCATAGAAATTATGGTTAGTGCTGCAAAAAGAAAATTTAGGGCATGTTTTAAGTGAGATCTCAAATCCTCTTCTATTTCATTAGAAAATTCTGACATGCAGACTGAAACAATCACTTTCAATACCAGCAGTAGACTTCCAGTTAACTCCTTGGTGAGCAGTAGCTTTACTACAGTGATCTAATGAACAACTAGAGTGCTAACATTCTGAATTTATGGCAAATGTGTGACACATCTGAATGCCTGCTTGATGGAATCAAAGTAAAAAACTGAAAGCATTTCCTACTGAGGAGACTGTAGTAAATGAGGAAATTAGGAAACTTCATAACAAATAAGTCTCCCAAGATGGCCACCAGAGAAAAAAGAGCCCAAATGTAGCACAAATATCACCCAGAGGTAGCCCACGTATAGCCCAATGACAGAAGTATGCAAAACACTTTTTATTTTTTGTTTTTTTGCAGTTTTATATAGTGCAGACTGGTCAGGTATTGGAGTGCTTTACATGAGCATTGGTTACATCACACAAGGACAAATTCATGTTGGTTGACCCCTACACTACCCAAACACCACTGCACTACCCGAAAACCCTAAAACACTACCCCAGCACGACCCCCTTCACTACCCAAACACAACTGCACTACCCTAAACTCAAAAACACTACCCCCAGCACGACCCCCTACACTACCCAAACACCACTGCACTAACCTAAACCCTAAATCTACCCCCTACACTACACAAATACCACTGCACTACCCTAAACCCTAAAACACTAGAACCCAGCACGACCCCCTACAGCACACAAACACCACTGCACTACCCTAAACCCTAAAACACTACCCCCTACACTACACAAACACCATTGCACTACCCTAAACCCTAAAACACTACCCACAGCATGACCCCCTACACTACACAAACACCACTGCACTACCCTAAACCCTAAAACACTACCCCAGCATGACCCATTACACTACCCAAACACCACTGCACTACCCTAAACCCTAAAACACTACCCCCAGCATGACTCCCTACACTACACAAACACCACTGAACTACCCTAAACCCTAAAACACTACCCCCAGCATGACTCCCTACACTACCTAAACACCACTGCACTACACTAAACCCTAAATCTACCCCCAGCATGACCTCCCACACTACACAAACACCACTGCACTACCCTAAACCCTAAAACACTACCCCCAGCACGACCCCCTACACTACCCAAACACCACTGCACTACCCTAAACCCTAAAACACTAACCCCAGCATGACCCCCTACACTACCCAAACACCACTGCACTACCCTAAACCCTAAAACACGACCCCGTACACTACACAAACACAACTGCACTACCCTAAACCCTAAAACACTACCCACAGCATGACCCCCTCCACTACACAAACACCACTGCACTACCCTAAACCCTAAAACACTACCCCCTACACTACACAAACACCACTGCCCTACCCTAAACCCTAAAACACAACCCCCAGCATTTCCCCCTACACTACACAAACACCACTGCACTACCCTAAACCCCCCTACACTATACAAACACCACTGCATTACTCTAAACCCTAAAACACTACCCCCAGCATGACCCCCTTACAACACAAACACCACTGCACTACCCTAAACCCTAAATCGACCCCCAGCACGACCCCCTACACTACCCAAACACCACTGCCATACCCTAAACCCTAAAACACTACCCCCAGCACTACCCCCTACACTACACAAACACCACTGCACTACCCTAAACCCTAAAACACTACCCCAGCACTACCCCCTACACTACCCAAACACCACTGCACTAAAATAAACCCTAAAACACTACCCCCAGCACGACCCCCTACACTACCCAAACACCACTGCACTACCCTAAACCCTAAAACACTACCCCCAGCACGACCCCCTACACCACCCAAACACCACTGCACTACCCTAAACCCTAGAAAAGAAACCCCCACCCCATGCCCAATCCCCCTTACCTCTCACTCCTCGTGGTTCCTCTCTCCTCGTGGTTCCTGCTTCACGTCGTCTCTGAGGGGCGGTGCACGTCGTTGTGAGGAAACGGAACAGCCTCTGTTTCCTTACAACGACATGGATCGTCTACATGTTTTTTAGAACGCATGGTCATTTACCATACATACCTTTACAACAAAATTCGTTGTAAAGGCATGCATGGTAAATGACCATGCATTCTAAAAAAATGCGTAGTAATGACTTCGTGATGTACAACGCATGCATGGTAATGCATGCGTTGTAATGGTATCGCAAAGTAAAAAAGTCGTTGTAACAGCTGTTTACCGATCGAAGCTGGCCCCTGTTCTTCAGTGAGACGTTTATTTGATTAATTAGGAGGAAGGAATGTGTTTTTTTTACCGAAAAGTGCATTCCCGGGTGTTGTATTGTGAAAGTGTCCGCGTGGCCTGGTTTCACTTCTGGTGAGAGAGTGGAAGAGTCTGTTTGGATCTAAAGGAGTTCTGTTGTTGGACGGGGCCGGCGCGACATGTCATCAGAAAACATAGCTAATGGAAAGCGTCCTCCCTGAAGTGTGGAACAGTGCCATGAGAGGTCAACGAGTGTGCGTCCCACCGCAGTATGACCGTACCGCGTGACCCATGTGCCACCTCCAGGGGACGGGAGGCAGAAGCGGCATCGCAGGTCCTCTTGAAGACCGTTGTAGCACTAATTCTACATTTTGGTACTAGGGCATTTTAACTTCGTTGTTCCTGCCAGATACAAAGAGAAGATCCTGTGTTATTCAGTGCCCTCGTTACCTTTTTTGTGGGTTGTGGTGCTTGTCACTTCGCTGCCCCGCCGGTGCACATGACTGGGCACCCCACCTCGTGTGCCATCTGCAGGGCCTCTGCCCTCGGATCACTGGTTTCGGTTTCTGGAGTGGCAACATAAACAGTTGCTCCCAAAGGACTAGCCTGAACACTTAGGTGAATATCCCCTGCACCAGCATTCCACGGAAATTCTTTCCTAGCTCTCCCACGTCAACGAGGACGTCATAATAGCACGGCTCCGCTCGCGACACCGTATGACGTGATCGGAGCCATAAGAGAACCTCGTCGGCGTGCTGACGTCAGTTCCACCCATTTTTTCCGTGCCACCGAGGCAAACAGGGGACCGAGACATTTTCACATGTATACATAGTATAATAAATATATATATATTCACTGAAAAAACCATAGGTTTCAGGCACGTTATAGTTAGAAATTAGCATTTAAAAAACCTTAGAAATTCACTGAAAAAACCATAGGTTTCAGGCACGTTATAGTTAGAAATTAGCATTTAAAAAACCTTAGAAATTCACTGAAAAAACCATAGGTTTCAGGGGCGTTATAGTTAGTTGGACATTTCACTCGTACAAAACCATAGAAATTCCCCCGTTATAGTTAGTTCAGCTAACTATAACTCGCGCGCCCGCAATGCACTGCTGATGACGTCACATATTACATCACTCATGACATGGTCAGTGACATCACTCATGACATCACTGATGACATCTCAAAGGACATCACTGATGACATCACTGATGACATCATCCAGTGAATGTGTGTTTTTCTGAAAATTAAATATGTTTTATATATGTATATCTCAAGGTCGATGGAAGAATAAATGGGTATATAAGTGTCTAAATGGATGATTTTGTTTTGTAAAATTGATTGTATAACTGACTAAGTGTATCTTAGTGAATACATGGGTTAGTGAGTAATGTTTAAATATGAAAATATCTGTATCAGTCTCTCACTTTGTGTATAAGTGGCTGCATGGGTTGGTGAGTAGCTACATGAGTGTCTATATGGGTTATTAGTTGGTTTTTTGAGTATCAGTATGAGTGTCTGAGTGTCTGTATGGTTCGGTGGGGGGTATTACTTAGTGCATAGATGCATGAATGAGTGACTCATTGTTTGTATGTGTTGAAGACAGCATGTGTGCAGGACTGTATATGTGGATGAGTATGTGTATGGGTGTGTTAGTGAGTGAATGACTGTCTCAATAGTGTCTTTATGAGTAACTACATATGTTTTAAACTAGTATATGTGAGTATTGGTGTATATAAGTGAGTATATGTGAGAGTGAGAGATTGGAAGAGTTCCTGTACAAATAAGTAGGTGTTTCTATAAGTCATTGTTTAAGAGAGTAAGTATGTGTAAGTTTCTGTAGAAGTAAGTGTGGTAGTGTGTGTATAACTGTATATGCAAGTAAATGGATGTTTGATACTTTGTTTGCATGTGTGACTATGTGTGTGAGTAACTCTATGGATGAGTGGTGGTGTGTAACAGGATGTATAGGTGTATGAGTACATATGATGAGTGAGTACATGTATGAGTGACTGTATAGGGACTGTTGGTGAATGAGTGGATGTGTGTGTAGATCTTGGAATTACTGAAAAGGTGTGTTGTAATTGGTATTGGTATGTCCATTGTTTTGAAAATGTTAGTTTGTATTTTTGAGTGTGTGTATCAAAGGTTATATTAGGGTGAAAGGAGGTCTGCCACTCTATCACAAGGATGATGTCATCAGTGATGTCATCAGTGATGTCATTTGAGATGTCATCAGTGATATCACTGATGACATCACTCATGACGTCACTGACCATGTCATGAGTGATGTAATATGTGACGTCATCAGCAGTGCATTGTGGGCGCACGAGTTATAGTTAGCTGAACTAACTATAACGGGGGAATTTCTATGGTTTTGTACGAGTGAAATGTCCAACTAACTATAACGCCCCTGAAACCTATGGTTTTTTCAGTGAATATATATATATATATATATATATATATATATATATATATATATATAAATTGTGAATTTGATACTTTGTAATTACAAAAGTACCAACCTTTAAGCAGTTGTTATTGTTAAGCGCAGAAAATGTGCATAAATTAACAAAACATTAAGTTTTCAATTGGGGAACTACTAGTCTGTTTTCTGATACACTGTGATAGTAGTTTTGTGCACGTGACACGCCGTTCGTGGCATTAAAAATGGCTGAAAACTTTATTGTAAACTGTTGGTGAACAAGCTTGCAGGACAGGCGAAACGCGTCCAGCAGCTGACGATTAAATCAATATTTTTAGCAAGACACGGCGTCGTCATCCTTTACTTGTGGTAAATGGTAACTCTTTCATATATATATTTATATATATATATATTACGCCACAATAGCACAATTCAGGCTACAAACGGACGCACTCTCGGATAGATTTTCTGCAGTTATTTTATTGTGCGGAAGCCTTTTTCGATGTCGGTGTTTTCAAACAATTCTCTTGTTTATGTACAAGCCCATTTGGTGTCATGTGATCAAAATAAAAATAAAAAACGGTTTAGTGGCCTTAATTCATGGCGACCATCTTTTAACGTGCAAAAAACAATAAGTGATTGCAGTAAATTGTGAAAAACAATAATTAAACCAAAACTGAAATCAAGGTGTTACAGCTTGGTCTAACCTTTTGCCCCACAATGGAACCGGATTACACACAGATCAGGATTGATCTTTTCAAATATATCCGCAAGCTTAAATTACAAAAAATCCATCTGCTCCACCCAAGTAGAACATCAGCAAGCTTGGTAGATACAAGAACAGATCTGGACTTACTTACTTATCGAACATGACTTAGAAACATTAAGAGTTCTACAATCCTTGGAGGATACCAGTGAGAGTGGGGATCCTATTACCCAAGGAAATCTAGAGAGTTATTTGAGAGAGATGGGGATGACCCAATCTGGAGGGAGAAGCCGACTAAAATTGAAGTCCGAAACAATTAGGCCTGGGCGGAAAACTACGCTACGCTCGCGTAGTTTGCGCAACTATGCGCTACGCGAATTGCACGTAGCACAGTGCAAAAACGCGTAGCGGGCATTTTTTGCTTGCTCGCGGTCCTCAACGTCAAGTTGGCGACCGCGAGCGAGCAAAATGACATCCCGGCGAGACTTTTTCCTCGTTCGCGATCAGCAACATCAAGTTGCCGATCGCGAGCGTGGAAAATAAACCTCCCGGCGAGATTCTCAACGCGGGGAGGTCAGGTTTCTCATTGCGAGTGGTCGCATATGCTCGCGATGAGAAACTACCAGTCCGCGTTGAGAAAACTGCAGCTCGAGTACAAATCTACTCGAGCGGCAGAAAACAACCACTTGCACTGTGCAAGATGCCGTTTGCAATGATTGCACAGTGCGGACAAGCATCCGGCACTGTGCAATCATTGCGAACAGCATTTCCTACCGCACTACGCAGTTCGCGTAGTGCTACGCGTAGCTCGCGTAGTGCAAAGTGCACTTCGCGTAGCTACGCGTAGCGCTACTACGCGAACTACACCCAGGGTTAAAAACAATACCCAAAACCCCACACGACGCAATAGATGTCTTCAATGATGCCATCATCTCGGATTTGAAAAAATTTATGGACAAAGAGAAACATCACAAACAACAATACAACCTCACAAGAAAAGAATGGGAACTGTTACAAGCACTAAAGAAAGATGACACTTTAATTTTCAAACCCTCAGACAAAGGAGGAAATATTGTCGTCTTAGATAAGGAACACTATTACAGGGAAGCTAAGAGACAATTGGAAGATGTGGAATGCTATATCCCCATACAAAAATCAGAATATCAGGATTGCATCCAAACTTTCCATCAATTCCTCTTACAATGGGAAAATGAGGGAATGATAACACATGACGAGTACCTCTTTCTACACTGTGAGAACCCTGTTCTTCCCACATTTTACCACCTCCCCAAAGTCCACAAAGACCTAACCAACCCTCCTGGGAGACCAATTGTGGCATCTATCCAAAGCCTCCTAGAGAACACCTCAACTTATATTGATTTGTTTTTAGCACCAATAGTTAGGGACTTGGCATCCTATATACAAGACTCACAGGACTTTTTAAGACTGATTGAGGGGATTGTGATGGAAGAGGACATGATGTTAATTACGCTAGACATTACCAGTCTATATACCTGTATTCACCACACCCAGGGTCTGCATGCGATTAGGTGGTTCTTAGAGAAAAGGACATTGAAATTTCAGCAACATAATCACATGCTCCACGAAATGACAAAGTTCTGCCTAGAGAACAACATTTTTATATTCTCTGGGCAGTTGTACAAACAACAACGGGGGACTGCGATGGGCACGTGCTTCGCCCCCAGCTATGCAAATCTTTTCGTTGGCTGGTGGGAGAAGCACGTGGCCTGGGCAGGGAGAAATGAAAAATGGGTTGACAGCATTACCCGTTGGGCGAGATATATAGACGACTTGTTTGTCATTTGGCGAGGCGACCGTACTTCAGCTGAGGAGTATGTCAAATCGCTGAATGACAACGAGCTGAACCTATTTTTTACAGCCACCATAAGCAGTGAGGCAGTATGCTATCTGGACCTAGAGGTATATGTAGAGAAGACCAGACTCCTTACCAGACTGTACAGAAAACCAACTTCAGGGAACTCGATCCTCTATGCAGGGAGCCACCACCCAAGGAGTCTGATCTCCAACATCCCATACGGGGAACTGTTGCGTATGAAACACAACTGTACAAAAGAAGCTGAATACCAACAGGCTAAGACAGGGGCATTTGAACGCTTCAAAGCAAGAGGCTATTCTATCAACAACCTCCGCTCCGCGGAAGCAAAGGTTAACACAGTGCCTAGGGCACAATTGTTAGTGGCAAAAAACAGAAAGAGCACATACCATCAAGGGGAGAAAGAGCCGGTTAGGATGATTACACAATTCAACTACAAATCGGCCAGATTATGCACATTTTCAAGAAGAATTGGAAGATTCTGCAAACGGACCAGGTCCTGCGCAGAGAACTTCCATCAAGACCCACAATCACCTATAGGAGAGGTAAATCCTTGGGCGACCATTTAGTGCACAGCCACTTTCAGTCTATGCCCCTGAGGAAAGATCCGATCACCGGATTCTTTCCCTGCATGAGGTGTAAAGCCTGCAAATATAGCAAAAAAGTCACCAGCTACAGGATTAATGAGAAAGACCCCAACAGGATGTGGAAGATCAATATGCTGCTCAATTGTAATTCAGAATACACCGTTTACTGCCTAGTATGTCCTTGCAACAAGCGGTATATTGGCAGCACGATCCACCCTGCTAAGAAGCATATTTTGGAACATATGCGGGCAATCAGCAATAAGGACAACAACTACCCGATTGCCCACCACTTTGAAGAGGTCCATCATAGCAATAGGGACTTATTGAGTTTCTTTTGCCTAGACCAAGTACGCAAAAATGAGAGAGGGGGAGACAGGATTAAAAAACTTTGTATCTTGGAGTCTAGATACATCATAAAACTCCAAACGATGGTCCCCCAGGGTCTGAATGGTGACGAAGAGATGTGGGTTCACCTAGATTAATGATCCAACAACCTGGGTTGGGGTCTGTCACCGTATTTGCCATAGGTCTTCAGAAAATACCCAACACCCGCACTTCATACAACCCTACACCAGCTGCCCCCCAGTTCTACTCCTTACTCTGGGAACAATAGTTCAAAGCGTTAGATCCAGGCATAAGCCACAGCTAACTAGGACACATCATGCAGCTACTCCTTTAGAATATTAGCAATACATGCAAGTAACATTGAGTAGGATGTAGCTCCTCATAGAGTGAAAGGATAGATGTCCACAATGCATTGGGAAACAGAGAAGGAACAAACTGGGGTAATCGCTTTAACAAATTGAAATGAAACATGGGTAAAAAGGCCCATTCAGGGCACAAATATGAAGGGGCATATACATACTTAAAAGCTTGTATTTTTTCGTGTATTTATATAATGATGAATTACGTTGAAGTATGTACATATGTATCAAACATATATAAAATCATCAATTTGCATGATAGATACATATATCCCCGACTTGTAAATACATGTTTTGGTTTAATTATTGTTTTTCACAATTTACTGCAATCACTTATTGTTTTTTGCACGTTAAAAGATGGCCGCCATGAATTAAGGCCACTAAACCGTTTTTTATTTTTATTTTGATCACATGACACCAAATGGGCTTGTACATAAACAAGAGAATTGTTTGAAAACACCAACATTGAAAAAGGCTTTCACGCCAAAACGTGTCTGTCGGTGCGGGGGGATCCGCACAATAAAATAACTGCAGAAAATCTATCCGAGAGTGCGTCCGTTTGTAGCCTGAATTGTGCTATCGTGGAGTAATATATAGCGGCTCACCATCGCGAGGACGGCACCCGAGACGAGCGGTGCGCGGCGGTGACCTCAGTGCCTTAAAAAAAAAAATATATATATATATATCACCTTCTCATTGTTCGCGCAAAACCCAATATGTATATATATATATGCCAAGAGATTTGGTAAAGATTATTTAGGGAAATTTGATAGATATTAGAGTCAAACAAGTACGGAGCTTTGAATACAGCGTCTGTATGGACGAGGGTAGTCCATTTAAAGAACCAATGTGATACAAACATAAAGGGTTTTTCTGAAAAAAATACTTCTATATGATTCGAAACTAGACAGTTTGCAGGATTGTGCAGCAATCAGGCAAGAGAAGATGATTTGTCTTGGGGTCACACTGCAACAAACAATTACAAGATAGTCAGGAAAGCCAAGGGGCAAGAAATCAACAATCAAATGAAAGAGGAAAATCAGTGACTGACCAAGAGATTAAACGACTGACAAAGCGGTAGGGATAAGGATTAATCACCTGAAGCAAAGACTGCTAACCACTTTTCTACTGGTAGGATTTATTTACTGGATCACATCCATATCTTAAAGCAATGTCGTTTTCCAGATAGCGGTTTAATCAGCCAATGCATTTTTAAAATGGATACATCCCTGAAAAGAGTCAGGAGGGCAACTGACAGAGAGATGTTTGCTGTAAGACAGCACTTTTGGGAACAGTCCAGCCGGAACTGCCAAGCCATGTCTTCCCTGGACCGGAAACAAGCATCCTGGGACCGGTTTCGGGCTAACAGCCTTCATCAGCCAGGCTAGCTTGAATCCAGTGGCAAAGTGAGCAAGGGACCCACGTCTGGGCATACCCTGCCAACTTAGGGCAAACAAAGCAAACAGAAGGAGATGATGGACGGAGCGCTAAAAGTTTTTCAGACACTCACCCCCAGTCACAGATCTGGGTTGAATCCATCATCGCTCTTTAGCTCACTTCGCCACCCCAGTTCAGACACAGCTATATGCAAATCTGTCTTGACCCTGTGCCTCATGGGAACAGTCCAGCCCAAACTGCCAAGCCATGTCTTCCCTGGACTGGAAACAAGCATCCTGGGACCGGTTTCGGGCTAACAGCCCTCATCAGCCAGGCTAGCTTGAATCCAGTGGCAAAGTGAGCAAGGGACCAACATCTGGGCATACCCTGCCAACTTAGGGCGAACAAAGCAAACACAAGGAGATGATGGACGGAGCGCTGAAACTTTTCAGACACTCACCCCCAGTCACAGATCTGGGTTGAATCTATCATTGTTCTTGACTACATCACAACAATCTACCGTATATCCAAGTGTCACAAAAATGAAACCTCGCATATGGACATATTAATGAGCTACAACTCATAACACTTTGGGGCATTTTATAAGCCCCTATTGTCACTGGAGTGCCACTTTTTTTTACGCTCCGGTGGCGTAGCCCCATTTTTAATATATACAAGATGGCACTAAGCCACTTTTTGTGGATTAATGCCACTTTGTAAATATGCCCCATTCTGCCGCAGTCCTCTTCGGCAAAGGGGTGTGCAATTGGTGTTGCTGTGGGTGTTCCATCACAACACCCAGTGGTTTTTGACACTGCCCCAGATCTACAAGGAGGTGTAAATCTGTGTCATTGCCAAAAACTAACGCCATGTAAGAGCAGGAGTTAAAATGGGGCATGAGGAAAAATGCTTTTATCTCTCCTCGTTTTTGTTTTTTCTATATGTGCTTCATTCTGCAGCACACAGAAAAAGAGCAAGAAGCCATAGTGACTGTTTATGTGCAGGAAGGTGTCCCTTCCTGTACTTAATCATTGAATAATGACGCTTTGCTACTTCTATGTGTGTATGTATCTGAATACAACACACATAGAAGTAACAAATAGCCATTATGGATTGATTATGTGCAGGAAGGGACACCTTCCTGCACATAAACAATCATTTCCTGCAGTGCAGGCACCATTGAACTATGATGCAAGGATGCCTGTGTTGGCGTTAGGCAGCTAACTTCAGCGCCAGTGGTAGGGAAAATACAGGGATGCGCCGTATTGTAGTAAATACCGCTCATTCCAGCGTTTTGAAAATTTGGCATTGCTCCACACTGCAACATTTTCTAGTAAACATGCCCCTTTGTCTTCTGGTTTAGAGATGTCTGTGTTCCAGCCAGATTAAAAAGGCACAATACCTCTATTTTTAGGGCAATTGCCCATTTTCAAAGGTCAAATTGTAAATTAATGTAACCGCACATACTGAAATTAACAGTCACTCGTAATGAGGGCTTAAGACTACTAAGAGGTCTGAACTCTTCGACATTGAAGGGCCCTGATCCTCAAATCCTGGAAACCACTGCTGCCTGCACTCCCAGCATTCTGTGCATTTACGATGGAAGCGTGACATTTAAAAGCTTAAATGTGACCTCTGCAGCACAGATATTGGAGAAATAGTCTGCCTGGTTTACTTTGCCATCCATCATAAGTATATTATACCTGAAGATGTGTTTAAATGTGTGAGCGGCAATTAGGGTGCAATTAACATTTCAATTGATGTTACTGTAAAAGTGCAGAGGGAGAGCAGTAGGCAACATTATCCAGCCTCACTCCTCGTGCCGCAAGTGGCATTAATTAGCTGACACAGTCCACGCTTCTTTAAACTTTCTGCTCGCGGCTGATAGTCGGCACATAAAATGAACCTACGTGTTCGAAGCGGAGGAAAACAACCTGATTCTGCGTGTGTGCATGTATCCATGCGTAATAAGGACAGGAGGGAGAGTGGGCAGGCACCGAACGAAAGGACACAGATCGACTGAGTGCAATGTACGAATAACAGATAAAGAGACATTTAGATTTCGAATAAATCTGATACTATAAATGATTAAAATATGCATGCGTCAGCAGCGTCACAAAGCCAGGTATAGAAAATATGAGCATGCACAATTGAATGTTACTTGCTAATATGCCTAGACCATGTATTCATAGGGGTTTGCAGGACGGTGGACTAATATATATGGGAATTAATATTTTTCCTAGCTAGAATGGGGAAGAAAAGTATGGATTGTTTTATAGCAGCCACGAATCACAAAAAACTAATACACCCCTCCAGCTGTGCGAGCAACTCACAGCCCCTCCCGCCGTTCTGTCTTTCCCATCAATTATGTACACAAAGACATTTTTGTGGCGTTAGAATGGCCGTAGTTTTTTCACATCATAGGTCGGTACACACTTATCATGATGGCATTGGCTCATTGCTCATTCTGGCTTATCTTGGACTACAACATAAGGCATTTTCATAACCTGACCATTTCTTACCTTTTTGTCTCCCCTCAAGTATCCCTGCTGTAAGGCATCCCAAAGACCTTGTTCGGGCAATTGCGCTATCACGTCCTTATATAAAGATTATTTCTTGCTAGACCTCGTGACTCCTCGCCGCCTTGTCACACTGCATCTGTGATGCCTGCCTTCTCTGGTGTGGGTGGGTGGGATCAGTTTCCTTCACTGACAAAGCTGGTGACTGCTTGTCCCAGTCGCCTTTTAGACAGTACTTGCGACCACACCCCTCTTTCTGGATTGGGCCCTTTGTACCCAAACTTCCTGGTTCACTCACTGGCCTTTTCCTTGGTGCGCTCTTGCTCCCTGTTGCTGCTGTGCCCTTTGTCTGCCGCCCATGGGGGGAAGGGGAATTAGTTGCCCTCCCTCTAAGGTCGGGTGTGTCCCAAAGTCAGCGGTAACACTTCCCCGAAAACCCAGAGTCACAAACTTAAAGTGGGGACAAGTGAAACCACCAATCAGTTATGATCTTAGTCTATGTAGAACAGCCACTAGGAAGTAACAGCCTCGTTTTAGATGTGAATACAAATTAAACTCCATGAATGAAATGGAAAATCATGATTAGAAGCAACCCAACAGTATCAGCAGAACAACTTCTCTTGAATCCCAAGAAGACTAGTCAGGAACATCCAGGAAACTTGGCGCTTGAGGTTCATATGCCTCATGTTGAGATGAAGCTTCAGGAAGAACCAGGAGTTGTAGCAATTGAAGCTGAAAGAAAAAATCAAGAACATTTGTAATATAGAAAATGTAGTGGGAGGTAAACAAAACATCGGACAAGATGTTGAGAGTGGAGGGATAATATTTGCCCTGTATTTTTAATAAAATCAGGACTTTCCTTTGAAGGAAGTGACCCGCTCGGGGCCACCCGGGTCACTGATGACCACCTCATCCTTCCGTACCAAATGAAGAGTAGGTCAGGAAGTGGAGAATATGAACCAATAACTGTTTATTCATATACACTCAGAGTGGAGCCCCATCTGTACAGTCCATGAGAGTGCTACAGAGGGAACTGAAAAACAGCAAGCATAAAGATACATTATGTACATTTCATAGGTGGGCAAAGACACGCCCACAGTGGAATTTTCCAGGCAGATGCAGCTGGACAGTGAAATACAAAAAAAGGTTTCAGTTCCCGTATCTTACACAACCTAGCACAATCCAAGGTCGTTTCACCCTGGGCCCACCGCCAGACAAGTGGGAGAGGGCCTTTATCTAGTGAGAAAGCTATGCGCTGACATGAACAGTCTACTCATTACCGAAACAAAACCTAACATTTCAGAAACGAAACTTAGCAAAGACCATTTCTCAGAAATAGACGAGATCAGTTTCGACCAGTCTAAAATGGCACCTACGAAGAAAATGGTGTAGCGAATGCTAACTAAGATACAACTTTCGGAAAGCATTTGCGGGCCTAATCTAACAGACCCTCCTTTTAGCATGAGCTAAAGACATTTGCTAATAAGTGAAAAGAACTATCTGCACTAACATTATAACAATATCAACACGTCAGAAATCAATGAAACATAAAAAACAAAATAGAAAATAGAAAAAGACATAATTATGGGAGGTCCTGACAATCATCATTAAAAAGGGGGACAGCAAGGAGGGAGGAATCCTCAAATATGCCTTCATCAATATGCATTAAATCATCAATATCATTCTGCAACATCATAGTGGCATTTGTAACATGAGCTGATATATTCTGTTTGGGCGTAAAACAGAGGCCCAATAGGAACAACAAAAAGGAAGACATTGAATAAGGATGCAGCAAAACACCAACACCACTATAAGATAAATCAGTTCCTTAAAAATCCAACCCCAACTACCAAACAGGGACCAACTCCAATTCCCACTTTCCATGCCCTTGACATTCTCAATGATATCCAGGATGTGTTGTGTTATGTTTTTCTCCAAATTTTCTTTCCCATAACACACTGATCGCCAATTAAGGCACAAACACCACCAGACTTGGCAAATATAAAATCTACTGCACATCTAGTCTGTTCCCAATACACCCGCATGCTTTCCAATTGGGTAGTAATATCTCTCAGAGCCGCCACTGTGGTATTGGACAGAATTTGCAATTTACATCCGAAATATTCTCTGGATTTTTCTTCCCTGGCCATAGCCGTTCCACCCAAAGTAAATATGGAGGACAAAATATACCCAAATGTGATACCATTCCTATAACTATTCACCTCTAAATCTGTAACTCCTTCGCAAAACTCTTTCGTCAATGTTCTTTTCACCCATCTCTTTTTCGGTTCGATATTTTTACATGTGACACCTAGAGGCAACACCATTCCAAGTGCCACATCATCAGTCCCATTATAAACATTGGAATAAGTCCCATTGGACAAAAAATAAAACCCAGGATGTGCATATATCGACCCCTCATAATTTCCTGCTGAATACCTGGAATTCATTCCAATGCGTATCTGTATCTGATTTATGCTCTAGGGAAAATGTTTGCTTATACACTATTGTTGCTGAACAATTTATAATCAAAGAAGTATCCGTAAAGTTCACTATGGGGCAACAAGCAGCATAGTAACCAGCTTTTTGTGGGTACCGTTATCTCTTTATAATGCCAACCCACAAGTGTTATATTCTGCTCTTCCATTTCAAAATTATCACAATATGTACTGTTGTCACACCCGGGGTAACCCTCACCCTGTGGCTTTCTGTGATATAAACATGGCCCGGGATAACTGAGTCCAAACATACCCTTCACTTCTACGAAAGCTGGTGGTCGAGTATACGTATAATTAACAAGTGACAGAGGCTATGCTGGCCAGAGACTAGCAACAGAACCAATAGGATAGCAGGCAGTCCCATTCCCGAAAAATTTCTTATGCGCTGCCACTAATAAATTATTAGTTGTAGCCCTCTTGTCTCTTCCCAGGGAAATGGGCCCACTCAGGTCAAGTGTTGGTGCATCATATACATCCTCCAAAAACCATAACACCCCCAATACTGTTATTACCACCATTACTAGAGCAACAACACAAACACTTTTACTTTGAATAGACCAATTTACACAACGTTGACTTGGAATTATTGGCTGCTCCTCCTCATCAACTGGTCTACCAAAAGGATGCATAATGAGATAAAACAAAAAAAACGCAAGGTGATAAAACGTAAGTGTTCCCAGTGTCAGTCAGAGCCTCACTGGTACAGGCTCCTATCGTCCTTCAATCAGTTGGCACTCTTGAGCTTGCCTTGTCCTAAGCTCATCCTGCTCTATCCCAGGCCACAGAAGTGGTATACTCTCAAGGTATACCTTCTTCCCTAACTAATGTTCAGACAACAAAAGCGAAGCAAATGCAGAATGTTAGAACCTCTCGTTGGTACTGCTACGCAGTACTGGCCTACCTTGTTCAGTCCATCCCTAATCTCTTTTCTCTTTCGGCCCGGTGGTCCTCACCCGAGGACGTAGATTATACCTGACAGCCCCAGGCACCGTATGATCCGAGAACAGAGGCTCTTGGATAGCTCGTATTTTAGGTGGAACAGCCTCGTTCCAAACATCATCATTCTCCTGATCTGTTCTGGTCCAGATCAATTGGGCATCACTAAATGCACAAACCTAGGCACTTGCTCACATTCGACATCCCCTACTCCTTCCTTGACCCACTGGTCGTAAGGCAGAGGCAGAGGTACCTTCTTACAATGGATGGCGTGCACCCAATTCTTTCGACCTGCAACCTTCACAGCTGTTTGTGTGACCAGTAGAACCTGCTCAGGACCTTTCTATCTGGGTTTCAGACTTTTCTTCCTCTGAAAGTTCTTTATTAAAATGTAATCTCCAGGCTGGATGTTGTGGCAGGTCCCTCAGGTTTCGGCGGTAGGGAGTCTTGCACCTGTTGGTGAATCGAACGCATACTTTCTGTTAACTGCCCAAGATGATCAAGCAACACAGGATATTCAATCTCTGAGAATTTCTTTGGGTGAGGGACACCCCAGACATTCGCTGGGCACCCAAAAACCACCTCACACGGAGACAACTTAGTTCTAGAATGAGCTGTAGTTCTGGTTGGCAAAAGAGCTAATGGAAGAGCATCCGGCCATTGCAACCCTGTCATCTCCTGGATTTTTGCCAATTTCAATTAGAGCGTACCATTGTACTTCTCAACAAGGCCCGCTGACTGCGGGTGGTTGGCAGCATGAAATTTCTGTTTACTGTGCAAACCTTCAAAAATTAATTTAATCACTATCCTATTAAAATGAGATCAGTTATCACTCCAGATAAATTGGGGCATTCCGAAACGAGGAAAGAACTCTTCAAGGAGTACTTTCGCAGTTGTAATGGCCGTGTTGTCTTTAGTGGGGTAAGCCTCAACCCATTTAATGAATGTACATATAACCACTAAAACGTACTTGAGATTATTGCAATCTTCCAATTCAATAAAATCCATCTGGAGAACCTCAAACGGAAAAGTAGGTGGTGCAAAATTACCAGGTGGTGTAGGGGTACCCTTCCATGGATTATGCTTCATGCAAATCATACAATGTTTCACCAAATGTGCAGCTGTTTTGGAAATGTTATAATTGTGCCAAACTGGAGCTAACAATTTACAAATGCCTTTTGCACTAATATGAGCTGGGCCATGCGCCATAGTAACCACAGGAAGTACATATGCATCAGGTAGCATCCATTTCTGCTCCCCATATTTATCGATCATGATCATCATCAACTTAAGCTTTATTCGAAATGTGAATGTCATAAAAGCAGGTCACATAAAAACATATATCACAAGTTTTAAGAAAGATCAATACAGTAAAATATATGTTGAAAGACAAGAATTAAAAACTTTAAAAAGCATATACACAGTGTTATTGTTACAAGTTGATGCAATTAATAGTAAACAATGTAAAAGTCCCAGCAGGACTAAAACACAACTCATTGGTGTTAATAGAAAGAGCCTACATTAGTCAATTTGCTGGAAGGAGTTTAGATCTGATTATCCACATCCAACTTAAAAACTTTGCCATTGATACTGCATACAATGCAGATGGATCAGTACACAATATTCTCATAGCTACACTCGACAGGTGAGTGCCCATGTTCCTGCAAATCGATGCCAGCCAAGCTTTGCGAGGTGCAACATACGCGGGACAAACAAACAGCACGTGTGTATGTTTCTTCCGAGTCGATGCAATTTGGGCATTTATCATCGACAGCGGCAATCCATTTAGCTGTAAAAGACTTCAAGGGTAAGCAACCTGCTCTAAACTGGAAATACAGTTTACGGTCTAGCGGTTTAGAGATTACGTCCCAGTAGTCCTCAACACATGGATTTTATTTTATTTGTAAGAACTTTCCTGTCAGTGTAGCGGCATCACTTGTTCTGTTAGCTTCTTGCACTATCAATTCCCAATACCTTTGCTTGATTAGGTTTTTTGATGGGAACTCAGTACTGCTAGGATCTTTCCACAATAATGGCATTCCCATACAGTTTAGGGAACTTCTGATGTCACGCAACCAGCTAATTTTGTGGAAGTGGTCAGCCTCCATTCTGTCTTTAAGACCTTCTATGAAAATGGCCAGTTCTGGTGTACGCCAGATTCTGCGCCAATAGAGGATAGGGCATAGTCTAGCTAGGTCAGCTATGGCTTTTCTGCCTAAATCATAGCGCAGGGGGAGCCAGGGAGTACTTTGGGGTAGGCTTCTAATCCCTTGTAGGAACTTGTTCTCAGATACAACAAGAGGATGCAATTTCTCAAAACCCCATAACTCGGCACCATACAGGACTGAGCTCAGTATCTTAGAGCTGTAGATCTGTAGCACCGGGTTAAGTGGCTTGGTCAATGATGTTTTGAATTCCTTAATCATGACTAGGGCTCTCGGTTTTATGGTGTTTATTTTTTTGACATTTCCGTCTGTATTTATCCATATTTATTTTTTGGGCCATTTTATCTGTATTTATCCGTATTTATTTTGTGTTTTGTGTAAAAATGAAGTTGTTAAACTGCACATTTCCATATTTATTTAACTGATCGTCGTGCACTCATACTTTGATGTCTGTCGTGTTTTAGCTATTTAAGCTGCCAAATATTACATAACAATACACCCACTGGTAAATATTAGCATTATACCACAAATGTATGTTGACATATGCCGTTATTTAAAGAAATTTCATCCTGTTTTTTCATTTCCCATGCTGTCCATCTGCTCAGCTGTTGGTCTATAATTCATGAAAGACAGCACGTAGGTTCACTTAAGAAGCACCATTTTCTGTATTTATCCACCTTTAAAAATAAATGAAAACAGAAAACACATTGTTTTCTGTCTGTATTTATCTGTAAAAATCCGTAAAAACGGAAAACAGGGAGCCTTAATCATGACGCCGGCCAATTGCCTATGCTTTAAGGCCATGGTGTCGATATGCAGTCTCCAGCTGAGTCCTTTATGCAAGGTGATGCCTAAATAAGTGAATGCATCAACCTGCTCCAAGGGTCGCCCATCCTTTACCATGCCACCCTTAATTGACCTATGTTGATTAAAGGTCATGAACTTTGTTTTTGCGGTATTGATTTTTAGACCACACAGTGAGCAAATTCTTCAAAATGCTGCAGCGCACGCTTTAACCCGCTCAGTGTTTTGGATAGTATAAGCGTGTAATCCGCAAACATTAATCTCGGGATTTTTTTGCCTGCTAGGACTGGGGCATCTTTAGGAAAAGAAGCTAAAAAACTAACAATGCCGTTAATAAAAAGTCAAAATAATGTGGGCGCTAGGTCGCAGCCTTGACGTACTCCCATCTCAACTGGGAACCGATCAGTCTTGTTTCCCTGAGCCCCCCAACGGATTTGGGCGAAGTTATTTTCATGGAGACAAACGATTAGAGAAAGTAGATCAGGGGGTAACCCAAGCTCCTGAAATACCCTCCACAATTTGGGCCGTGAAACTAAGTCAAAGGCAGACTTAAGATCA
Organism: Calotriton arnoldi; assembly: GCA_963921515.1. Lineage (NCBI taxonomy): Eukaryota > Metazoa > Chordata > Amphibia > Caudata > Salamandridae > Calotriton > Calotriton arnoldi. Next base: position 57,918 of record CAWUFW010002673.1, on the reverse strand, counting down.
ACAAAGGCTGCATAAATGCTGCCTTTTCCAAGGGTCACCGTCCACCAGTAGATTAAAATGAACCCGAAGACCTGGTCGATGGTACTTAGGTGAGCCCGGAATCCTGCCTGGAGGGGGCTCAGAATGTCATTATCATCAATCCAAGTTTTAATTTTTGCTAAAACAAGTCGAGCTACGACTTTCTGGATTGAGTCTATGAGGCTTATTGGCCTGTAGTTCCCGGGTAAAGATTTATCTCCTATTTTATAAATCGGGATGATCTCCACCCCTCGCCAGGTATCCGGGATCGGGGCTCCATGGGCGATGGCGTTTGCTAAGAGCATTATATACTGGCTCCATTTGGCCTTGTCCTGCAGAAAGATGTCAGCAGGCACTTTGCCAATGCCTGGAGCTCTCCCACTGGTAACAGTGCTCAATGCAATTGCTACATCGGCTAAATTAAAGACAGTGATAAATGAATTAAAATGAACCCAGGAAGGATCATGATCCTTATTATCATTATCTGCATATTGATCTGAGAAAACCTTTACCCACATTTCAGGGTCCACATGATTTTGGGGATATTGCCCTGGTTCACCCGCACCCCGTTTTACCAGGCTCCAAAAGCGCTGCATATTCCTCTCATAACATGCTTCTTTTAGGTCCTGCCATCTTTTCTCGTCCCAGGCCTTTTTTGCTGATAAGATCGCCTTCTTATAAAGCTCCCTTGTGTATTGGACTCTGGGCTGGTCTCCTGATCTTATTGCCCCCCCCCAGATCTCTGCACGCTTGTTTGCACTCGTTATTGTACCAGTGTGGGTGTTGCTGGATTCCCTTTGCCTTAAGAGGCGAGGAATTTCGAAGTGTAAACATATTCTATTAAATAGAGTGCTGTGTAAAAGTATTATTTCTTTCGGTGGGCGGGAGTCACGGTGAGAGGACAACATCTGGGTTAAGGTGTGTTCCAGGTCAGAGTTGATGGCTGATAATATTTCAGGTCGTTCGATTACCATTGGCCATTTAAGGTGTTGCATGTCATTAGTCAGTGCCAATTCACCTGTAAGCAGTAAGTATGGAGTTTGTGATTGCTCTTGTAGCTCCTTAAGTGTAAGCGTGGTACAAAGTGGGTTATGGTCACTCTCGGTTCTGTCCATCACGACCATATCATGTAAGATGTGCCAGATTTTTAGACTGATAAACATGTAATCAATCCGGCTTGTATGATGGCCATTGCTAAACGTGTGTGCCCCTTGCTTGTCAGGTCATGTTCTTCCATAAACTGCCCTTAAGCCGTGTTCAGGGCTTAGGGCCTTCATCTGTAGTGCTACCTCTGTCCATTTTTTGATTGGGGGTATTTCCAGGCAAGGGATGCCCCACTGCTCATCCTCCTCCCCCGCTGGGTCAAATTCCCCATTATCGAAGGGCTCAAAGGGAGTATTAAAGTCTCACCCTAGAACTACTGAGGTAGACCAGGAGATGTTATGTAGGAGCTCATCTAAGCCAGAGATTGTTTCCCCCGCTACGCCCTCTAGCGTAGATGTTATAAATATCAATATCGCCATATGTACCGCACCCCAGGCAGACAGCAAGAATGTCATTGCTCTCCGTCTGGAGTATTTGTATGGTGAGGCCAATGTCAAGCCGAACCCAGATTGTGAGCCCCCCCGAGGGGCAGCCCTTGTTGCCCTGAATGGCTGGTTTAAAATAATTTAGATAGCCCAAATGATAATGCGGTTCAACCGACCATGTTTCTTGAAAGATACATATGTCGCATTCCTCATCAAAGGAGTTCCAGTCAGGGGACACTCCCTTGGACCGCAGTCCAGCGATGTTCCATGATACTATCACTAAACTTCGTGGTGATCGATTGGAGGGCGGTAATAGCCCAACCGTAGGGGCAGCGGTCTCTGAGGTGCAATCTGTCTCATTCGCCAGATTATCCACTCGGGCTTGCTCTACAGGAGAGTTTTCAACATGGTGCAGCTGAGGATATGTTGTGGCGCGTACTAGGACATTGGCCTGGGAGCTAGGGGCTGCTGGGAGCGAGGTAGACCTTCAATCGATCTCATTCAGTGGGGACCCATTATTTTGGAGGGCTACAAAAGGTGGTCGATTTATTTCTACTGGTGATTCTGGACAGTTATACTTAAAGCGTATTTTGGTTTTAACCAGATGTTCGGTGTGTAAGTCAAAGGCCACCAAGTTTTACACCAGGTCACGGTGCTTGAGGGTAAGTGCTATCACATCGTGAGCGTCTACAGGCCCCCCCAGACTGGATTGCCTTTTGGCCCCAATAATATCTTCTCTTATGATGGACAGGCATCCTCTCACTCTCCGTATCCAATGGGTGCATTTGGTAATTAAAGAGCACTCGTCCTCTATTTGTAACATAGATTGATTCTTTGGGACGTTGACTAAGTAGATTGTCTTTCTTGTGTCTGTGCTCTTATATATGCTAGATGGCACTTGTGTGTGATTTATTGGGTAGCGTACAGGCCAGGTCCAGGATCTTTCAGTGTTACTTAAAGTACCAGGTTGCACGCTGCCTGGCGTTGGTTGGCCTGCCCCTCTGCGGTGGCTAGAATTACTACTAGTGGACGGAGCAGCGCTATGTGTTCACTGCTTAGCCTTCCTGGATTATAACTGGTGTAATCCCCTTGCAGCTGCCTCGTGCTGCTTGTGCCCCCCTGGATATGTTTCTGTGTTGCTGCTTGTACCCGCACTTGGTTCTGAATGCTCTGAACATCGGAATGTACCTTGCACAGGGAGGCTGTGAGGTTACCTACAGCTGTTTTAAGTGCTTTGATTTCCTGGACTATGTCCGTTATTTGAAGTGCTAGCGATCTTTGGGTAGGGGCTTCATTGGCCTGGGTTAATAAATTGCGAGGTGGACTGGCCATATGCTTGGCAGCTGCCCTATTGGCATTCATAGCTAGCCTATCGGGGGCTGTAGCATCCTCATTTGGACATGTGTCAGTCGGTAGCCTCTTTGCTTGCACTGCACTAGCTGGGGTGTCAGGCGAGACCTCTAGATCAACATGCTCTAGCAATTGTGAAAAACTATTGTGACAGGAAAAAGAAGACAGATCCACCATGGGTGGTGACACGTGTCCGTCCCCGCAGTCAAGCCTGACGTGAGGCAAAGTGGATTTGTCAAGTGCTTTGTTCCTGTCTACAGCTTTTTTAAACATAGCTGGTATGCGACACGAAGGTGCAAGACTTAAAGGGGATTGCACATGGGTAGATTTTGGGTGGGAAGCAGAGCTGGGAGGGTCAAGAAGAACCTCACATTCTGCCAGGAGGTTATCAATACGATCAAGTACCCCCCGCCTGCTGTTGGACTTAATAACTTTTGCTTCTTTTTTGCCTTTTTTGCTTTTTTAACAGGAATTTCCCTTAACCCTCCCTCTGTGATTTTGCGCTTTCCCACCCCTGCTATGGCCAATTCTAAAAGTAAGAGAGAGCACTGAATAAAAACAGAATAAAGTGCACAAGTGGTGAAAGGCCTACAAATGTAAATACAATAGTTGCTCGCAGGGGCACAGTACCTTGCGTTGCTAAGAACGTCAGTTCAAAAGGAAGTTTGCAGTAAATGTCATGGGGTGGCCCAACCCAGCCTCGTCTGGGCTCAGATGGGCGCAGATGGGCCCGCCCTTGGCCCGGGCTTTGCCCGGGTGCGGGCTGGGCACGCCTACGCATGTCCTATGCTGCGAGAGGCCCCCGGGCTTTAAATGTGCCTCCTGGCGCGTAGGAATGACGATGCTGACCGCGCGCCGGCCGCGGAGCACTCTGGGGGTTGTGGTTCCCCCTCACCGATGGTCCCAAATGCAGCATAAAGGTCTCCCGCGCTGCGGGAGGCCCCCGGGCCTTAAATGCACCTCCTGGCGCTTAGAAACAACAATGTTGGCGGCGCGCCAGCCGCGGAGCACTCTAGGGGTTGTGGTTCCCCCACACCGATGGTCCCAAATGCAGCAGAAAGGTCTCCCATGCTGCGGGAGGCCCCTGGGCATTAAATGCGCCTCCTGGCGTGTACAAACAACGACGTTGGCGTTGGCGCTGCGGGAGCCCACCGGGCCTTAAATGCGCCTCCTGGTGCGTAGAAACAACGATGGTGGCGGCGCGACGGCCGCGGAGCACTCTGGGGGTTGTGGTTCCCCCTCACCGATGGTCCCAAATGCAGCAGAAAGGTCTCCTGCACTGCGGGAGGCCCCCGGGCCTTAAATGCGCCTCCTGGTGCGCAGAAACAACGACGTTGGTGTGCGCCGGCCGCGGAGCCCTCTGAGGGTTGTGGTTCCCCCACACCGATGGTCCCAAATGCAGCAGAAAGGTCTCCAATCCAATCCAATCCAACATCCCTCCTCATTTAACTGACCTGTACTTTCCGGCCACTTCGCTAATTCCTCTATTGTGGCTTCACTCTGTATCTCCTTTATACTCTCAACTGTATCCTCACACATAGAAATCTCGGAAACCCATCTAGCTGTACCTGCAACAAACATTCTCTTCAGTTTCCTTTGGGCGGTGTCCTTAGCTACCTGATATGCAAATGCATTTCCTCTACCCACATCATCAGTGATCTTTTTGTGGGCGCTACACTTGATTATTGCCAATTTCTTAGGAAGCGTTAGTGCAGATAACAATTGCAATATGAAGTGTCCATGCTGTATTCTAGTGCAATGAGAAGTTAGGAACCCTCTCTCTGCCCACAATCAACCGAAATTATGGGCCACCCCAAATGCATACTGACTATCTGTATAAACATTAACAACCAACCCTTCTCTCAATTTACAAGCTCGGATGAGAGCAACGAGTTCAGCAACTTGAGCCGACTGATATGGGACTCGTGATGTCGCTACCACCGTACGCAATGTAGAGCTAGCATAAGCTGCAGTAGTGGTGCCATCTGGTAATTTGAAACAAGAGCCATCGACATATAGTTCTCCTTGAGGGTCAGATAAGTCAACATCAGTCAAGTCTACCCGTCCCTTTGTCTCTTCTTCTGTTTGGAAAATACAGTCATGTTTGTCAACTGCATTATTCTCAGAAGGGAGGGGCAGTAATGTGGCTGGGTTCAGAGTGGCGCATCTTTTGATTGTGATATGTTTAGCAAACAATGTCAATTCATAACCAGTAAGACGTGCACTGGTGAGGTGCTGTGTCTTTGTCTTAGTCAAAAGTGTATCCACAGCATGGGGTACCATAATTGTGAGGTCTGTCTCGAGTACGAGTCCAGCTGATTGCCTCATTGAAGTGGCCACAGCCGCGACCACTCTCGGACAGCTCGGAAGGGCCCTAGCAACAGGGTCAAGCACAGCGGAGAAATAAGCACAAGGTCTATGTGTATCCCCAAATTTCTGGGTCAAGACAGAAAGTGCACAGCCAGCAATCTCGTGAACATAAAACACAAACGGTTTCCTATAGTTAGGTGTGCCAAGCACTGGAGAAGATTGCTGACATTCTGGCGTCCAAGGCAAAGGTTCACGCACTGTTTTCGCTATTAATGCAAGCAAAGGTTTGATTAGTAACGAATAGTTTGGAATCCACTGACGACAGTAGGAAGTAATACCTATGAAAGCACGTACATCTTTTTGAGTTTGTGGAATAGGCATTTTAACAATAGTACTAATGCGCTCAGGAGTCAACCTCCTACCCTCCTTTGACAGTAGGTGACCTATATAGGTAACCTCCTGTCGACAATACTGAAATTTCAAAAGAGATACCTTATGGCCACGATGTGCCAAATACAACAGCAGTTTCACTGTACTATCCTTACAAGAAGCAATCAACAGATTATCAGCATACTGCACCAATACATTACCTGGGGAAATCGAGAGGGAATACAACTGACTCTTTAATTCCTGAATATAAATACTAGGACTCTCAGTATAGCCTTGAGGAGTGCGACAGAACCAAAAACTCCTGCCAGCCAGTGTAAATCCAAACAAATACCTGCTATCTGGATGTATAGGAACACTAAAAAAAGCATTTTTCAAGTCAATAACAGAGACGAACTTAGAGGTAGATGGAATCATTGTTATAAGTGTGGTGATATCAGGAACCACCGGAAATTGCGGAACCACTATTTTATTGACCTCTCGCAGATCAATCACAAAATTATAAATGTCATCAGTCGCATCAGAAGAACCCGAGGGTGCCCTTTAAGGACCGGAAGAATAGGACTATTACAAATGTTGCCAGATGTTTCCTTAACCACTCCCTTACATATTAAATCCTGAATAATCTGAAGAAGGGCCTGTTCTCCCGCCTGTGGTATTTTATACTGAGGAATGCGAGGCAAAATGGCATTGTCTTTGACTTGTATAGAAACTGGTGATATATGCAATGGACCCACATCAGTATCACCAGTGGCCCATAACGTGGGTGGTACCTGATCAAACTCAACTGGAAGAGGAGCACTTTGGGACAGACACTGTCTAGTACTCACATCCGGACCCATGGTAATATAAACACCATCAGGAGAACAATAGATAGTAGCAAGTAATTTTTTCAATAAATCCGAACCCATCAGATTCTCACCACAATTTGAAGTTAATAGGAATGGGGACTCCACAGTAAAAGGACCAACAGTAAGTGCAAGGGGTCGTGAAATGGAGCTTACAACAGGTACTCCCGAAAAACCCACCAAAACATTATTATGGCCAGACAGGGCCGCCCCAGGGACCATATGTCGGGAAACAGAACTTTTTGTCGCACCTATATCCACCAAAAATTCCTTAGTCAAAGCCTGCAAATCCGCTTTGACATAAGGACCACACTGATCTACAGGTATCTGAACTGGTCCCTCACCCTGTCTTTGGCTGTCCTAGCTATAGGACATACCTGACAAATCATCAAAATCATAATCATAATTCTAGTACTGTCAGTCTCTTGGGTCATCAAAATAATTTTTATCTGAAAGGCCCACAGGAGCTGCAGTATTCTGGGGTCTATCAGTCCCACGGCCCCTACCACCAGAACCTCGTCCTCTAGGGGACAAAACCTTCTGCAAAAATACAGGGCACTGGCTACGACAATGTCCTTCTTCCTTACAATAGGCGCACTGATTCTGTCCCAAAGGTGTTGTTGAAGGCTGCCTAGTACGTGGGAGTTGTCGTAAAGGACCTCCCCATCCTCTGGTATTACCCCGATATGCGTGCTGCAACAATACTTTCAGCTTCAGATCCTTATGCTTTTTATCATTTCTATCTTTTTCCTCCTTATCTCGGTGCTCATAATATTGGGCCATATTTAGAATAACAGAGGGAGAAGACATAGACAAAGTGCCTTCAAACAGGACATTATTTCAGGAAGGAGGTTAGTGACAAACCTGTCAACAAACAAACGAAGTCCCCCTTCTGTGGACATATCCTGCCCACTGTAATCCAAAAACGTATCTTTAAACCTAGTAAAGAAACCAGATACACTCTCATCATTCTTCTGTCGACAGGCCGTCAATCTATCCCAGCTTACCTTCTTACATGGAATAAGTGTATGCATATATGTAATAATACGACCAGACAAAGCAAGTATCTCAGCACGTGGTTTATCTCCTGGCTTCCTATCTTGATCCCATCCCCTAATCACATCCCATGTTCCACCCAACTCGGCGACATGATCTTGAGTATGTACCTGCCGCCAAATATCAACCGGGACAAGGAGACCAAAGAACATTTCAATATCAGCAAGAGTCATTACAGTAGAAGAAGCAGCCTCTGTCAATTCTTTATAATAGGCAGTAGGGTATTTTCTAGGATCTGGCAGAGTAGCCTTAAGGGCTAATACCTCACTCCTTTTCTATGGAGTATAAACCCATTGCTCCTGGAAGCAAGCAGCCACGGCCGGCCTAGTGACCGTTCCGTGCTGATCCGTTAATGCCGGTATTTCTGGATGAAAAATTGGGAGGACTTCATGCATAGGAAACTGAGTTATCTGAGTAGGACTCTTTTCATATAATCTGCCTGTATAAGAGAGTATAGTGGAAATATTACCAAACACTTGTTCCGGTGCCAGGTCAGTAACATAAACGCGGTCTCTGACATCAAATAATATTTGGGGAGCCTCCGTTTCAATATGCGTATGCCAAAGATCAATCAACGCGGCAGACATGTGCTTAAGGGCATGTTGCTGTATAAAAGGTTTAAAATCACGTACAACCTGCCAAATATCCTCAAGACTATAGATGGCTTTACGAGCCCATCGCGTTGCCTGACTCGCTATCACCCTCTTCTCATCCTCCCCCACTTCAGATCGCACCAACGGACCTGTCCGTTCCCTGAATCTCGTCAAATCCCTATCTTCAAAACCACATACAGGTGTGTCAGTACCCAAAGACAATGGAGGATAAATAACTGAAACAGGAGTAGTAGGTAGGACTGTAGTCAAAGAGTGTACCGGAGAAGAAGGAATAGAGGGTACGGAAACCAGAGCAATAGATGTAACAGATGTCACTGTCGTCGAAGATGGTGAGTGAGAAGAAAGAGTAGGGGGCACAGTAACCGGAGCGGTGGGTATAACAGCCTTAGAGACGGGGACACTCTGGGCAGGCAGCTGTAGCTGAGGGGGAACCACAGGATATATCCTTTGCCGGGCATAAGGGGGCGGGGGACGGGTATCTAACAGAGCCTCCATGAAAGTATCCTCTTCCTCCTTGTTCACGTAAGACTTATCAATATGCAATCGAAATCTCCTATCTTCACATTCTACCCTGTCTCCTATTTCTCTTTGTCATATGCTACAGCCTTCTGTGTAAGGGTTTGCATCCTTCCTTGCCATGCATCTCTCTCTATCTTTAACCGCCTTTGTTTGGCCTCCTTCTGCCAAGTCCGAAGAGAGTCAAACATAGACTGTCTATTGCGTCTCTTAAGCAACTGTTCCTGGAGAAATCCAATCTTCTGTTCATCAAAAGAGCCTCTCAAATGCCACTGCAACTCGGCATTGTCCCTCGTATATTTGTGTCATAATGTACTAAACATAATAGGGCCAAAGCCATGTTTCACATACATATCAAAGTTAGGACTGCCTTCAGGAGACGCATGCTGAGATTCTTCCAACCGAGCATCTGCAGAGCAACAACGACAACACAAACTCGAAATTCTGCTAAAACCAGGCATTGCAAAGGAAAAATTAAATCGTTATTTTACCTGGCGAAGTATTTGCAAACACTTTTCATCAAAACAGTCCTTAGACTGAAACAAACTCAAACCACAATGGTACCATATCCTCATAGAACCGAAACAGACTCACCTGATATCAGAAGTACAAATGAACCAGTTCTCCACTGCCGACTCTTCAGACTAAACAGTCAGATCAAGGGTTTCGCCGTTCAGTACTCCAGTCCGGATGACCGCTGGGCGAGGCACCCTCCGGTGGGACAAAGTCAGCAGCTGCGAGAAACAAAGCTCTTCGTGTAGGGATCCCTGAGCTGTTAGTCCGACCTGATGATGCCCTCGCCCTCCCCTCCATCCATGGAAAGGGATGGTTCAATAACCCGAAGGAGTCCCTGTTCGGGCGCCAACTGAAGGAAGTGACCCGATCAGGGCCACCCGGGTCACTGATGACCACCTCTCAGCCTTCCGTACTGGACAGTGAAATACAAAAAAAAGGTTTCAGTTCCCGTATCTTACACAACCTAGCACAATCCAAGGTCGTTTCACCCTGGGCCCGCCACCAGACAAGTGGGAGAGGGCCTCTATCTAGTGAGAAAGCTATGCGCTGACATGAACAGTCTACTCATTACCGAAACAAAACCTAACATTTCAGAAACGAAACCTAGCAAAGACCATTTCTCAGAAATAGATGAGATCAGTTTCGAACAGCCTAAAATGGCGCCTATGAAGAAAATGGTGTCGCGAATGCTAACTAAGATACAACATTGCGAAAGCATTACCGGGCCTAATCTAACACCTTCACTATTCTAGCTAGGGATATCTCCATTTTATTACAAAACTAAAGGCGTGTTTAAAGCAAACTCTCCACCATCAAATAGACATCGGTTTGCAATAACAACATTCTGAATATTAATACTCTGGCCCAACCAGCAGTTCTAAGAATGTCCTCTAACCTTTGAAGGAGCCCCAAAATATTTTGTATCTTTTTCCGTCAAAGTCACAGATGTAGCACATGTAGCTAAAGTAGCAAAAGAAACAGGAGAATGGGTGTTTTTGAAAGATTAACAAATGAGGAGAGGCCGTTCCTAAATCAGCAGCCTTTAATCCATATTATTTGGGGATACCAGTCTTGCCCAGGGAGCCAGTAACTACAGCGCCCAGCATCACCCGCGGCAGGAGGGCCACCCACGATCTTGTTTTCTCGCCTGGAGGCGCACAAAAGGGCCGCTGTACTCCCGCAGCGCGGGATACTAGTCTTGCCCAGGGAGCCAGTAACTACAGCGCCCAGCATCACCCGCGGCAGGAGGGCCGCCCACGATTTTGTTTTCGTACCTGGAGGCGCACAAAAGGGCCGCTGTACTCCCGCAGCGCGGGACGCGCGCGGGCGTGCCCGAGCCGCTCCCAGGCGGCCCGTCTGCACCCGTCTCAGATCGGAAGAGACTGGGCTGGGCCACCCTCCTTGGTTTTGAACCCGGATGACGGCCTGTTGGAACACCAAGTAACCGGTCACTTAACCTAAGGTTAGTGCCCTTATAACTGATCTGCACTTGTTTTCCTGCTAAGACTATTGAAGAGCTATTGTATTGTTAAGGTGCACCTCACAAGCAGTTATGGGCAAATGCACCCCTGTAGTGAAAGACTCCACTACCCGGCAAACTACTATTTCCTCACAACCCACTGCACAACCCACTGCAATTGATAAAATGTTGCAGAGAGCAATTGGAGCTGTTTCAACGGAAATCGAGCATACAGAGAGGCGGTTCTCACTAACACCGATCATAGCTCCAAGTCCTACCACTTTTGAATCTGGCACCCCGCCCCCATCCTTAACACAAACCTTGGCCTCAGATCCGGAGCCCCCAAGGACACGCGCTCAGACAGGAGCAGGTCATGCTCCCAAGACTCTTTCGGGGAGCGGTGGAAAGAAGAAAGGGGGGAAACACAAATCTATTACAAATATGGGAGCCAAGTGGAATAAACAAGCAACTGATATGTTAGCAAACAGAATTTTGGGGGATTCAGGAACCGGGGACTCACTACAGATGACCCCAGAGCAACCATTGTGGGTGTCAAAGTTGGTGATGGACCTTAAAGCGCATTTTAGATCTGTTGTAAAAGATGAACTTGATGTTTTAACGGATCGAATTGACAAACTATCGTCATTGGTGGACCTTTGGGTGGGAAAGGCAGACTCAACTTTTAAGGTAGCCGAGACAACTAAATCCCTGGTTAAAGAGTTGGCCTCGCTCCCCAACAAGGTAACCCTATCAGCATCAGATACACAGTCCATCCTTGTTGGGCCCAATATAACCAACTATGGGGATGCAGCTCCCTGTCTGAGATCGCCGCTACCACAGAGCCTGGATCTAGTTATCCCCCCCAGAGGCTCCCTCGATGCCCACCCCCCGAACCTGCTATTAGGCTACCTCCGCCTATAACAGGTTCATCTAATCCACAGCAAGCCGGAAAAACTCAAGAGGCCTGTGAGAAGATTGCACCACACATAAAATCCAGGGAAACACAGTCTGCACTACCATGTATTAATCTACCTCCGGCCTCTACTCCGTATGTCATTGTGCTATCAGGAGTACCTGAGCTGGAAAGGGGGTCTGGGGAATCTCATTATGAGCTCAAAAATAAACACATTCACTGGTTATCCAAATATAGGCATTTCCCCTACAAAGACGTAAATAAAAATATATTTACACGCAGGGTAAGCCGGCTGGGGTGGAGGCCAAAGGATCTAGCCGGGGACTGTTTAGTGATCAACTTTAGGGATACCCGGGCTGTCCAATACATTCTAGATTGGGGTTATCAGAGGGAGGCTGGGGGTATTACTTCTCTCCCCTGGGATATTTCTTCCCTCCAAGGCTCATGCCGCGCAATGTGGGAGGATTGGTCAATGATTGGAGAACGAGTGATCAGAGCGGGCCCATGCCTCAAATAGTCCGGGACCATCCTACATCACTTATATACAATCTCCCTGTCGCCAATAGATTCAGCCCACTAGACTCGGTAGATTGACTAACGTCCATCAGGCCTTCCCACAAAAGTCCCAGTGATAACCACGAGTCTAGAATGAGACTATTGAATCTGGACGGGCCAGTGCAAAAGGGTGGTTATGGAAAGCAGAAAAGAGATAAGGAGTTGGTCCCTGCGGGTAGCCCGACAGATTCCATTTTTAGGTCTCGCCTACGCAGCGTGCATGCGCTGCATAGGAGGGCCTTTAGCCGTCGCTCTGCTCATTTTCAAGCACACACTCGTGCTTGTGGCGGCATCCACCTTGCGGGAGCGAGCAGCGGCGCGCATGCCAATTGGCTGTTGCTCGCTCCCGCAAGGCAGATGGTGCCACAAGCACGAGTGTGCTTGAAAACAGCTGCATTAGTCATTCCCTCGTGCACGGCTCTCTCTCCTGAATCCAGCTGCTGTTACACTTTTAGCATTAGTCATTCCCTCGTGCACTCTCTCTCGCTTTCTCTCTTTATTTTTTTGTATTCCCCCCCTCATTCACTCTGTCTTTTGCTCGCACTCTCTCTCGCTATTTCTCTTTTTTTTTTTACTCCCCCCCCTCATTCACTCAGTATTTTGTTCGCACTCTGTCTCTCGCTTTCTCTATTTTTTTTTTATTCCCCCACAGGACAAGGCAACATGGACATAATTTACTAACAATGCTTAAATGTACTTTTGCTACTTAGCATAAAATGCATGCACATGCATTTTGTTAGTTTTAAGCGCTTTTGAAAAATTAATGGAACTTTGAAACAATGCCAAAGCTGTGGTTTAAATAAATCTTCAACTGCAAGACAGCAGTTAAACAACCCTTTAACAAAAAAAGACCAATTTTTTAAGTTGGAGGCATTGCTTTGTGCTGTCGTGTTTGTAAAAGTCTCGGGGAGTTATGTATACATTATGCTTTAAAGAAAATAAAACCGTGTTAAAATTCAACATGGAGGAACAGGGTATGTCTTTTTCTTTTAGCGTAATTGTATTATCTTATTCGGGGTTTTTGCTTTGGGACTTTATAATTTTGTCCCTTTTCCTGTGAGAGCGTGCAGATTCGTGTATAAAACATTTGCCCATCTGAAGCGTTTAGACAATTTAAAATATTTTTAATCTTACTGTAAAGTGTTTATGAGTTGGGGTAAAACGGGCACGCATTTCTATCTTAAGGTCTCTATCTTAGGCGAGACATAAAAAACACCAGTTTTAAGAATTTGGAAAGTATGTGCCTTAACTGTTTGAGCTGCCAACTTTGGAACTGGGCAACTTGGTTTGAGTTTGTGAGTAAGCGTAATATCCTGTGCTTGTTGGCAAATAAATTCCTTAGTCGCCCATGCCTACCCATGGTTTGCACTATTTAAAAATTGATAAAAACAGAATACTGCATCAAGTGCAAACATGCAGATAGCGCCACATCCCCGCAGTTACATTAGAATGCTGAGGTTAGAAGTGTCAGCAGGAAACAGACCAGCGGCGCCAGTGTGGCACAAGCCAGACATAGCCCTCCTCCTTTATTCCTGTTTCCCCTCAGCGGAGACTTTTGTTTACGATCACTTGCTAACACTCCCATCCCCCCTAAGCCTGTCCTTTCTACTGCCAGACCTTTACCACACTGTTATAAAAGGGGCTTAATTTTAGCCAGAGTATGGCTAAACGCGCATAATAAAATCCTCTAAAAACATTACACATTACATAACACGTAATTGTTATGAAGGAAAAACAAATACTAAACATGTTAGGCTGTTAATTAAATCAAAATAACACATTTAAAGAAAAATACATATGTTCTGCTTCGCTCTACCTAGTAGTGCTTTATTAAACCAATTTAATCGGATCTTTGGGTAATTACATGCTTAATTCCCTTCTGCCTTTCCTGTATCACACCACCCCATATTACAATTTAACATGTCCATATTTTACTTTACTACCCAAACCAAACGTTTGTTTTAATAACATTAGGGTGATGGAAAAGAGGTAAAAACATAAATTTCCTAGCCTGCAGCCTCAATGCGAGCCCACCTCCAAGGCCCCGTGACCTTTTAGTGTGTGTTGTTTTGGGCATTGAGGCCCCACACCTGTTATCCGGCAACTACATTGTTAAGCAATGTTGTGACTTTGGGCGCCAGAACCTATTTTTTAAAACAAATTGTCCATGTACGCATTCACCAGAACATCATTTATACATATGCAATTTTAAATCCATTCATCTATCCATCCATTCTCCCTTCCATGCATTTGTTTATTATTTGGAGCATGCATTGTTATAAACATCCTTTAAAACACAGTCTCCTATACAGGCATGCACTAATAAGCACAGACAATATCACTCTCTCACACTTCTCAGTTCTCACACTGCACCCGTCCTCCATAGGTCCCCTATATCACTACCTTCGCTGTTTCCTTAAGGTCACAAAAAAACTGCTCTAGGCACTCTGTCTAGTCCTATCGTGGTTGTTATACCACTTTCAAACTTTATACTTTGATCTCCCCCTACAGCCCACTATATATTCTGCTATTTACTGTCGTTCTACGGATTTAATATTGTATGCTTTATTCTCTAATATCATAATATGTTTCCCCTGCTGGTTGTATGATAGAGGCACGCATAGCTAAACCACGCATGCCTCTACCACACAGCCCGAACCACAAAGGTGTCTTAACCATGCATTCCTTTACGCGCATGCCTTTACCACGCAATTGGAATTGCTGCCATGTTGCCCTGCTATTCTTCTGCCTTCTGCCTGGGTGCAAAGGCTGGATCTTCATTTGTCCCAGGACCTCCAGAGTGACTCACAATGGCTAGTTTGCTGGCCTTCTGTTCAGAGCCACAGGGCCACAAAGGCTTCCTCTATCTAGAACCCGCACTTGGATCAAGCCTGAGTGAGTCTCTCCAGTCCTGGACCCTTGGAGATGGCCAAAATCCCAAACTGAGGACTTAGACAAATCTTGGCCCAAAAGTGCTCCAAGAACCAGAAGGAGACTGGGACCAACCTGATCGCCTATCCGCCCGAGGAGCATTGCCGGTTGGATTGGTTTCATGACTTCTCCCACTACATTCTTCTCTGCCACAGGAAATCCAAAGGGGTGTCCAGTCTCGTGGAATTGTCTTTGGCTGCTGCCCTCTGCCTCGTCCCACTGGATATTTTTCACTTTCATTCCAGAATCTAAGTACAAACGTGGAAATCTTCACTTCGACTTCAACTTAAGGCTATCGGACGATGATGCTCCCTCCTCAGACACCTCCTGCAGCTTTGCCCTGCTGAACTTTACCTTCTCAGACACTTTTCCTCAGAAATTCTTCTAAGTCCGAAGGTAAGCGCTGACCGGGCCCAATCCACTTTGAATATCCAAACCATGCTCCATCGCGGTCTACTATATTTTTCAACTTTGGCCCGTTCTCGTGTGACTAGATGTCTGCAGTTGGCGCTTTGATCTTCTAGGTGCTAGTTTTCACAAAAAATTCTAAGAATTCATAACTCTGGTTCTACCGATTGGATTTTTGTTGTTTTGGTGTCAAATAATGTATTAAAATATACTCTATTTTTCTTGTGTTGTGTTTCACGTTATTATTGTTTGGGTGCTGCATAAACACTTTACACATTGCCTCTAAGTTAATCCTGACTGCTTTTTGTTTCTTTACCCAGGATTAAGCACAGGTTAATTTAGTGACTTTTTGTGGTTCACCCTACAAGGGTTTGTGGCTGTTGCTTGACCAGGGCTCATACACCAATCAACCAACAACCCAATTTCTCTCTTGTACATTCCTTTACCTCTAGTACATTAGACCAAAGAGCATGACTTATCCTGCAGTCTGCCTTAGGAGGGTGCCCTCTTCTTGTCAGGAATCATAGGATGGATTCAAACAGCAACACCAATTCTCCCCTGGAACCTGAATACCAACACTTTGTAAAGGAACAGATGCTATGTATAAAACCCTGAGGAAGCATGTAAGAAGTGATAGGGATGGTCTCATACTCCAAACCAGCAAAGATATCATGACGGAACAGAAAGAAGGCTAACAATCTGGCATGCAGTTTATTGGTATAGTTTTTATTTTTAATTTCTTTTTTTTATTTATTAAAGATTTTTATTACACAAAGGAAACAAAGAAATAGAGAGCGTGTTAATGCATATTGAATACCATTACCAGGTTCAATACATAATCACGCCTACCCTACAATTACAATATCGAAAAAAATAGGGCAATAAATAAAAAAGAAAGGAATAAGGGAGAAAAATTACGGGGAGAAAACAACAATAAGGGTTCGAGAACTCCAACCTTAGGGGGGAACCAGTGCAGCATTCTGACACATGCGATGACAGATAGAAAGGCACGACACACACCATTTTGTCAGCAAGACGGATAGTGGAAGGAGAGTATCCATACTTACAGCAGAATGTAATAACAGCTCAAGAGGACAAGCCCCATGACCACAGGTTCAACGTAACCCCGCGCACCACTAAACCATACACTCAGTGTAGTATGATACACCCCTAAGGCTCAACTTCACTAACGTCTGTCGGGACCTGAGATCGAACCCAATCCAGGAAGGGACCCAAAATATCACGGGGCCTGGATGCCGCCGGCATCAACTCCCAGGACATATTAAACTGTTCCTGACAGTGTGTAATATCAGCAATCCATGATTTTGTTTGCGGGACCCCCGCTCTCCCCCAGGACATGGCTACCCATCTCTTCGCCAGCAGAAGCAGCATAGCAAGTAGGCGTCGAGATTCAGTCGGGATATCTTTCATATATCCTAGCAGGCCCAGAAGTGGTGATGGCTCCAGCCTAAGATCTAATATCTTGTCTATTGAGGCAAAAATCTCCACCCAGTATTGCGCTATCCGAGGACAGTGCCAGGCCATGTGTAGAAAGGGGGCTTGTGGTGAGTTACATCTCCAACATTTAGCATCTTTGCGAAGGCCCATACGTAAGAGTTGAGCGGGTGTTCTATAGTATCTATGCAGGAAATTAAAGTGAATCAACCGAGTTTGTAGTTCGGGGAAAGCATCTCTAACTGCCCACAGCAAAACTTCCATTGTTCCTCAGTCAGGGGTGTAAGTAACTCCTCGTTCCAACCCTCGACCGACTTGTGTATGGCAATAGGGAAATCACCTTGCATAGCATTGTATAATCGTGTGATTAATTTGTGCTGGGAAGTGTTCGTAAGTGTCTGCTCTAGCACAGTTAATGTAGGCGGGGGGGCGGGGAAGGAATCATGTAGCTTACTGCAAATGGCTCTAATCTTGTAATATAAGAGCAGGTCAGAAAAATATGTGGCACTCGCTCCCACCCTATCTGGTGGGGGGAGAAAATTATCCCCAGGGTATAGATGGGCAAATGTCCTCCAGCCCAGCCTTTCAGCTCTCAGAACTTCTCCACGATCTGCCATTGCCGGTATCTGGGGATTATATGCTAGAGGAGCCGATGGAGTGAATAACAGATCATGCCTAACCCTTGTGCGCAAACTATCCCAGGCCCATCTAAGCGTTTCAGTGGTATCTATTTCATTTCTTGGTCTTTTAAATTTGGAAAATACTGCTACATTTAATGCTACCGGCGCCTACCTGTCCAATTCGACCGCTATATGTGGTTGAAATGGGGTAGGAAATACCCATTGATGCAGGAACCGAGCCTGCGCACAATAGGCGTACAGAGAGATGTCTGGTGCTCCCAGTCCTCCCTGACTCAAGGGCAGAGTGAGAAGTTCCCAAGAAACGAGTGCCTGCCTCCCGGCCCATACAAGATTAATCATCAAGGATCTAAGTTTTTGTATGAATGACTGAGTAAGAATTATGGGAAGGTTGACAAAAAGATATAAAAATTTGGGCAACATGATCATCTTTGCTATTGCTATTCTACCAGCGAGGGAAAGGGGCAGGCATGCCCAAGTCTCAAGTTTACCCTCTAACCAGCTCACTATTCGCCCGAAATTCATCGCCCAGAGTTCCTGCATGTCCCGACTCAACCAGATTCCTAAGTATTTAACAGGGCCCTCCGCCCATTTGAGTGGATAGTGCAGTGGGAATGGGGATGTGCTGTCTGTCAGAGGGAAAATTGTGGATTTTGACCAATTAATCTGGATTCCAGAGAGTCCTCCAAATTTGGTCATTTTGCAGAGTATGGGAAGTATATTATTTATTGGATCTGTTATTTAAAGTGTAATGTCATCCGCGTAAAGCGAGATTGTCAGGCCTCTGGTCGAGAATCCCACTCCTCTATTAGCATGGTGTTGTCGGATTCGAGCAGCTAAAGGCTCCATAGCTTTGGCAAAGAGGAGCCGGGATAGAGGACACCCTTGTCTGGTGTCTCTAGTTATAGGGAAATTCTCTGATATAAAACCATTTACGCACAGCCTGGCTGTGGGGTTAGAATATAGAAGCCTAATTTGGGCTACGAATGTCGGGCTGAGACCTAACCTAGCTAAGATAGCAAAGAGATAGGGCCACTCGAGGGTGTCGAATGCTTTGGTTGCATCCAACAACGCAGCCACTGCGGAGGTCTGGGGGTGTAAATAGTGAAGCAGAGCAAAAAAGGTTCTTAAATTATGTGCTGTAGACCTACCCGGTATGAAACCAGATTGATCCGGCCTTGCTATCAAGGGGAGAAGAGGTTGTAGTCTCTGGGCGATTAATTTAGCCAAAATTTTATTATCCAAATTAATGAGAGATAGCGGGCGGTAGGAGTCCCGGCTGGTGGGGTCCTTCCTTATCAGGCTTCAGTAATGTCAGTATTACCGCTTCTCGCATCGAGGGTGAAAGGATACCAGTTTCCATCGATTCCTGGTAGTAATCGTGGGGCTAGCAAGTCACAATATGCTTTATAGAAGGAGCCGGGCAGACCATTTAATCCCGGGGCCTTGTTGTTGGGAAGGCTATTAATTACTTGTCTTATATCCTCTAATGTGTATGGTTCATCGAGATATTTTCTGTGCGCTCTGCTTAACCAAAGCAGTTCTAATGATGCAAAATAAGTGTGCAGCTCTTCCTGTGCGTTGGGGATGGTAGAGGTATATAGGTTAGCGTAGAAATCCGATAAATGACTCAATATTTGTTGCGATCCCCTGATTGGGTCCCCACCTTCATTTCTAAGCTCAGTAATAATGTTGGCGTTTCTCGGGCGGAGCATGCCCACTAATGTTCTTCCGGGTCTATCTCTCTCTCCGTACCGCCTAGCTGTGCTGTATTTCCCATAAACTTTACTTCTCGGGTAGCCTCATCAGTATATTCGGAGAGAAGCTCTCTAATTGAAGCCAGGTGTATCCCATCCCCTGAATTAAAAAAATCCTTCTCCTTGCTTTTGAGTTGAGCCTCGAGAGTATGAAGTCTCTGTCTAATCGACTTCAATACGCCCACCTGCTTAGCAATGCAACAGCCCCTTATAACCACCTTAAATGCTTCCCAGAGTTACCCCGCCGATTCAACTGAACCCTCATTTTCATTGAAGTAATCGCTTATGTCTTTCCTAATCTCCTCTCGGAAGGCTTGGTCTAGGAGAGCCATGGTAGGAAGCCTCAACGTGAAGGGACACCGGTGTGTCGCAGGGAGCTCTAGCTGCAATAAACATGGGGCATGGTCCGAAAGAGTTCTAGGCAAAAGGGAAACCTCCGAAGCCCAAGCCGCTATCTCCCGATAAACCACCCAGAAATCCAGTCTAGACCAGGCGCTGTGTTGTGAAGTAATGCATGATCCTTCCACTCTATCAGGATTTCGGTGCCTCCATATGTCCACCAAATCATTAACATGGATAAGGGAGTTTAGTGCTGTGCTGGCATGTGAGTGCAAACTACGGGATGCTCCCTTTCTATCCAGGGAGTCATTTAACATTGTGTTGAAGTCCCCCCAAGATGACTGTGTCGCAGCCTAGGCTTGCAATGTGAGCCCATATCTTGTGAAAAAACTTGGGGTCATCCGTGTTGGGACCATATATAGCCGCAAATGTGACCTCCGTCCCACAGAGAGAGCCCTTAAGGATAACAAATCTCCCCTCAGTGTCAATGTGTGTATGTGTAGCTTTCCAATTCAATCCCCTATGTGTCAATATAGCCACCCCTCGTGCATAATTGGAATATCCAGTGGAGTACACCTCTCCCCAGTGATCATGCCGCAGCTTTGTGCTGGATGCATTAAGCAGATGGGTCTCCTGCAAAAAGCAGCAGTCGATCCTGTGCCGGGTCAGACATGCTTGGAGCAGCCTGGCCTTCCTGTGGTCATTGAGACCTCGGATATTCCATGTTAAAAACCTCAAGGCTGTCATTTTACATTAGTTTGGTATAATCAAACTGTGTCTCACAAAACGTATGCGGCATGGTACATGCGGTGTGTGTCAATAAAACCAAAGATTGCTGCACTGCTCCCCCAACACCTACCCCCCCACCCACACCAACCCCCCAATTAGGTTGAGCTAAATTATCCCGGCCCCCCAAACTGCAAACAACCACCCAACGTAGACATACAAAACAGTGGTGGGAGATCTCCCTGGGGGTGAGGTATCTCCGGCTTACACCCTGGTCGGAGACCAGGTGGCTGAGATGTTTAATGAGAGTGCGATTAAGGCAATCTAGTCCATTGCAGTGTGACCACCTAACAAACCAAAAGGTGAGGGACCTCACGGTTCAGCAGAGCCTCATTTCAGGATTTATTGGCAGTCTTTTTTGGTCCTTACCACCAGGCTCATTGGATCGAACCAAGTACATACGCCACCAATATGGTCATTGTCACTGAGTGTTCCTTCTGTTCGCCCGGAAGTTTTCGTCTGACGTTTGCTCCCTGCAGCATGTTTGGCATATTTTAAGGCCGATTTAGCATCTGTGAAAAAGTGTTGGTTGCCATCATGGTTGACTTTAAGCTTGGCCGGGTACAAAAGAGAATAGGTAATGCCTGCCTGTCGAAGGATACACTTGGCAGGAGCAAATTCCCTTCTCGCCGATTAAACTGCCGGAGTGAAATCAGGGAAGAAAGAGATCTGGTTGCCCTGGTGTGTTATCTGACCCATTTCTCTTGCCGCGCAAAGAATGTTATCCCTATCCCGATAGATCAACAACCGGGCCAAGATAGTTTGTGGAGTGCCTCCCGCGGGGGGTCTAGGGGCCAAGGACCTGTGTGCCCTCTCCACAATGAACAGAGTAGAGAGTGATGATCCAAAAATATCCCGGAGAAGAGTTTCAACAAAGTCCTTCACTCTGCCCATAGCCGCTGTTTCCGGGATTCCGGTTATATGAATATTATTGCGACAGGACCTGGCCTCCAAATCCTCATTTTTGGCCTTAATAACTTCCAGTACTTTTTCCATGTTTAACAGTTGTTCTCTTGACTCCGTTTCGAACTCATGTGCATCGGAGACCCGGTTTTCCAATTTATCTATGCGTACTTCATGAGTGTCTACTTGTTTTTTAACTTGGTCCAGGCGGTCTGTGAGTTTATCGATTTTGGTATCAATTGTTTTGAGGCTTGATTGAACCTCAAGCAGGATTGATCGCAGGCCGTCATTTCCCTCCGCTGCCCCCTCTCTGTGCTCAGTCTTGGTATCAGTCTCTGAATCCGTGGTTCTAGTGAGCCTTTTATTTTCGAACGCTAGTTTGGTTTGCCTTGTGTCCGTCTTCCCCATTTTCTTGCTGGGCTTCACCTCCAGTTAGTAATAGGTCACGAGGGGTCCGACACCCAAGGCTGATTGTCCCGAAGACTGGGGCAGGGCGTCAGCGGAGTCCGAAGCACCCTCCGGTTCTCTCCCCTCGACAAAACAGCAAGGGGACAACAGCATTGACTCACAGCTCAGAGTCAGACCCACCGTAGCATATGCAGATCACAATGCCATCTCCCATATTGACCCACGGATCGAGGGGTATCCACCAACTCCACCCGAGGGGCCAAAGACTAATGTAAGTGGCACCAACACTTCACCCTGTTCCCCAGGGGCCAAGTTTTGTACTCGAGGGGAACACAGGCGTTTTCTCAGCCACCGCTTCCAGTGGCAGTCACCGGCACATTCAACTTGACTCTGGTTTTAGGCGGCGATACAGGCGGGGGCCCGGGGCGCAGTGGCACTCAGTATCTCGTAGGGCTCCCAACTCTCACAGGTCGCGGCCTACATGCCCTTGAATATGTGGCGTCAGCCCAGATGGCACATCTCCACGTCCGCAGCCTGCTCGGATCCAACAACAAGGGCCCACTCAATACATCTGGAGCTTGCCTCCACCCAGGCGCTCCGCGCTTCTCAAGTCCTCAGCTGTCTCCCTCTGGCAGGGCCGATATGTGTGCCCAGCATGCCGGCGTGCCACAGGCCTCGGAGCCGCACCTGGCGTCGACCTCGGCCACCGCCCGCACTGGAGCGCTCCTCCGTCCAGCAGCCCTATCCGGCCTCCGATGCCAGCAGCGAGAGGCTCTCAGTCGTGGGGACACTGCCTTTGCGAACCACAGGTCAGGTCAGGTGCCGGGCCCCCAACAGCACAGCCGCTACGGCCGGGGCAGTCTGGCACTGCCCCCCGCTCCTCACCTAGGTCCGGGCACGCTCCCCCCTTCCGAGACCAGATCTCGGCAATCCGATCCCGTCCCGGGATAGATCATCTTCCTCCCAGCCGGGGCACGGACGGGCCGCGATCCGGATGCCTCCGGGCTGGCACAGATGCCGCGTGTTGAATCACACGCCGATACGCTCCCGGCCTGCGGCCTCCACACTCCGCCGCGAGCGTGGCTCGGCCCAGCCCTCAGCAGCCCAATTATACAACATCCAGTCACCAAACGAGGCTCAATGCGCC
Source organism: Calotriton arnoldi (assembly GCA_963921515.1). Classification (NCBI taxonomy): domain Eukaryota; kingdom Metazoa; phylum Chordata; class Amphibia; order Caudata; family Salamandridae; genus Calotriton; species Calotriton arnoldi. The sequence continues at coordinate 35,075 of CAWUFW010002673.1, read as the reverse complement.
CCTGATGTAACGGGCGATCAGTTCCATGCTATATGCCGCGACCACACTCCCGGTTGCAAGCGGATTTTGAATGGATGTTGTCTCAGCCGGCGGAGCCCTCTCAGAGAGCGGCCATTTCGCAGCTTGGCTAGACCACGCCCCCTCTTTATTGGTATAGTTTCCAGCAGGCGGATGGATTCCATATTCTCCAGGTCTTTCATGTGTACTTCATCCTAGCAAAAGTCTTATAAGGAGTGATGCCCTGATTTATTGCACAGTGCAAGGGCAACTATGAGGATAATTACACAAAAATTCCCTTTCAACCAGGACACTTCTTCATTACAATGCCAACAAGTTACAGACTCTCTCAATTCATTTTCAAAGAGTTTACATGGAGTCCAATGGCAGATATGTAGCAGCTATATTTTTGTCTGCAAAAACACCATTAAGACTTTTTTTACAGAATAACAAAATTCATAGACTTCAAATTCTCTATCTCAGATTCCTACCATCTGTCTTACCATGAGCATCGTACTTTTGGCCATTAGAGCTCATTACAGCGTGTCTCCAGTAACAGTCTGTAGAAGGGAGTAGCTAGATGAGATTTATTTTTTAATTGTGAAAAAGATTTTGACCAAATATAAATTATTATTGGTCGATTTCATTTTACAATGGACACTTTTAGATTTCCAAAACTAATAAAATGTAATATTTGCAAGAATTAAATTCACTTGAAGAACAGAGAAAGATGAAAATCATTATGTCTGCTTTCAGGTTAGAATTTTCTTCCATATTTTTAAGCAAATATTACAACTTAGCAAACTCGAATGTGTTTCCCAGAAGAAGAATTTATAAGAAACGGAAGGTCTTGCTCTATCATGAGTCATGGCCAGTCTGTCAGTGGGATCAGGCTCATCCTAAAACTGTTTGGATGTTTGTGCCAACAAAAAAGCAATTTAGTATATTTTAAAGTATTCCAAGCATCAACTTAGGTTACTCATTGTAGTCAAATTTTGGCAATTGCAGTCTAGGGGTTCTCATTAGACTCAATAAAGGTGACACATAATTGAATCTATCTCTTCAAAAAAGGACATTGAATGGTTTTGTAATAGCATGCTAGTTACATTGTTAACAATGGGAGTCAATAGGAGTCAGTATCATTTTAGCGGATTCTGTGGAGGCTCACCAGCTTAAAAGCTACAAAGACCACTGATAATGTATTACTCCAATTTCTTTCTTTCTAGAAAGCTTTTGATGTACATGCCTAGTGTTTTCCAAATTGTTTTCACCCATCAGGGTATTCCTAAATGTTCCATTTTCTCTGACAGCACGGAGTAGAGGTTCTAATGGGAAATAAACAATATAGGAGAAAGCTGGTGAAGCTAGTAACCCAGCCTACTTCCTTGGCCTAAAATAAAACATTCGGATATCAATGTGTTAGCCATAATAGCTATCGTTTTAGCAACTGTTTTATCAACATAATCCTAATCAAGATATACTGTTAACAATGTTGATCTCATAACGTTCCATGAAACCTTATCTAATGCTTTTCCAGCATCAATCAATAAAATAGCAGCTGAAAAGTATAGGGAGTGAGCAGCATTTAGAACAGGTCTACAATTCTAGTGTTTCAATCCAGAAACTTTATTTCAGGAAATCAGCCCACGACACTTGTGTTAGTTTGACAACTGACGTTTGACAGATTTTAAATATCAAATACCAATGTCTCAACAGGTAAAGATACAAGACAATTTTAGAAAACATGCCCAGTATTTGCAAAAAGCAGTATACATGGAGGCAGTTATGGTATTGCAAAAAATGCACAAAGCGGACTATGGGGCTGATTACGATGGCGGGCGGAGGCACCTCCGCGGTGCTGGTGGTGGTGGAAAATGTCCTTTTCCGCACTCCATCGGCGGTCATTGCGTCCGCTGTATTACGATGGGCAAAGATAGCCCATTCCCCCTCCGCTGCGGTGTTTCAGGAACCGCCAGAAATCCCCCTCTGCAGCGGTGGCGGACGGAGCCAATAGAGAGAGACCGCCGTGCGGAATGCGGTTACGACCGCCGGTCGAATCACGATGCCATAAACAGCCCATCACACCACAGCGGGGAATCCGGCTATGCGAGGACTCCGGAAGCACTATTGCGGATAGCGAAGATCCACTCCCGGACACTCCTGACCGCAGTTCGGACGGCGGTTCGGGGTGTTACCGCTGCAATTCCGACCGCCGCGGACGGATTTTCAGCTTTTCCGCACGTTCCCGGCGGTGTATCCTGGGATCTGACCGCCGCGGTAGGGAGTTCCAGGTAGTGCATCCTAATCTGCTCGCTGGTTTTGCCGCGGTACCTGCGGGCAGAAATTTCCAGCTACCACGGCTGTCGTAATGCTTTTCCGACCGCCATCGTAATCAGCCCCTATATTTGAAATAAGGAGAGAAAATCAATGGCGGCACTATATTACAATAGATGTACATGTAACCTGTACAAACTTATGCACATTGATGCTCGTGAGAAAAACTGTATATGAATTTGAACTACTAGAGATTTGTATGTGATCCTTGTATATATTGTCATTAATGTTTTCTTTGCGCTGTTTTTTGGCTGTCCCACTTGTCACCTGCGCCGCTCACTTTTTATTTTCTCACGAGCACCAATGTGCACAAGTTTGTACAGGTTACATGTACATCTATTGTAATATAGTGCCGCCATTGATTTTCTGTTGAATGCAGTTACATTTAGGCCTGAGTTTCAATGTGAAAGGCATTTTTGTTTACTTAAACTTTGGCACCATTTGACAAATATGCATGAAAATGTAAAAATAAGTTAATCTACATTGCATCCTTCATGGAAAGCTTTGCTCTGATCCATTAAGAGGGATCTCAAAATTGTGATTCCTCATTTTAATTTGCATAGGAATAATTACTGACCTAAACAGAAATAAGAGCTGAATGGATTAGATCAATCTTGGCACAAAGCGTGAACTTTGCTCAAGTTTTGTGCTCTTGTAGGTTGGTGTAAATAGGTTGAGAAGTAATAAAGATGTTTGCATTTAAAGAGGGGCTCAGGTTGGGCATGAGTAGGTTAAATTTTAGAGATATCTTGACTGTTGGAACATTGTACTGTTAATTTGGTCATAATTTAAGTGTTGTTTGATGAATTTGTTGGAAATTTAGAAGATGTTTTGCATGTTTGGCTTATTCTTTATATTTTAAATGTGCATAGATTCGGCATGGGGCACTTTTAAAAGGGGGATCAGAGATATCTTAATCTTCTAATAACTATGGCATCTTTTGATGAATCCACATGAAAATGTGGCTACAATTTAGCATGTTTAATTTTCTGTGGGCCTGACAAGAGTTATGCAGATCAATTAATGGGATGTCAAAGTGGAAATAGGGGGAAAAAATTAATTTCATGTGCTAGTAATTTTGATGCTCTGTGATGAATATGTATGACATTTGGCAGGATCTTAGCACATTAAGCCCAGTGTGGGAATCTCAGATATCATGTAGATCTAAGAATGAGGAGGCTAAATTTAATAGGAATAAAAAGTAATTGTTTTACTCATAACTGTGGAGCAGCTTTATAGATCTGCACAACACATGGGCAGGCACTTACCAAGTTTAGATTACTGTGATAAACGGGTGATCAAAAAGCAGCAGTTCCTATTTTCACCCATATAGGAATCTTTGATCTCTGCTAGATCAAGAAAAGCTGAAGGGAAGTATAGATGAAACTTTACTCAGAGAGTGCCTTTCCTGGCTTAGCACTGAAGTATACAAAAAGGTGGTGGGTACAGTGCTTGAACTAATCTCACCATGCCACTTCAGGTTCAACCCAACCATAAGCAAATCAGTCTTGACCCTGCTCCAATAGGAACAGTCCAGACTGAACTGCCAGGCAGTTCCCCCCTGTACCGGAACACAAGCAACCTAAGACCAGTTTTGGCCTGACTGGGCTCATGATTTGGGTGTAGCTTGTCCAGTGGCACAGGGTATGCCAAGATGGAGGTCCCCTGCTCACTGTGCCATAGGATCCAAGCTATACCTCACTGACGAGGTCTAAATACCCCAAAACCAATCTGGTGTTTCTTGTGGTGCCTTCTGGAAGGGGCCTGGCCAGGGTGCGTTTAGTGTTGGTGGTGCTCAGTGCGATAGGCTTTATTGGCCACCTGCCCCCAATAACCTCCTCCTCCACCACTTTCCCATGGTGCCCCTCATCTCTCTTAGCCTCTTCCTTAATGAGTCATACAAGAGTGTAAATCAATGTATAGGAAATGTTACTTCATGCATTGAGGACTACAAGGTATAGAAGTCACATGCCATCTGTTAGAAATGGGATTTCTGGTTGGCTACGGCATACGCCTAAGCCAGGCAGAAACCACCACTCTAGTCAGGGCAAGGGAGTTACACGCTAGAGATAACCCCTGCTCACCCCCTTGGTAGCTTGGCACGAGCAGTTAGGCTTATCCCAGAGGCAATGTGTAAAGCGTATGCACAACGCACACAGCAGCGACACACTAGGCACACCACAAAAGAAACTCCACACAAGGTTATATAAAAATAGCCTTTGTATTATCCATGAGACACATCAGAGCATAATCACATATATATATATATATATACACTGTGCCACCTGGCACTAGGTATTACTTTACAGGGGATTATATACCTTACAGGGCCAATCGGGCCACTGTCATAACCATTACACACGTAGTGAAAATCACAACCAACCAGTAACTACTGGTAACATTGCATGTGGCATAAACACATTATGCATAGATCACCTTAGGCATACATCCTAATCATCAACATTTCATGGAAGCGCTTACTACCCCTAGGGTAATTAGATTATTAGGGCATAAAACATCATCAGTAATGCACCATCTGAACCACCTGCAGCTGCGCACATACTACCAGTCCATAGGCATAAAATCATGTTCAGCAGTATAGCACATTCTGCACCTCAGGTAAAAGAACACGCCCTATGTATACACATCAGGACATAACACAGCCCCTGGAGCAACTCCCAGTACTCCCGGCACATGGAAAGCACACTAAGCCTGTAACCAGAGCTCCCCCACGTAGGCTCCCGGGCTACATGCCCGCCTACTCCAGGCACAATGCAGTAATGCGGGGATCCCTTCCCCTCCAATACTACTACCCTTTCTCACTGAGGAGTGGGGGCCTCCGTCGAGGTTTCCCCTGTTATGCCCCCAAGATGTCAGTGAGCATACAGCTGCCCGTGACCATGTGGCGCAGCTGCAACTAGATAGGCAAATGTGGGAGTGACGGTGGTGCTGCGAAGGCACCTCAGTGAGGACATCCACTGGCCCCTCGGGCCTGGAAAACAACAAGGCAGTCCGCTCCCTTTGAAGGGGCACCCCCAAGACCTCGACTAGTCTCCCGTGGCTGTGCCCCCAGACAGTGCAACTCGTGTACCCAAGGCACTCACCCGGTCTACTCTTCCAGGTGGGAAGTTGAAGGGCGGAGCACGCAAGGCTCCACTTGAACCAAGGCAGCAGGGCTGCTCACCGGGGCCTCCTCAGGCCTCACCGGCCTCCTCAGCAGAACAGGACGGGCGGGAGGCCGGGAGCCCGCGAAGCTCCGTCTGGCTCTTGGCTGCAGGGCTCCCCTCGGCACTACGGGAGCCCCGCCTTGACTGGGCAACCTCTTCCTGTCTTCCGCTCCGGCAGCACTTCCTCCGGCCGGTTGCAACTGCCTGACATCTTCTTTGGGGCCCTGGTCGCCCTCGAACACTGGGTAGACTCCTGCCCACCACCAGGCACAGCTCCGATCTGGCTTCCGGGCAACACGCGGAGGTCTCCCTTTCCCCACGGGAGCCCCGCCCACAGACAAGCACAGACTTGCCTGACTTCCGCTTTTTCAGCTTTCACGGAGCGAAGTCTCAGTTGGGGCCCCTGCCATCTTCCCAACGCAGACACACACTCCGCGCCCGCCGCAGGGTTGAGCCCCCTCTCTCAGTCACATAAGGGGGGTCTCACAAAGGGGCCACCCATTTGTTTAAATCAATTATGCCAGGTATCAATGATGTGAGGTCATAAACAGCACATGAAGGTAATGCAAGGCATAGTTAGGACACAAACTATAACTGGTGAATGTCAGTATTTTTTAGGTTTTGTTTTGTAACCATAACTGCACTTTATCTGGATTTCTTCAGTGAATTTCAGAGGTTTCTTTTAACATACATTAAGAGGAAATTACCAAACCTAACTATAACGTCACTATAACCTTTCGTTTTTTCATTATATTTAGATGGGTATTAATCTGGAAGCGATAGGGCCAGAGTACTTATTGTTAGCTTAGAATTTCCTTTGGTAAGGCATTTTTGTTTTCTTAATAACTATGGCGCTGTTCAATAAATCTGCACAAAACATTCCAAAAATAAAGGTTATCCCCTCTCCTTCATGGTCAGTTTCGAATTGGTCCATCAAGCAAGGGCGAGAAAAGGGAGTGTCCCAAAATGTTAATTTTCCTTTTTAATTCATAATTAAAGTTTGCTCTCCAATACAGGAAAACAGGCTGCAGAAAATTGCACCAAATTTGGGAGAAAGTTAGAACTTTACACAGAAAGCATTCTTTTTATTATTTCATCAGTTCAGTATCTTTGAAGAAATTAGCATTTTAAAATGTGCTTGGGTGGGCATCAAGAGGTTAAACACCAGAAAACGTTAATAACATTAGATCATTGGTATCTAGATTGGCTCTGATTGGTTAATTTAAAGGGGATTTGCCAATCCTGAATGGCTGACCACAGCATGAACAATATGTTGTGGCAGCCATTACAGGACTCAGGGACATGGTCCTCATGACCAGAAAATGAATTAAAAATATATAACTGGTGGGAAGCACACCGTAATCTCCAAGGGCGTGGGGGGAGGGTCTCTTGCCTTTGATTGGCTGGACACATATGGCAACATGTTGTGGCAGCCATTTGAGGACAATGTCCCCTTTGAAATGCATTGTGGTGAATGCCTGTGTTTGAGGGTCACTAAAAGGGTCATAATATAAGTCATTTGTTCATGGTGCCATACATGTTAGGAATTGTGGTGCATTCTAGAGTGATTTACCCTGTGAAAAATGTTGATCCTCTGCTGGGAATTGATGAACCATGTCTGAGAGAAAATATGATTTTATTAGGAACTTTACATTATTGTCCTCAGTCATGTGAGAACAGTCTGATAGTTTGAGTAAAACCTGTACTTTTAACAGCAGCAGCAGTCTGTCAGTTGATTCCCCAGTTTTCTACTGCAGTTTCAACACAATGTTCCATTGAACAGCTAGAGCACTGACATTCTGTAACACCATGTTGAAGTTATCAAAACTGTACAACTGAAAGCATTTCCTACAATGGATACTGCACTAAATTAACAAAAAGAAGGATTTCTTTTTGTCATAGAATTTATAATTAGTGATCTACAAAGCTAAAATGAGGGCACACTTTTTACAAATTCTCAAATATCTTAGTCATTGTCAGAAAAAAAGTCTGGTATGCTGAGTGAAAAGTAATTATGACGGTGGTAGGAGCAGCCTATCATTTGTTTCTCTGATGTTCAACACAGTGTACTAATAAACAACTAGAGTGCTTACATTCGGTATTCATTGCAGATGTGTGGCGCACCTGAAAACCATCTTGATGGATTCAAATAATTAACTGAAAACAGTTCCTTTACAAATCAACGAAATGACATGGTTCATTTTGTGATAGAAATTATGGTTAATGCTCAAAAAAAATAAAAGAAGGACAATTTTTCTCTAAATTCTTGAATATCTTCTTCATGAATGCCAGAGAAAAAGTCTGGTGTACTGAGTGAAACATGTACTTCGAACACCATCAAAAGCCTGTCAGACGATTCCTCAGTTTCCTGCTGCAGCTTCACCACAGGATTCTGATGAACTACTAAAGTGCTAACATTTCGCATTTATGACAGTGGTAAAACTGTGGCACACTTGAACGCCACATTGGTAGAATTAAACCTGCAAAACTGAAACCATTTCCTACCAGGGCCGGACTGGCTACCGGGTGTTTTGGTGGGCTGCCGAGCTGGGGGCCAATTTCACTGCGGTGGGGGCTGATTTTGTGGATGGGGACCTGTATGCACTTCTGAAGAAACAAAATAAAAAAAATGGTTTTAAAGCATACTTTAAAACCATTTGGCTTTGCATTGTTTACTTAGGAATGCCCGGTAGCCAGTCCGGCCCTGTTTCCTACTGAGGATATTACAGTAAATGACAAAATGTAGGATTTCATTTTTTCATAGAAATTATGGTTAGTGATCTAGAAAGCTAAAATCAGGACACATTTCAGCCAGAATTCTGAAATATCTTCCTCATCCGTGTCAATAAAACATTCCCAAAAGGGGTGGTTTCCAAAACATTGATTTCCAATGTTAATTGTCATAGGAAACTTTGCTCTCTGATGGAGACAAAACGGCTAATTGAAATTGCACAAAATGTGGCAGAAAGTAAGACCTTTACTCAGAAAGCATGTTTTTTCTGCTTTTTGTGATTTGGTGTAAATCCTTTTAGCTATTTTCAAGAAATTAGCTTTTAAAGAGAGGCTTAGGCATGAAGGAGTTAAAAAGTTAGGTAAATCTGGATTGTTTGTCTAGCGGGAGTCACACAGTAATGAACATTTTAAAAATAGTGCCATATTATATAGGTTTTATTTCACAGTGGTGGTTGTCACTGTGTAGTAATACATTAGGTCACAGCTTTCATAGGAAGAATGTTTTTGTTTTACTAACAACTTTGATGCCATTTGACAAAGCTTCACAAAACTTTTTTAAAATGTTCAACAACCTCAATTCCTTCCTGAAAAGTTTCTGGGTGATCTATCAAGCACGGGATGAAAAAGGAGAGGTACCAAAACGTATTTTTCCCCAAGTTAATTTACCATAGGACAGTTAGATCTTTACTCAGAAAGCATGCTTTTTGTGGTTTGGTGTAAATCAGTTCAGCAGCTCAGCATTATAGTGATATCCAGACAGTTGGTTTCGTGGAGTTCTGCAGAACTCCTGCAAATTAAAAAAAAATAGATCTTTCTGATTGGCCGAGAGGGCTTTTTTTCCCATTGCCCCACCAATATGATTGGCTGGCTGCAACATGAGGAGAAATGTTGTGGCTGCCATTTCATGGCTCGGTCCCAGTGTCCAGAGTTTTGTAAAAAATTGAGATATAAAGGGGCAGGGTAGAGGTGCCCTGACCCTCTGACACTTCTGGGGAAAACCAGAATGATGCCCCCAGGACCAAAACAAAAATTAAAAAATCATATTATGGGCCCTACGGTACTCTCACAGGTCCCAGCGCCGCTCCCATGAGGTACTGTGGGACTCATGCGAGAGACTTGTACCACATGACTACACAAGATTCACTGACTGAAGCTTGTGCAGTCTCACAGTACTTCGGGGTGATGCTTGAACTGCAGTACAGTGGGAATACTACAGTACTGAAAATATGTTTTTCCCACCATTGAGTTCCACAGGAGCTCGTGCTCTGATTGGCAGGTGGCAGCATGAAAAGAAATGTTGCTGCACCATTACAGGACACAGGAACCCAGTTCCCATGTCCCGGTAATGAAAAAAAAGTGTGTGTAGGGTAGGGTTACCTTGACCCCCTGAACAATGTGGCGAGGCCCCAGAGGGAACTCCCCCTTGGGGCCAAATTTAAAAAAAAATTTTTGGGGGGGTTTGCTGTGATCCAATGGGAGCCAGCAAAAAGCCCTTACTCCTGTGAGAGTCCTACAGGATCGAAAAACAATAAAAGATAGTAAGAGAGGTGGGTGTCCATTGGGGTAGGCCATACCCTGCAGCCAACCCCAAGCTGAACACCGATGAAGATCATACGTGGTGAGGAGTTGACTACCTGTGAGGGGGGTTGGGTGCAGGGCTTGCAGCCAACCCCACGCCATGCTCAGCCAAAGACAGGAAATTAGCCTAGTTACATATGGTAATAAACTCTTACTTTACATTAAAAATAAACCCTAGAAATTCATTGAAAAAACTCAGGTCAAAGTGATGTGTTAGACAGGTATAAAGATAATATCTTACTTTACTTTAAAAAAAATCTGCAGCAATTGACTGAAAAAAACTAAGGTTAAATTATATTGTAGTTAAGTGAAAATACCAGTTTAACTTAAACTAAAAAAACTGTGAAATCCACCAGTTAAAGTTAACTGAAATAACTATAACTCACAACCTCTCCATCCTGGGCATCAGTGATGTCATCAGTGATGCCATTCAACATGTGAAAAGTGGCATAAGCAGTGCATGATAGGGGCATAAATTAAGGTTAGTTTAATGAACCACAACTGTAATTGCACTTTAACTGGGATTTTTTTCATTGAAAAAATATGTTGATGGGATGTGGCCAATGTGAATGATTCATGACTGTGCTTAGCAGAACCTTCTATACAAGAGCATGCTGTTCCTTAAGAGACTATAAACATAGACTATACAGGAGTGTTCAGACACTCAACTGGTTTCACTTTGATAACTCTCCCCCCACAGTCTATCTCAGGCTGATTGCGAACATGCCACTCTTTTCATTATGTGCATGCATGTGCTCATAGGATCGGAAGTCCACAATTCCTGACAATCTAAAGTTCTGCCCCTAAAAACCCCCAACGCTCTTGCCACCATGATTGAGAGTCCTTATTTCGGGATTCTTTTGGGCATATGACAAATCAACAGCTTCCCCACCTCCTGCAACTGTGCCTGCCACCAAACTGAGGACCAAATCTCAGGTAGTCCCTCTCTGCTTAAAGTATCTCTATTTCTTCTCCCCATATTTTTTACCACATTTCCATTCACCCATCATGCCATGCAGGGGCTCATGAATAAGAAGTCAAAGTCCTTCCCCCATGGACCCCATGCAACATAGCATTTTGCGGCAAGAAGACTGGGAAAATTCCATAACTACAATTGACTTATAAGGGACGTATGTAAACCCACATGAGGTGGATGGTGCTTCCTGTGAATCAAAGCCATAGTAGAGTGATTCCTATAGTAAATGTGAACTCCAACTCATGAATGACGGGACTGGTACAAACAAATCTTACTTGGATTTCCTTCCAGTTTATGTGGCAAAGCAAGTCAGAAGAAAGCACTACACTATCACTCCTGAGTTCAAATTGTCAAACAAAGGTATGTGCTGTATTTCCATCCATGTGAACATCGTCTTCAAAAACCTTTTTGATGGCATTCTTACCTATTCCAGGTTACCCACCTTTACATATCTGCTCAAGGCACACTTCTTCTGAAGCCGCTCACTGCAGAAACGCTTATTTCGCTTGATAAATGCCTGAGAAGTAGTAGAAGTGGCAGAGCAGTGGTGCAATGATAGTGGCAGTAGTAGTAGTACTAGTAGTAGCAACAGAAGAAATAATAGTACTAGTGTAGCAGACGTAGTTGATGATTAGTTGATGATTAGTAATAGTATTGGTGCAATAGTAGTCATAGTATAGTAATAGTAGCAACAGCAGAAACAGTGATAGTAGCAGTGGTTCTGTAATAGTAGTAGTAGTATAGTAGTAGCAGCAACAGTGGAAATAATAATACTAGTTTATCGGAAGTAGTAGGAACAGTGATAGTAGCAGTGGTTCTATAATAGTAGTAGGAGTAACAGTAAAATTAATAGTAGTAGTGTAGCAGACGTAGTAGGACCATTGGTAGTAGCAATGTTTCAGTAATTGTATAAGTGTAATAGTAGTAAGAGTAGCAGCTGAAGTAATAGTACTAGTGTAGTAGAAGCAGTAGGAGCAGTGGTAGTAGTAGTACAGCACTACATTGCTTCATTTAAACACTGTAAAATAATGTCAGAATCTGAAATACCGGATCACGTGCTTCTTTGAAAGACAATGGCCCTTTTAGAAATAACATCTTTTGAATAATTCAAGGAAACTCTTTGTTTAAAAGGGAAGAAGCTATTACTTTAATGCGCGGCATCATATATAATCAATGTCACATCTCGAGCAAAAGCCCACAGATCTTAGCATGCTAAAAGATCTGTGAAGTAATAGATTTATTTGCTCTTGCATTTCCTTTTAGGAACTCAGCGTGAGAAAGGCATTGTTCATTCTGCTTAAAGATAAACTCACAAGGAAATATCTGAACCGGAAGTAAGGAGGGTAAAGCGAAACATAATCTATTGATGTTCTAATCATTCATGAAATCAAGACTGGTGAAATCAGGAAGCAGTATGAATCTGCGCTCAATGGCGAAAGCACAATAATTAATAGGCTCGGTGATCTGTCTTAACATTATGTGGCAATGGCTCCATTGGGTGTTATACATTGAGGGAAGATGGGGCCGGATGAATCATTATATTTTCTCGTTGCAAAGCCTGCGGTTTGCAAAATCACATACTGTCTGACTGCAAGGTCGCAATGTATGAAAGAATTTTTTTTTAAGTCTAAAAAGCCTTTCTGACACAGAAAATGCCTTATATGACTCATCTGAATTTGTAATTGAAAGGTGGTGTGAAATTGGCGGCCCCTCCTAATCATGATTTTCAATGAAAAGTAAGTTTTGAAACCCTAATTGTGGATGAAAACCACAAAAGATAGTGACACCAGAGTTGTGGTGGTATTTAATTTGCAAAGTAGAGACAGCTTTACCTTTGGAAATTGTGTGGGTGACATAGAGGGAAATCTGCTTACCCCAATGGGAAACATTTTTAAAGCTACGCCTCTTTCTTTAATAAAATAGGAGCAGGTAAAAAAAAATCACTTTTGGGAATGCAAAAGCAGTGACTCAGGTCTGCTGCCTCTAGCAGACGACCACCCTTGTAATAGTTAGCAATATCAGTGGGATGTAAAGTGCAACCTGCCTAATCAATATTGATAAGGCAAGTTGTTTTGCACCCATGTGCAAATGGGTAATTTGCGATGCAACTTGTTAATAAATAGATAGCATAGAAAAGTAATTCTTTTTCGGAAACCCACTTTGCGAAATTTTCACAAATTAGTTTGTGAAGACAGCATAATAGTAATTTGAACGATAGTGCTGTCGCTTGCCCATGTCTAGATCCATCATTATTTAAATGAGTTCAGGGAAAAGTGTCACATGTCTGATGTCGTATGACGTCATCCACTCTGGTATGTATAGGACAGCGCCCCAATATCGTCTTTAGGACGAACTCGGTTTCGATTATTCGTAAGACCCCTACAAATAGACAGCAATACCAATATCTGATTAAGAAAATATGTTCCTATTATTCATTGTTGCATTTCAGAAGTATGCCTCAGAGCACCCTGAATCCCTGACCATACTACTGACCTTAAGTAGAGTTTGAAAGGTTGGGCCAGATCTAATAGATGGTGGTCTCACAACACTATTTAATCACAGTATTGGAAAGCAAATAGTCCTGCATAGTCTTGGATGTATAAACTAAATTTCAGAACAGCAAATAGAATACATAATCAGTGTGCTGAGCTTCATTGGTGAATTGTGCATACGTGTTGAGATCACCAAGGGTGCACGCTTCTTTCAACAATGACCTTTGAGATCACTAAGAATGCACCAGATGCACTACATGCAACGAGCTGTTGGCACAATGTTATGGTAGCAATCCATAATGACATCAGAAGCAAAGTTTCCCCACAAATGCAAGGAAGGGTACATGGACTTGCGTGCCTACATTCTACTGCACATGAACAGCAATTTACACCATGGATAGACTTTGCTTGGAACACTGCAACCAATAACAGACATGCGCGTGTTGTAACTGAGTACATCTCAGAGGTACTGCCCATAGCACCGAGCTCGACACCGGCCAGTGGTTAATTGTCTGCAGTTCCAAGTAAAAAAGAACTATTCTCGATATGTTTCCCAATTACAATTTTGTTAAACCAGGAACACCGAACGCCCTCCACAGCTGCTGAACATGGCAATGACATATGATCGCAAAACTATCCACGTGCATGGAGGAATAATGACATGCCAATAGATATGTGACTTCCTCTGCTCATGAACTAAACAGAGACTGATGGTTACTCTGCATGTCTGACGTCATGTCCATAATTAAGGGCATTTTAGGCAGTGGTTCATGACGACCAGACAGAAACGCCAGTGTACCAGCTGTCTGGACGCTTGCTCGTTTGGTTTTGACAATTGTGTGAGCTAAAGAATGGAGGGAGGAGCCCGGAGGTCATTTAATCCAGCATCTGCACAACCAAAGGTACAAGTGAAGCGTTCCTGTTACATACAGTGGGTATCGTTTCAAAAAATGAAACACCGCATTACACCTGAAGCCTGGCCCACCAATCAATCCCTCAGCGGTTGATGTAAACACATAGCCAACAGTACACCACTATAAGTTCAAAAGTAAGTTTATTAAAGAAATAAGGGTGTCAATACATAATACAATAGAACAATCAGGAATCATCTAATGCAAAATAACTCTAAAAATCAGAAATAGTAGGATTGGTACAAAAAGAGAAAGAGAGAGAGAAAATACATTTCATACATAAGAATACAAAGCATCATTTATGGAAGTCACGGGGGTTGAAGAACTTCTTGTTGGTCAGGTCTCAGTGTAGAAGACCTTTTAGCACTCGCATCGATAAACACTGTGACAGGTAACCAAAGGTTTAAACGCTTGGTGGCCATGTGAATAGGATAAACAAAGGAGGTATCTAATCTATGATTTAACATACGGCATACCACCATGCTTGATATGATATTTTGGAAAAGTCTTTCCAGTTTTTAGTAATTTATTGGAAAGCAACCACCAGTAACAAATCAATGATCTTGGTATTAATAGTACGGTTCGCCCAAATAGGAGATAAACTTCCCAGGAATACATGAGTAATGGAAAAGGGAAAACTGGAACCAAAGATTGAATTAATCTGGGACCAAACATTTTTCCAACAATTACGAACATGTGAGCAAACAAATAATAAGTGATACAGGTCTGCAAGTGGAGCTGAGCATGTCCAACATGTATCTGGTGTAGAAGAGTACCTTCTATTTAGAGTAGCCGGACAAAACAAAAGTCGATTGTAAATAAAGAAGAGAGTCTGCGCTGTGTTTTCTGCTCTGGAAGATTGTCTGATTTTAGTCCAAATTTCATTCCATAAGGGTATTGACCAACAGACCTGCAAATCTTGCTCCCAAGCAAGTTCCACCTTTGTTTTATCCCTTGTGATACAAGTAGAGTGTAAATGCTTGTAAATAACAGAAGCTTTGGGTTTGGAGCGAAGCAGGACGTGCAACCCATTTTTTGGTACGGGAGAAGGAGTACTGGGAGGTGCAAGTTGAGCAGAAACATTTAGCAGGGCTTGCTTCAAAAGGTTATACTTGGGATGAAAGGAAGCAGTTAAGGCAAAGAGCCTACTGAGGGCAGGGAAAGACACAATTTCTCTTTGTGCAAACAATTGATGAACCCAGATAAGACCTTTCTGTCTCCAGGATTTCCAGTAGAAATGCCTATTTCTAATCAATAGTAGTTTATTATGCCAGAGTGTGGAATTAAGAAATAAATCAAAGTCTGTGGGGATTGAGGAAGAGTTGGAGTCCAGAATTTTGCAAGTATATTTAAGTATAGGGGTAGAGAGGGATTGTGGTTTGCGAGAAAAAGAAATATACTCTTGAAAGGAGAAAGGAGATAAAAAAAGGCGTTCAAGTGTGGCCCATAAGGGACAGTCTTCTGAAGGGTCATTCAACCAATGTGACGATTGACGGAGCAGAAATGATTTCTGATATGTAGGAAAATCAGGGAAATTGACCCCTCCCTCAGATTTGGAACGCATTAAATTTGACAACGACAAACGGGATTTTTTATTATTCCACAAAAAAGAGGAAAGTATAGAATTAATCTTTTTAAACGATTTCGCAGGGATGGGGATTGGGATGTTAGAAATTGTGTAAAGTACTATGGGAGTTATCATCATCTTTATGGTATCTAAACGACCCCACCAAGACAAATAGAGGGGATGCCATTTGGCAGTTAATTCTGAGATCCTTTGTATACATTTGTTCATACACAAAGAGATCGTACCTGAAATGGAAGGAGTAAAATGTAAACCTAAATATATAATTTGGTTGGGGCTCCAGGCGAAGTTTGAAGCGACAAAATCATCCTTGAAAGTGTATTTGGTGAGAGGCAGTATGTCACACTTATCCTTGTTCAGTTTGTACCCAGACACCGCGGAGAAGGATTGAACCTCCCTTAAAAAGGCATGAAGAGAGTTTTGTGGCTGCGATAAAAATAATAAAATATCATCAGCATAAGCTGCTAATTTGATTTGGGAATTATTCAGTTCAAAACCATGTATGTCTTGATTCTGGCGAATCTTGGATAAAAAAGGTTCGAGGGCCAAATTAAAGAGAAAAGGGGACAAAGGGCAACCTTGACGAACGCCTCTCCCCAAATCAAAAAAAGAGGAAGTAGCACCATTAGCACAAACTGCTGCACGTGGGTTTGAATAAAGGAGAGATATTAAAGATATAAACTTAGGTCCAAAGCAAAACCACTTAAGAGCACGAAAGAGGTAAGGCCATTCAACTCTATCAAACGCTTTTTCCGCGTCTAATGCTATTGCTGCTAGGGAATGGGGCAAATGGGATGATTTAGATAAAATGTCAAAAAATAAACGGGTGTTGTCAGTGATAATATGACCTTTGACGAAGCCAGATTGTTCCCTTCCTAATAAATTTGGTAAATGTGAATCTAAGCATATAGCCAGAGCTTTTGAAAATATTTTATAATCGATGTTAACTAATGAGATGGGTCTATAATTTTTGCAGTACTTTAGATCTTTACCATCTTTGGGGATTAGGCAAATCAATGCTTCTGAAAAAGATACAGAAGAACCTCCAGAGTTTAAAAAGGAGTCTAAGAGGTGATGTAACTTGGGAAGCATTAATTTAGAAAAATGTAAAAAAAATTCCACTGTGAAACCGTCAGGGCCTGGTGCTTTTTCCTTTTTGAGATTTTTTAGAGCTGCAAGGAGTTCATTTTGTGATAAATTAAATTCCAAAGACAAAAGATCGTGAGTAGTGTCTGAGGAGAGTTGAATGTTGGAAAAAAATTGAGAGATGAGGTGCTGTGAGGGAGGATTTTCTGAGGTGTAAAGTGACTTATAAAAAAGTAAGAATTCATTCAGGATTTCTGTATCTTTAAATTTCAAAGTGGAGTGTTCGTCAAAGATAGATTCAATGTTGAGCTTGTTGTGTTTTACCTTGAGATAGTTGGCCAAGATCTTCCCTGCTTTGTTTTGACCGCCATAAAATTTAGCACTGGATTTTAACAAATATAATGAGGCATTATCGGTAGATTCTTTGTTAAATTGAAGTTTAGCCTGTATTAACGCAGATAAACAGTCTTTTGATCTAGATGCATAATAGGAATGCTCCAGCTGCCTTATCTCATTCAGGATGTTACTAGATAACTTGCGTGCATTTTTACGTTTCTTGCACACGTAACCAATGATAAAATCTCTAGCAGATGCTTTAAAAGCATCCCAAATAACATGAAAAGGCAAAGTCTCATTCTGATTAATTAAGAAATATTCATGAAAAAAGGAGGTAAAGGAAGAAGTAAACACCGGGTCTAAAAGAAGAGCATTATTAAAACGCCATCTTCTAGAGGTATTGGACTTTTGGAGAATGTCAAGGTGAATAGAAATAGGAGCATGATCAGATATTAGAATAGATCCAATATCTGCATTTAGTATGGCCTGGGAGACATTATGGGAAACAAAAAAATAATCAATGCGTGATTGTGTGTGGTGAACAGGAGAATAATAAGTGTACTCTCTAGCAGAAGGGTTACAGAGCCGCCAGGCATCAATAAGCTTGTGCTGATTAATGGTCTGAACAAAAGATTTATGGGCTTTATTTGGAATGAAAGAAACCTTTGAGTTACGGTCAATGAATGGGTCAAAAACTTGGTTGCAATCACCTGTTAAAATGAAATTGTCTTCAATGCAATGAGAGATTTGTTGGGCTAAGGAAGTCCAAAAAGAGGAGTCACCAGCAGTGGGAGCGTATATGTTAAGTAAAGAAACCGGAGCATTCCCAATCAACAATTTAATACATAACCATCGTCCATCTTTATCAGCATCCTGGGAAAGAAGCTTAACAGAAAGTGACTTGCGGCAAAGGATCATGACTCCATTACGCTTGCCATCGCCTGGAGAGAAGAAAACTTCCCCGACCCATCCTTTTTTTATCTTTAAAGATTCTTCAGTTGTTAAATGTGATTCTTGAAGGCAAGCGATATCGGCTTCTAATTTGGCCAAGTGAGTCAGGACCCTTTGTCTTTTAATAGGGGAATTAAGACCCCTGACATTCCGAGAAATTATTTTCAAAGACATGAAGCAGCTAAAATGAAAAGCAAAAAAATACCAATCCAATTTGTTAAATACACAACAGAAGACAAAAGAAAAGGAAATCCACCAAGGTAAAGGATTAATCGAGTAACATGAGGACGAGGGTGAAAAGAGTATCCAATAAAGAGTATGAGAATAGCTAAGCGAAGAGGTAAAATATAGAGTGAAGAAGCAAAAGAGACACCTGAAACATAATTGGAAGAAGGGATAAGATAGGAAAAGGAAGGGAGAAAAAGGAAAAATTGTAGGGAGAGTACATACCTACAAATATCAAACAAAAATGAGGAGGGGGGGTGGAACCACATGGAACGAATGGCATGACCAAATTCGACAGAACGAAGGACGGGGAAGGGATCACGTCCTGAATGACAAGACAGCTGCGTGCAGCGAACATCAACAGATCTGAAAAAAAAAGAAAGAGGAAAAGGGGAAAGTAATGAGCAGATGAAAAGGGTTAATACAACATGTTGAACAAGCAACCAGATAAAGACATGCAAACAAATAACATATTAGAACAGTAAACTGAATCTCTATGCATTATAAGGCCAATGCAAGGATAAAGATAGAATAACAAACAAAGAACAAGAAATATTCCAGGGAACTAGTAAGGTCAGGTATTGCGCGGAGACGTATCTTCTGAAAATTCCATGGACTCTACTCTGCAAGTGTTGATAAAGCTCTGCAGTCTCAGCGGGTCTTCATAAGTTGTCGTTCTGTTTCTGTAAGTAACTTTAAACAGATGAAAGAGACCGTAACGAGCCCCCAAAGAACGTAAAGCAGGTCTCGTGCGGAGAAACTCTTTACGCCTGTTTGCCGTGGCTTTAGCGTAGTCCTGTGAAAAGAATAAAGTCGAACCAGACCACACGATGCGTTGAGATGACTTAACAGCTGCGAGAACTTTTAGCAAGTCTGTATATTCAAGAAAATATAAAATAACTCCTCTCGGTCTCTGTGATGTTGAAGCGTTTGAAGATGGGCGGCCAAGCCTATGTGCACGTTGAATATTGAGTATAGTACCATCTGGCATGTGAAGTACTCTGGGGAGAAAAGATTTGAAAAAAGGAAGAGGGTCTGAACCCTCAGTGCCCTCCGGAAGGCCATAAATACGTAGATTATTTCTCCTGTTACGATTTTCAAGGTCCTCGATCTGTTTTTGGAGTGTGAAGACCTGGGATTGAAGTGCAGTGACTTTGGTATCTGTAACCCCAAAGGAAGACACATTATGCTCCACTGCCGTAAGTCTTTCATCCAATTGAGACCAGTTGTCGGTGAGGAGCTGCAACTTGGAGTTTGTTTCCTCCATAAAGGGTCAAAGGGCTCTTATCTCTTCCAACAATAACTCCATTGAAACAAGAGAGGAGGTTTTAGGTGGAGAGGGAGGATCTTTTTTCAGACGTTTTATGTTGGATTTTCCCATCGCTGAAGAAGCAAGGGTCGTTGGGTTAGATCCCTTAGCTAAAGATAATACAGAGTCCTCCATCTTGGAAAATTCAGTGAAAATCTTGGAATTTTTAATGAAAGAGTGAGTGGATTTTGAAGAAAGAGAGTCAGGTTTCCTTAGTCTGCCCATGTAATACAGAGAGGAGGGGAAATAAAAAGGAATACACCACAGTGTCAGCAGAAAAAGAAAAGCAGTGATATGGAGCATGTCCAGACCGTAAATTGGATGTTGTTTGTAATTCAACTATTGAATTGAGACGCCGGAACAAATGCTATGACACGGGTATGATGCTCTCAAAAATAAAGAGAAAAATCAAGCCATGTAACAAGGAACTTCTGCTAAAAACAAAATTCACTTAACATGAGCCCATTCTTGAAGGAGCAACTGCATAACTCATAGAGATGTTGAGGAATGGACTTAAAATGGCCGCCAGAATGCCTTGCCATAGGGAGACAACCAACGCATAAGTTCATTGTGAAAGTAGCAGGCAAATGGTTAAGTCTGTCACCAGAGCGCCAAACAATAGAAGCGCAACCCGCTGCACAAACACTGGTAAACTTACAGCGTTGTGAAAAAAAAAGCACAGTCATAAAATGGCGGCCGTCACTACATCCCGCAAAATGCTGAAAGCAGCCACTTCAAAACAGAAGTAAAAGCAAGGTTTCTAGGCAGGAAATGGGGAGCGCTGAAGCACACATCAGGGACAAAGCGACTTCCAATTCTCACCGTCGAAAATTCAGTGAAGACGGAGCTCAAGAGGCTCCCATTGCAGCAAGGAATGCGGAGACAAAATGGCGGTCATGACTGTACCGCAATGATGCTGGAAACAACCTCATCGGGAAACAAAGCTCCAGAGCCGACAGAAGAAGCACCGGGGATCACATCTTGCGCAGGACACCTTCCGATACTTGCAGCAGCGATTCAATAAAGTGCAGAAGGCTGGAGAACGTGAAACCCCTGCGTCGCTCCGAGGAGCCTCACTCAATCACCGCCATGTTCCTCGGGTGCCAAGCCACACCCCCAACAGTACACCACTTTAGAAGTGACAATCTGTACACTTGAATACCAGCTGCATCAAGACCAGGGCTTAGATGCAGCTAACGGGGTAATAGATGTTTTGGCAATGGACGGTTGGAGCAGTGAACCACACACACAGTCCTCCTATTTGCAGATATGTATCGAGGGACAGTCATGCACTACAAGCCCCTGTGTCAGTCACCCAGAACAAAAGGCGCAGACTCAGGAATGACCAGGTGTCATATGGGGACTCACAGGAGAAGGCACTGACCGAGCGTTTAAGATTTCCATGTGATGTCATAAGTTCCCATTGTTGTCCCAATTGGTAGTTTTGTGACTCTTACATCAGAAAGAGTTACTTATGGAATGCTTGTCCAGGAGGTGCAATTTCTGGTTATAACTTTCGTGCTGCCCTTTGCATTTCAACGAAGTAAAAAAGTAGTGCACTCAACAGATGGGTACTCATCTCTGAAAATGATCACATAAGCTCTAGCAGAAAGACAGAGAAAAATATCCATGCACTCATACCCCACTCATAGAACTAGCACTTGCAAAAGCAATAGGTCTCCCCCGTGTAAGGCATTAGCCAAGGTTTTGGCCCCTTCTGTGGTTGTAGGTTTAAACACAGAAGACGATCTCTTCACTACTATACAGTTGGATGAAGAATACATTTTCACATTGATATACCTGATCACTGCCAGCTGGCTGGTCTTCAAACTTGAAGTAGTCAATGTCATTAGGCAGTCTCAGCTGCCATCTTTTGGGAGTTGTCTGGCTCCCTCTGTTGCTCTTGTGCGTCGAGCGCCATTTCAAACAGGGTCATTGCCCTTTTTCTTATTTTTATGCTTTTACATTTCTCACTGTTTATTTAGTTGGATGTCTGTTGCCAGTAGAGACCACCAGACAGGGGAGCCTGTGACGTGTCTCAGGGGTTGCTGGAACCCGTTTTGAGGTTTTCATTTTCCCTACCTATTGTACGGGGCTTCGCGCTGCACAGCATATTAGGCCACGCCCCTAACCACAACTCTCACCCATGGCGGCCAAAGGCAAGCCCGTCTGCACCTGTCCATGCTCAGTTCACGCCAAGCGCCAGAGCCCCTGGATCTCGCGGCCTGATTAAGGGTACACCCTCAGTGCACTTTTAGCACTCAGCTCCATAAGTAAGTTTTCAGTTCCTTGTCCGTCTGACATGGCTGATATCTCTTTAACTGGCCATCACACTAGCCCTTCGTGTAACTTAGCTCTTGGCCCTTTCACTCCCTCTCTTGGCCCTCCGGCCACTCAAATTAGCCCCGTATCCAACAAACACCTGTCCTGTGTGCTTACCAACGCAAGATCATTTGTGAAGCACAAAGGAGAATTCCTCCTTTTTTATGGAAACTTACAAACCTTCTCTCGCCTTTATCACATAAATATTGGCAAACTCAACATCTGCTCCGGATATTCTATGAGCCGTTCCTGAAGATTATGCAATCCACTGCCATTGACCTGACAGTATGGGGGGGTGGCTTAGCACTGGTTTATCGATGCAATCTCTCTCTGTTTCTTGCAACCCCTTATCAGCCCCCTACTGTGAGGGCTTTCTTTCAGCATCCTGCTATCTAATACCCAATCCTTTAAGGGGACTTTGGTCTACCGTCCCCTGTGCCCTCGCTCAGTCTTCACTCAAGAATTTAGCAGCCTATTAGAGGCGGACATTCTCCTAAGGGATAATACGGTGCTAGGAGATTTTAATTTTCACCTGGAAGCCCAGTCAGATACTGCCACCTCAGATTTTCTTCAGACCATGTCCTACTTAGGTCTCCCACAGTTGATTGCTGGCCCTACTCACTCAGCAGGTCACACCTTAGATGGTATTTTCTCTAACAATTCCTCCCTGTACATTAGTGACATTCTGCCTTTAACTTGGACAGATCATACTGCCATCTTCTTTTACATTACTGTCAAGGTTCCTCCCCTCCCCACTAGATCTACTCCCCACACTATATCCACCTGGGCCTGGCACAAGGCTGACTCAGAAGAATTTGCCAAACTTCTACTTAACTCCCAACCTATCTTCTCTGACGACCTGAATACTGCCATTACCCAGTATACAAATTGTATTGACTCGGCCCCCTGTACGGTGCCTCCCTCCAAAAGTTGGTTAAAGCTAAGAGAAACAAGGCCTCCTCCTATTGGGTTTTCAGGAGACTTTAGAAATCTTAAACAGAGCTGTAGAAGGCAAGAAAAAAAGTGGCGACACAAATACAATAATTTAGAAAGGATTAAGTATAAGAATTGTCTGAGTACCTATAAAGCTACGATTCTTACAGCAAAGGATGCTTACTTTACCAATAAAATCGAAGCAGCCAACAACTCTTCTAGGAAACTCTTTCAAACAGTCACTAAGCTTACAACAGATTCAACCAGGTACTGTACCAATGCTAACCAATCGTTTTGTGACTCCTTAGCTAGTTTTTTTCTTCAGAAAGTGGCTAACATCCATGATACCTTTCCGAATCCTAGTACTTCTTCTCTTCACAGTTGCATCTCTCCCAGTCCTACCTTGGTCAAGCCCACTTTTAACTCTTTCACTCCTCCCTTCACCGAGATAATCCCAAGACTGATGAAATCTGCCAGATCGAGTTCCCCAGGTGACCCATGTACACCTAAATTAGCCACTCTTATTGCTGAAACAATAGCCCATACTCTGACAAATATTTTTCAGTATATGTTTTAATCTGTTTTTTTCCCAGTTAGCTGGAAAAAAGCATCAGTTCTCCCTCTTCTAAAGAAACCTTCGTTAGAGCCTTCAGATCCAAACAGTTTTCACCCTATATCATGTCTCCCCTTACCTGCTAAGCTAATCGAGAAGGAAATGAATACTCAACTCATTAAGTTCATTTCAGATAATAATTTGCTGGATGCCACCCAATTTGGTTTCCGCTCCAGCCACAGCACGGAAATTGCACTAATCAACGCAACAGAGGAAATTAGGGAATCTCTTGACCTGGGTGGCAAAGCTGCCCTGATACCACTAGATCTGTCAGCAGCATTTGATACAGTTAACCATGGCAGACTGCTAGTTTGTCTCGCAAGTACTGGTATCACTGGCACTGCCTGGGATCTTCGAAGTTCATTCCTTCAATGTCACGAACATGCTGTCTGTCTGGAAAAAATAATTTCTCACTCTTTTTCCCTCCCTCTGGGGTCCTCACTAAGCCCGATGTTATCATCTACGTTACCCCTCTGGCTGAACTTATTAATTCTTTCAGCTTTGCTCTTACTTCCTACGCCGATGATACGCGAATTGTTGTTTCCCTTGTCAATGGCACATCGGGTACAGGAACCAATTTCTGTAATTGTATGCAGGCCGTCAAAAAATGGATGTCAGAGAACTACCTCCAGCTGAACTCAGGAAAGACAGAGGTGCTGCTCTTTGGAGCACAGCCCTCGTTCTTGATGCCCGCCATGTGGCCAAAAGACATGGGTACTCTACCATCCCCTGTCAACAAAACCCGCAACTTGGGAGTCCTGATCAATAGCAAACTGTCTCTTACTGACCAAGTCAATGCAGTCACTTCCAAGGTATTTCACATACTCAGGCTGATAAAGAGGATACTCCTTTTCATTCCTCTATAGCTTTAGAAGATGATAGTTACTTCCCTTGTTCAGCCCAGACTTGATTATTGCAACAGTCGGTTTTTAACTGCACACCAACATGTGCTAAACAGGCTACAGACTTTGCAAAATGCAGCCGCTCAGCTCCTTCTTAAAATCCTTAAACATCAATCGGTGGCTAAACCTATGAGGAAGCTGCACTGGCTGCCCATCAGGCAGAGAGTTGCCTTCAAGGCTTTATGTATTGCCTATAAAGCCTTACACAACCAAGGGCACTTTTTCCTCAAAATCAGCTTCAACTGGTACTTTCCCAAAAGGCCTCTAAGAACTTCTTTTGCTAAAACCGTGATCCTACCCAGATTCAAAAGCGTGACCTGAGGCAGCCGCAGCTTTGTGCGGGGAGCCTCTCAAGCTTGAAATAAGCTTCCTTTACATATCAAAATTTCCCCAAATCTTCTGATTTTCAGAAGGACCCTCAAGACTTGGCTATTTAATTATTCATAATAGGTCTCATTTACCTTCCCAATCTACCTGCCACAATATTGCTAGCGAAAAGGCACCCTCTCGGTAGTCGAGCGCTCAATAAAACAATTATAACATCACATTTATACAAGCCTGCTGATGGCCTTTGCATGATCCAAGTTGATACGTGTGCTATTGTTGGTGACTCTATTTCGTGCTACAATCAAGCCTGCAGTAAGGTCCCAGGAGTGTGGAAGAATTCAGTTTTAGATCAAAGCCTACCAGACAGCACAGCTGTCTGGTTGCAAACACATATTGGGGACATGCTGAAAGCTGACTTAAAAATTCATTCTGCTTATTGCTTACCACTGGCTTTGTGTTTTGTCACTTAATTTTCTTGCTTTTTATTCACTGGCTCTATCTGTTTTAGCCCCATGAGCATGTATTTGTCAGTGGCGGCTGGTAGGGGACGGTGGTGGAGTTCAGGCGGTGTTGAAAATACATATTTTTTTAAACTACTTACCTTTTCCGACAGCCGCATCTCTCCTCTGCTACTCAGCTCTTCCGGGACTCCAGTCTGGAAGAAGCTGCAGGAAGCAAGCACCCAGCACACATGCTCCCCTGAGCCAATCACAATGCTGCAATGCAGTGTGATTCATCTGAGCGCCGTGGATCGGCTCTCAGATCGGTACAGGGAGCCTATGCATATTCCCCACTGGACTGTTCATTACAGCCTGGTGGGGAATATGCAAAGTGTGCATGACTGCTTGGCCGGCCAAAACGGCCAGCCAAGCAGTCATGCGCACGTATTGTGCACAGTCCACTCCTACTCCCACCATGAGCCACCAGCCCTGCCCCGCCATAACCCAGCCCGCAGCAACCAAAAAGAAAACGATAAAAACCTTGTTATATTTCTCCTTTTCACTGCTCTAAGAGCAGTGGGGCGACGCTCTTCCGCCTTAGCAGAGGAGCTGCCACTGGTATTTGTCCTTTCCATGGAGGATAGACTCTTTACCACCTCTCTGATTGGCTCCTTCTATTCTTCCATGTATGCTTGCTTTTCAGGAACTCTCTTTTTCTTTTTTATGAAGCTCTCCATGAGAGTGCATGTGTTTTGCAGTATCTCCATAGTATTCTTCTCTCCTCCCTGATCTCATTGGCCTCTCCAACTCTGTGCTTCTGTGCACCCCCAGGCTCCACATTGCTGTTTCGTGGATGTGTTTCTATGTCCCCCACCTGCAGCCATATTGCTCTCTCTATTTCCCATGTGCTTCTCTGCTGCCTCCATGTTGTTTATTGTAGCAAACAGTAAAGCTGGGATAACCTCACCCAAAGGGTCTTTAGGGCTAAGCGACTGTTTCACAGGCAAATTTAATGATCCTAGTAAGAAAGCTGCCCACTTTTACTGCCTGCCATCATACAGCAGCGTTTTCATTATATAACAAAAATACAACTTAATGCATGCAGTGATCATTTTTACGTACACCCTGTTCGCTCTGGTAAGCTGTTCATGCATAGGAGCCCTCAGATCCCTGCCTCCGACAGTAACATGATCCCCTTAGAACACAGTGATAACATCACACAGTGCAGAGGCCTTGGCTCCTCAGACTGCCAGGTGGGCCCGCACCCTCTCTGCACGTTTTACTTTTTTAGGTTTTGCCTGAGAAATCTATTGTTTTTAATATAAACCTAAAAGGGACTTACATCCTGCCTCCTCTCTTTCCTAGCTTCTCATTTGTTTCTGTGCGTGCAACTTACCTTTTCTACATTTCTATTGACTGTAGCATATTTTTCTGCATTTACCATTGCTTGTTCCTCGTCTGCTTCTTTCATCAGTTTCCCGCTGCTGAAATACTGTTAACATCACTTTGGTGGAACTATATTTTCATAAAGTTGTGCCTTTTTACTATTGCAAACACAAGAGATGATGGACGGAGCACTGAAACTTTTCGGAGACTCACCCCCAGTCACAAATCTGTGTTGAATCCATAATTGTTCTTTAGCTCACTTCGCCACCCCAGTTTAGACACAGCTATATGCAAATCAGTCTTGACCCTGTGCCTCATGGGAACAGTCCAGCCCGAACTGCCAAGCCATGTCTTCCCTGGACCGGAAACAAGCATCCTGGGACCGGTTTCGGGCTAACAGCCCTCATCAGCCAGGCTAGCTTGAATACAGTGGCAAAGTGAGCAAGGGTCCCACGTCTGGGCATACCCTGCCAACTTAGGGTGAACAAAGCAAACACAAGAGATGATGGACGGAGCACTGAAACTTTTCAGACACTCACCCCCAGTCACAGATCTGGGTTGAATCCATCATCGTTCTATAGCTCACTTTGCCACCCCAGTTTAGACATAGCTATATGCAAATCAGTCTTGACCCTGTGCCTCATGGGAACAGTCCAGCCCGAACTGCCAAGCCATGTCTTCCCTGGACCGGAAACAAGCATCCTGGGACCGGTTTCGGGCTAACAGCCCTCATCAGCCAGGCTAGCTTGAATACAGTGGCAAAGTGAGCAAGGGACCCACGTCTGGGCATACCCTGCCAACTTAGGGCAAACAAAGCAAACACAAGAGATGATGGACGGAGCACTGAAACTTTTCAGACACTCACCCCCAGTCACAGATCTGGGTTGAATCCATTATCGTTCTTTAGCTCACTTTGCCACCCCAGTTTAGACACAGCTATATGCAAATCAGTCTTGACCCTGTGCCTCATGGAAACAGTCCAGCCCAAACTGCCAAGCAATGTCTTACCTGGACCGGAAACAAGCATCCTGGGACCGGTTTCGGGCTAACAGCCCTCATCAGCCAGGCTAGCTTGAATCCAGTGGCAAAGTGAGCAAGGGACCCACGTCTGGGCATACCCTGCCAACTTAGGGCGAACAAAGCAAACACAAGAGATGATGGACGGAGCACTGAAACTTTTCAGACACTCACCCCCAGTCACAGATCTGGGTTGAATCCATCATCGTTCTTTAGCTCACTTTGCCACCCCAGTTTAGAAACAGCTATATGCAAATCAGTCTTGACCCTGTGCCTCATGGGAACAGTCCAGCCCGAACTGCCAAGCCATGTGTTCCCTGGACCGGAAACAAGCATCCTGGGACCGGTTTCAGGCTAACAGCCCTCATCAGCCAGGCTAGCTTGAATCCAGTGGCAAAGTGAGCAAGGGACCCACGTCTGGGCATACCCTGCCAACTTAGGGCGAACAAAGCAAACACAAGAGATGATGGATGGAGCACTGAAACTTTTCAGACACTCACCCCCCAGTCACAGATCTGGGTTGAATCCATCATCGTTCTTTAGCTCACTTCGCCACCCCGTTTAGACAAAGCTATATGAAAATCAGTCTTGACCCTGTGCCTCATGGGAACAGACCAGCCCAAACTGCTAAGCAATGTCTTCCCTGGACCGGAAACAAGCATCCTGGCACCGGTTTCGGGCTAACAGCCCTCATCAGCCAGGCTACCTTGAATCCAGTGGCAGAGTGAGCAAGGGTCCCACGTCTGGGCATACCCTGCCAACTTAGGGCGAACAAAGCAAACACAAGAGATGATGGACGGAGCACTGAAACTTCTCAGACACTCACCCCCTGTCACAGATCTGGGTTGAATCCATCATCGTTCTATAGCTCACTTTGACACCTCAGTTTAGACATAGCTATATGCAAATCAGTCTTGACCCCTGTGCCTCATGGGAACAGTCCAGCCCGAACTGCCAAGCCATGTCTTCCCTGGACCGGAAACAAGCATCCTGGGACCGGTTTCGGGCTAACAGCCCTCATCAGCCAGGCTAACTTGAATACAGTGGCAAAGTGAGCATGGGACCCACGTCTGGGCATACCCTGCCAACTTAGGGCGAACAAAGCAAACACAAGAGATGACGGACGGAGCACTGAAACTTTTCAGACACTCACCCCCAGTCACAGATCTGGGTTGAATCCATCATCGTTCTATAGCTCACTTTGCCACCCCAGTTTAGACATAGCTATATGCAAATCAGTCTTGACCCTGTGCCTCATGAGAACAGTCCAGCCCGAACTGCCAAGCCATGTCTTCCCTGGACCGGAAACAAGCATCCTGGGACCGGTTTCGGGCTAACAGCCCTCATCAGCCAGGCTAGCTTGAATACAGTGGCAAAGTGAGCAAGGGACCCACGTCTGGGCATACCCTGCCAACTTAGGGCAAACAAAGCAAACACAAGAGATGATGGACGGAGCACTGAAACTTTTCAGACACTCACCCCCCAGTCACAGATCTGGGTTGAATCCATCATCGTTCTTTAGCTCACTTCGCCACCCCGTTTAGACAAAGCTATATGCAAATCAGTCTTGACCCTGTGCCTCATGGGAACAGACCAGCCCAAACTGCTAAGCAATGTCTTCCCTGGACCGGAAACAAGCATCCTGGCACCGGTTTCGGGCTAACAGCCCTCATCAGCCAGGCTAGCTTGAATCCAGTGGCAGAGTGAGCAAGGGTCCCACGTCTGGGCATACCCTGCCAACTTAAGGCGAAAAAAGCAAACACAAGAGATGATGGACGGAGCACTGAAACTTCTCAGACACTCACCCCCTGTCACAGATCTGGGTTGAATCCATCATCATTCTATAGCTCACTTTGACACCTCAGTTTAGACATAGCTATATGCAAATCAGTCTTGACCCTGTGCCTCATGGGAACAGTCCAGCCCGAACTGCCAAGCCATGTCTTCCCTGGACCGGAAAGAAGCATCCTGGGACCGGTTTCGGGCTAACAGCCCTCATCAGCCAGGCTAACTTGAATACAGTGGCAAAGTGAGCATGGGACCCACGTCTGGGCATACCCTGCCAACTTAGGGCGAACAAAGCAAACACAAGAGATGACGGACGGAGCACTGAAACTTTTCAGACACTCACCCCCAGTCACAGATCTGGGTTGAATCCATCATCGTTCTATAGCTCACTTTGCCACCCCAGTTTAGACATAGCTATATGCAAATCAGTCTTGACCCTGTGCCTCATGAGAACAGTCCAGCCCGAACTGCCAAGCCATGTCTTCCCTGGACCGGAAACAAGCATCATGGGACCGGTTTCGGGCTAACAGCCCTCATCAGCCAGGCTAGCTTGAATACAGTGGCAAAGTGAGCAAGGGACCCACGTCTGGGCATACCCTGCCAACTTAGGGCAAACAAAGCAAACACAAGAGATGATGGACGGAGCACTGAAACTTTTCAGACACTCACCCCCAGTCACAGATCTGGGTTGAATCCATCATCGTTCTTTAGCTCACTTCGCCACCCCAGTTTAGACAGAGCTATATGCAAATCAGTCTTGACCCTGTGCCTCATGGGAACAGTCCAGCCCGAACTGCCAAGCCATGTCTTCCCTGGACCGGAAACAAGCATCCTGGGACCGGTTTCGGGCTAACAGTCCTCATCAGCCAGGCTAGCTTGAATCCAGATGCAAAGTGAGCAAGGGACCCACGTCTGGACATACCCTGCCAACTTAGGGCGAACAAAGCAAACACAAGAGATGATGGACGGAGCACTGAAACTTTTCAGACACTCAGCCCCAGTCACAGATCTGGGTTGAATCCATCATCGTTCTTTAGCTCACTTCGCCACCCCAGTTTAGACACAGCTATATGCAAATCAGTCTTGACCCTGTGCCTCATGGGAACAGTCCAACCTGAACTGCCAAGCCATGTCTTCTCTGGACCGGAAACAAGCATACTGGGACCGATTTTGGGCTCGCAGCCCTCAACAGCCAGGCTAGCTTGAATCCAGTGGCAAAGTGAGCAAGGGACCCACGTCTGGGCATACCCTGCCAACTTAGGGCGAACAAAGCAAACACAAGAGATGATGGACGGAGCACTGAAACTTTTCAGACACTCACCCCCAGTCACAGATCTGGGTTGAATCCATTATCGTTCTTTAGCTCACTTTGCCACCCCAGTTTAGACACAGCTATATGCAAATCAGTCTTGACCCTGTGCCTCATGGAAACAGTCCAGCCCAAACTGCCAAGCAATGTCTTACCTGGACCGGAAACAAGCATCCTGGGACCGGTTTCGGGCTAACAGCCCTCATCAGCCAGGCTAGCTTGAATCCAGTGGCAAAGTGAGCAAGGAACCCACGTCTGGGCATACCCTGCCAACTTAGGGCGAACAAAGCAAACACAAGAGATGATGGACGGAGCACTGAAACTTTTCAGACACTCACCCCCAGTCACAGATCTGGGTTGAATCCATCATCGTTCTTTAGCTCACTTTGCCACCCCAGTTTAGAAACAGCTATATGCAAATCAGTCTTGACCCTGTGCCTCATGGGAACAGTCCAGCCCGAACTGTCAAGCCATGTGTTCCCTGGACCGGAAACAAGCATCCTGTGACCGGTTTCAGGCTAACAGCCCTCATCAGCCAGGCTAGCTTGAATCCAGTGGCAAAGTGAGCAAGGGACCCACGTCTGGGCATACCCTGCCAACTTAGGGCGAACAAAGCAAACACAAGAGATGATGGACGGAGCACTGAAACTTCTCAGACACTCACCCCCTGTCACAGATCTGGGTTGAATCCATCATCGTTCTATAGCTCACTTTGACACCTCAGTTTAGACATAGCTATATGCAAATCAGTCTTGACCCTGTGCCTCATGGGAACAGTCCAGCCCGAACTGCCAAGCCATGTCTTCCCTGGACCGGAAACAAGCATCCTGGGACCGGTTTCGGGCTAACAGCCCTCATCAGCCAGGCTAACTTGAATACAGTGGCAAAGTGAGCATGGGACCCACGTCTGGGCATACCCTGCCAACTTAGGGCGAACAAAGCAAACACAAGAGATGATGGACGGAGCACTGAAACTTTTCAGACACTCACCCCCAGTCACAGATATGGGTTGAAACCATCATCGTTCTTTAGCTCACTTCGCCACCCCGTTTAGACACAGCTATATGCAAATCAGTCTTGACCCTGTGCCTCATGGGAACAGTCCAGCCCGAACTGCCAAGCCATGTCTTCCCTGGACCGGAAACAAGTATCCTGGGACCAGTTTCGGGATAACAGCCCTCATCAGCCAGGCTAGCTTGAATCCAGTGGCAAATTGAGCAAGGGACACACGTCTGGGCATACCCTGCCAACTTAGGGCGAACAAAGCAAACACAAGAGATGATGGACGGAGCACTGAAACTTTTCAGACACTCACCCCCAGTCACAGATCTGGGTTGAATCCATCATCGTTCTTTAGCTCACTTCGCCACCCCAGTTTAGACACAGCTATATGCAAATCAGTCTTGACCCTGTGCCTCATGGGAACAGTCCAGCCCGAACTGCCAAGCCATGCGTTCCCTGGACCGGAAACAAGCCTCCTGGGACCGGTTTCAGGCTAACACCCTCATCAGCCAGGCTAGCTTGAATCCAGTGGCAAAGTGAGCAAGGGACCCACGTCTGGGCATACCCTGCCAACTTAGGGTGAACAAAGCAAACACAAGTGATGATGGATGGAGCACTGAAACTTTTCAGACACTCACCCCCAGTCACAGATCTGGGTTGAATTCATCATCGTTCTTTAGCTCACTTCGCCACCCCATTTAGACACAGCTATATGCAAATCAGTCTTGATCCTGTGCCTCATGGGAACAGTCCAGCCCAAACTGCCAAGCAATGTCTTCCCTGGAACGGAAACAAGCATCCTGGGACCGGTTTCGGGCTAACATCCCTCATCAGCCAGGCTAGCTTGAATCCAGTGGCAAAGTGAGCAAGGGACACATGTCTGGGCATACCCTGCCAACTTAGGGCGAACAAAGCAAACACAAGAGATGATGGACGGAGCACTGAAACTTTTCAGACACTCACCCCCAGTCACAGATCTGGGTTGAATCCATCATCGTTCTTTAGCTCACTTCGCCACCCCAGTTTAGACACAGCTATATGCAAATCAGTCTTGACCCTGTGCCTCATGGGAACACTCCAGCTCGAACTGCCAAGCCATGTGTTCCCTGGTTCGGAAACAAGCATCCTGGGACCGGTTTCAGGCTAACAGCCCTCATCAGCCAGGCTAGCTTGAATCCAGTGGTAAAGTGAGCAAGGGACCGACGTCTGGGCATACCCTGCCAACTTAGGGCGAACAAAGCAAACACAAGAGATGACGGACGGAGCACTGAAACTTTTCAGACACTCACCCCCCAGTCACAGATCTGGCTTGAATCCATCATTGTTCTTTAGCTCACTTCGCCACCCCGTTTAGACACAGCTATATGCAAATCAGTCTTGACCCTGTGCCTCATGGGAACAGTCCAGCCCGAAGTGCCAAGCCATGTTTTCCCTGGACTGGAAACAAGCATTCTGTGACTGGTTTCAGGCTAACAGCCCTCATCAGCCATGCTAACTTGAATCCAGTGGCAAAGTGAGCAAGGGACCCACGTCAGGGCATACCCTGCCAACTTAGGGCAAACAAATCAAACACAAGAGATGATGGATGGAGCACTGAAACTTATTCAGACACTCACCCCCAGTCACAGATCTGGGTTGAATCCATCATCATTCTTTAACTCACTTCGCCACCCCAGTTTAGACACAGCTACATGCAAATCAGTCTTGACCCTGTGGAACTGCCAAGCCATGTCTTCCCTGGACCGGAAACAAGCATCCTGGGACCGGTTTTGGGCTAACAGCCCTCATCAGCCAGGCTAGCTTGAATCCAGTGGCAAAGTGAGCAAGGGACCCACATCTGGGCATACCCTGCAAAATTAGGGCAAACAAAGCAAACACAAGAGATGATGGACGAAGCACTGAAAATTTTCAGACACTCAGCCCCAGTCACAGATCTGGGTTGAATCCATCGTCGTTCTTTAGCTCACTTCGCCACCCCAGTTTAGACACAGCTATATGCAAATCAGTCTTGACCCTGTGCCTCATGGGAACACTCCAGCCCGAACTGCCAAGCCATGTCTTCCCTGGACCGGAAACAAGCATCCTGGGAGCGGTTTCGGGCTAACAGCCCTCATTAGCCAGGCTAGCTTGAATCCAGTGGCAAAGTGAGCAAGGGACCCACGTCTGGGCATACCCTGCCAACTTAGGGCGAACAAAGCAAACTCAAGAGATGATGTACGGAGCACTGAAACTTATCAGACACTCACCCCCAGTCACAGATCTGGGTTGAATCTATCATCGTTCTTTAGCTCACTTCGCCACTCCGTTTAGACACAGCTATATGCAAATCAGTCTTGACCCTGTGCCTCATGGGAACAGTCCAGCCCAAACTGATAAGCAATGTCTTCCCTGGACCGGAAACAAGCATCCTGGCACCAGTTTCGGGCTAACAGCCCTCATCAGCCAGGCTAGCTTGAATCCAGTGGCAAAGTGAGCAAGGGACCCACGTCTGGGCATATCCTGCCAACTTAGGGCGAACAAAGCAAACACAAGAGATGATGGATGGAGCACTGAAACTTTTCAGACACTCACCCCCAGTCACAGATCTGGGTTGAATCCATCATCGTTCTTTAGCTCACTTCGCCACCCCAGTTTAGACACAGCTATATGCAAATCAGTCTTGACCCTGTGCCTCATGGGAACAGTCCAGCCCGAAGTGCCAAGCCATGTTTTCCCTGGACTGGAAACAAGCATTCTGTGACCGGTTTCAGGCTAACAGCCCTCATCAGCCATGCTAGCTTGAATCCAGTGGCAAAGTGAGCAAGGGACCCACGTCAGGGCATACCCTGCCAACTTAGGGCAAACAAATCAAACACAAGAGATGATGGATGGAGCACTGAAACTTATTCAGACACTCACCCCCAGTCACAGATCTGGGTTGAATCCATCATCATTCTTTAGCTCACTTCGCCACCCCAGTTTAGACACAGCTACATGCAAATCAGTCTTGACCCTGTGCCTCATGGGAACAGTCCATCCCGAACTGCCAAGCCATGTCTTCCCTGGACTGGAAACAAGCATCCTGGGACCGGTTTCGGGCTAACAGCCCTCACCAGCCAGGCTAGCTTGAATCCAGTGGCAAAGTGAGCAAGGGACCCACGTCTGGGCATACCCTGCCAACTTAGGGCGAACAAAGCAAACACAAGAGATGATGGACGGAGCACTGAAAATTTTCAGACACTCAGCCCCAGTCACAGATCTGGGTTGAATCCATCGTCGTTCTTTAGCTCACTTCACCACCCCAGTTTAGACACAGCTATATGCAAATCAGTCTTGACCCTGTGCCTCATGGGAACACTCCAGCCCGAACTGCCAAG